>OY755240.1:17164742-17504742 GCA_963576725.1 Azorinus chamasolen | reverse complement strand
AAATAAATCGAGGATTGAGTCCACAACTGCGTGTAAGTAAGTAAACATGCAAACTTCATGCGGTAAATGGTTACTGCAGTAGCTCACACATGGCAATCAGCTTTCTTATATCAATTTAATCACGTTCATACGATAAATCAACTGATTGTCGTCATTTTGTGAATTAATAAGTGGATGAAAGAGGGACTGAAAGGAGTTCATTTTAACAGCGCTGAAACATTGTGCGGTTGAAGTAGAACATTTTATCACCGGTTGAGCACCAACAGTGTAAAATCCGTGATTATCTTTACATTTAGATCTCATCAGGATCTATTATTTCACACTCTCACAGTGTATGAATAAAAATGAAAGATCTACTTTTACATTCTTCAGAAAACCATCATTCCAATGGCGAATGCTTATAACGGTTAAACACTGTAGTTGACACACTCTTCCATTCAACACTCGGCATTTCTTTTTTCTCGAGTTTTGCAATGTAGCACGATACAAAAGCCAGATTCGTAGTGCCAGGAAACGCTTGCTTAAGTCTGATTTCATTAACAACGGTTAACCAATCAGATAGTTGGTAATGATGTCAGCAGACTTAGAACTGGTCTAACATCGGGGTCTGTTTGCAATTCGTTATTGGTCCATGCCAGAGTGGAATATAAACGTTTTCAAGCGTTTCGAAAATCTACTTATTTGCAAACATTCAGTCACAGATAATGACATATAATGGGCGAGCTAATTACGAAAAAATCAATGTAAATAGAACTGTTTGCAGAACGTTTAAACAAGCATGGACATACAAAAGCAGAATCAATTCAAATATTTATTCAAGGCCTTAATAACTTCGCTAATAGCTGAAACAATACTAGTCTCTTAAATGGCCCAGTTTGCATAGATCAGATATTCATTTTGTAAATCATTAGTCAACAAAACAAAACAATGTCTCAAATTTTCATCATGAAAAAATATATTTCGGAATACTTAAAACAGAATACAAAATGAACGAAAAATTACGTAGAGGTGTTGTACAGTAAGCAGTACTTCCGTCCGCATTGTTTACAGTAGATAATGATATTGCAGTACTATAGTCGTTTACATTGATTGCAGTAGGTAGTGATGTTGTCAGCAGTACATACCTTTACAGTGCTTGTAGTAGGTAGTGATGTTGCCAGTACTACAAATCTTTACAGTGATTGCAGTAGGTAATGATGTTGCCAGCAGTACAGACCTTTACAGTGATTGCAGTAGGTAATGATGTTGCCAGCAGTACATACCTTTACAGTGATTGCAGTAGGTAATGATGTTGACAGCAATACAGACCTTTACAGTGATTGCAGTAGGTAATTATGTTGCCAACAATACAAAGATTTACATTGATTGCTGTAGGTAGTGATGTTGCCAGTAGTATATTTGTTTACAGTGTTTGCAGTAGTGTTTACAGTAGATAGTGATGTTATTAGCAGTGCTGTATTTGCAGTAGGTAGTGATGTTGTCAGTAGTACATTTGATTACCGTGCTTGCTGTAGATAGTGATGTGGGAAGCAGTACAGCCGTTTACAGTGCTTGCAGTAGGTAGTGGTGTTGCCAGCAATATAGTTGTTTACAGTGTTCGCAATAAGTAGTGACGCTGCCAATAGTACAGTTATTTACAGTGTTTGCATTAGATACTGATGCTGCAAACAGTACATTCATTCATAGTGTGGAGATGTTGCCAGTGGTAGTTTTTTAGTCTTTGCAGTAGATAGGGATGTTATTAGCAGTACAGTCGTTTACAGTGCTTACAGTAGTCAATGGTGTTTCCATAAGTACAGTCTTTACCGTGATTGTATTTAGTAGTGATGCTGCCAGCAGTACAGTTGTCCACAGTGTTGCAGTAGGTAGTAATGGTGCCAGTAGAACAGTCGTGTACAATGTTTGCCGTTATTAGTGATGTTGCCAGCAGTGAAATCCTTTACAGCGTTTACAGTAGGTAGTGATGTCGACAGTAGTGCAGTCTTTTAAAGTGTTTGCAGTAGGTAGTGATTGTATTCAGCAGCAGTATTTGCAGTAGGAACTTATATTGGGAGTAGTACAGTAATTTACAGTGTTTGCAGTAGGTAATGGTGTTACAAGTTATGCAATCATCCAGTGTTTGCAGTAGGTAGTGATGTTGCCAGCAGTGCAGTATGAAACAGTTTTAGAAGTAAATAGCAATGTTGCCAGCAGTACAGTCGTTTACAATGTTCGCAGTAGGTAGTGATGTCGCCAATAGTATAGTCATTTACAGTTTTTGAAGTAAAATAGTAATGTTTCCAGTAGTACAGTCGTTGACAGAGTTTACATGCAAGTCATGTTAGATGCTCCCAGACAAATATGCATTGTGGGCTAGGTCTTATTACGCACAATATGTAGCAATATGTCGTCTTATTCCTTATGCTTTTTCTGACAAGGATTTGCAATATTTATCATGATCATTTTCAAGGCGGTAGCAGGCTTGGATCTATATGCTATTTGCAAGGCAAGAAGATATCCCTTGTAATTATTGCTTAATTTCGATTCGCCATTAAAACATTTGAAAAGCTATTGACGGAGTGTCAGATTGGATCCCGATGAGACGCCGAAAATTTTTGCCCCTGGTAAATAATTTGAATCAGATCCATGCAATCCTTTAAACAGAGCCGATACTGATCGGACAGCTCCTACACGAGGCGGCGGTTCTGGGTCTATTCCGTTTGGAAAGATGTTAAAAGGCGTATATATGGAGTACATGTTAATACTTAAGCACATAATTTGCTTATGGTTTTGGCAAAATAAAGTTGATTTACCAGACGCAATACACCAAGTGTCTATCTATTTGGTGTATCCCTTTCCCTCATATAAACGCTTTTTCGCGTCTTTACAATGAAGGATTAGACCCACACCAGACGGCTCCTATAAGATCCATATGTTCTGGGTCTGCTCTGTTTGCTTATGATATTATAATAGATCTGACACTGCAGTTTCTACCAATACCAAACACTCCTCTGTACATATGCCATTATAAAAATAATATACATAAATATTCATGACGCCTTTATGTCTTACATGAATATTCAACAGGCAAAGGATAAAATGCGCTTTTCAAATGCCCGTCCATTTAGACTGCTGGAAGTATCATTATCGGGTATTAACAAAGGTGAAAGCTTAATGCAGTGAAAGTCGTGCAGGAAGGTACTCTGGGAGCTTTATGATTTACACTCTTTATTAAGCAGCTACCTGTCTGAAAATATTCTTAATTCTTCTACAGTAAAACCTCTCTAAAACGGCCACTAAATTGTGTTAATTAGTTGGGATTTAGGGAAGGTGTGTTAGGCGTGTTCTGTTTTACTTTCACCTTGCTTTAAACAGCCACCTGCCTTTAACACAAAATACTTGATGTAATTTAGTGGCCGTTATAGAGCTTTTACTGTATATTTAAGATTTGGATTAGGCGATTGATCTGCAGTATTTGGTGCGTTCGTGTGTGAGAGAGATACAGAGAGAGAGAGAGAGAGAGGGGGGAGAAAGAGAGTTAGAGAGGGGGACAGATGAGAGAGAGAGAGAGAAAGGGGAGAGGAGAGAGTGTGGGGGGATTAATCAGTAATTAAAACACAAAGACTCACTTTACTGGCAATTTGTATTTCCTTCATGTATGATCTGTACACGTAATATTTCAGTGCTCGCCAGTATTTTGTATTTTGTAACAAGTAAAAAGCACATTATCAAAGTAGCCAATCTATGCCAAAAACAAAACGCACTTGTCAGTCAGACAAGTGAAACATGTAACAAAGGAGTTCAGAATTTAGAATATTTCAGAATATGTGCGTGCCAAAACTAAAGGTTAAGCCGAATGGCAGTAATTTTGGTAAGATTTATGCATATTTTAGAATAATTATTTGCCAAAACTAAAGATAAGCCGAGAAAACGTTTTAACGACAGCTCCCCAAGACCGACTTCTGCTCCGTCTCACATATAGTTTTATTTGTATCACAACCCACAACCGAACCCGTATTTCTTAACAATTTATATAATTAAGTTCTGTTCGTCACAGCTGATTGATATTTGAAAGACTATGACCACTTGGACTTTCTAAATACCAATATCTATTCCCCAGTGCATCACGTGTTCAAGAGTGCACTTCGTCGAAATAGTGAATACTTCAGCAAACAGTTTGGATCCAGATGAGTCGCCAAATAAATCGATGTATCATCAGGAACCAATCTGAGTCTGAGTCTTATTTGCAATTTCCGGCAGAATTGAAAATAAATTCAACTGGTGATTTACAGAAAAGCAATTATTTTGTGAATTCTACTAAATGTAATATATTTCAGTTTTTCGCTAAACCATTGGAATGTATAACCCTTTTAAACCCTTTTTGGTCAAGCGTATCCTAAATGGTAGTTGCAAACAGGTAGAACACAAGTAAGACGTTGAGTCACTCGGTGTATCATCAGTGTCCAATCTGTTTGACTTCAACGTTGAAAGGGTAAACGACGATTACTGTATTTTTATTGATCTTTTTTTTTTTTTTTTTTTTTTGGGGGGGGGGGGGTTAGGCCCTAAGCGTGAAATGCAAAATACTGCGTTTAGAATGTCATTAATGTTCATATTTCTTTAACAATGTTAAAATACCACAAACAAAAAAAACAAAAACAAAAACAAACAAAACACGCTTGAATATGCAAAATAAAATGCCGCAAATGGACAGAAATCACAATTTACTACTTTCAATGTAGGAATAAGCCTGTCTTGTAAAATTCAACATTCAAAAAAGGTAAGAATCTCAATATTTGACCTGTGTTTTAAAATTCAAAAGAGCCAATATAGAAACAACAGATTGAGGCATATGCATTTTAACCTTCATCTGGTAATGCGTGGCCTGAATATCAAATAAATAATAATAAGAGTTAACATAACATACTTCGCGATACTGTTTACGAGATACCGATTTAATGGTCTGAAGGCATCATCCCTTTCAACGTGGAAAACGAGTCACCAATGTTCTTTGCAGACAGTGTAGATCCAGATGAGATGGCTCGCAGAGGAGCGCTTTCATAGGGCTATATACTGTTTGTCATATTTCACTGTAAATATATATTCCTGAATATTGTCGGTAAGCTTTACCTGTTTGAATTAAAGTTTGGAATAGTTCATTTGAAAATTTAGCGTTGAACGAGTAGTAGTTTCTTCTGTTTTCTGTTTGTTTGTAGACATTACGCAGTAAATGCAAAATATTTGCGTTGAAAGCTGCGTTTAGAGTTTCATGAATTTTCAAATTTCTTTAACAATGTAAAAAACACGACCAAACAAAAACGTTCAAATGTGCAAAATAGTAAAAATGCCGAAAATGGACAGAAATCACAATTTACTACACTTTCAAAGTAAGAATTTAAATATTTGACCTGTCTTTTAAAATTCAATATTCCAAAAATTATTTGAAGAAAAAATAGCCACAATAGAAAGTGCAGATTGAGGTATATGAAGTTTAACCGTTATCTGGTCAAGCGTTGCCTAAATGGTAGTTACAAACAGATAGAATACAGATGGAACTTTGAGTCACTCGGCGTCTCATTATGACCAGAATGTGTTTGGCATAAGTATCTAGAACTCTTGAAAGAATTGGTAGTATTTAAAAAGCGGTCCAGTTTTAGAAATGTTTGGCCGTGTAAGGCGAAATCAGAAAAAGAAGAAAAATATTCTATTTCGCCAGAAAACGAGTTGGGCAATGTCTGGTTTTAATATTACTTTCTTTATAAAGATGTTAAATTTATTAAATCGAAGATTTGATCGAAAATCATTATTGTTATAGGAGGAAGAACATATTTGGGATAGAGAAAAAAGGCACAGTCGGACGGACGAACAAGGATGACAATTTTAATGTAATTTGACTATGCTAATGACGAATCTGTGAGAACCTATGCAAACAGATTGAACTAAGATAGAATGCTGAGTAACTCGGAATACATGTATGATGATGAGTTTTGAAAGAAAGGGAACCAAAAAAAAAGAAAATTAAATTGAAGCAGACAACACATTTTGCAGACGACAATGCATGGCAAGGAAAGAGTAACGTTTAGACTTTGTGATAGTGTTTTCAATGCGGGAAACGAGTCACTAATGTCCTTCGCAGACAGTGTACACCCTAATGAGAGGGTTCCTAGAAGAAACCTCTAATCGGGGTATGTACTGTCTTTTATGTTAAGCCTTTCTAAAAATATATTCCTGAATATTCCCGGTAAGCTTGGTCTGTTTAAAGTTAAGAATAGTTGAAGTGAAAAAGTCAAGAATGATTTTTAGTAGTTTCTTTTCCTGAACATTTGTTAGTTTTGTAGACTATCAGCAATGTTAAAATTTCTTAACAACGTAAATCAAAGCAAATAAACTAAACGCTCAAATATGGAAAAATATCAAAAACATGCCGAAAATGACCGAAATCAGAATTTACTACAATTTCACGGAAAGAATCTTTATATGTGTCCTGTCATTTAAATTTCAATGTTAAAAGTACAATTTTCGAAGAAAACAAAATCAGCCAAAATGGAAACTAGATATCATCATTAACTTGCCAACCATTCCATCGCCTTCCATAGTGTGTAGTTACGTTACAATATGGTAGGCGATGTAGCGGTTGGTGTCAGGTACTAACTAACGGGTTCTAAAGCCACACCAGAGGATACCTATGAATTGATATGATGTCGTAAGTTGTAAGACAGTGCGTGTTAGGTATTAACTTACGGGTTATAAAGCCACGCCAGAGGTTACCCATGCTTTGCTATGATTAGTGAGCAGTGCTGCGGTTGGTGTCAAGTATTAACTTACGGGTTATAAAGCCGCGCCAGAGGTTACCCATGATTTATGATCTGTGAGTTGTGAGCTGTGCTGCGGTTGGTGTCGGGTATTAACTTACGGGTTATAAAGCCACGCCAGAGGTTACCTATGATATATGATCAGTGAGTTGTGAGATTGTGCATGTCAGGTTTTAACTGACGGGGTCTAAATCCACACCAGAGTTTACCCATGATTTGATATGATATTAAAATGCAATTTAAACCAAAAATCAATAAATAGCCAAAACAGAAAATGATATATCAACCTTAACTTACCAACCACTGCATCGCCTACCGTATTGAGTAGGTTACGTTACAATATGGTAGGCGATGGAGCGGTTGGTGTCGGGTATTAACTAATGGGTTCTAAAGCCACGTCAGATGTTACATGATTTGATATGATATGGTGAGTTGCAAGACAGTGCGTGTTAGGTATTAACTTACGGGTTATAAAGCCACGTCAGAGGTTACCTATGAGTTGATATGATTAGTGAGTTGTGCTGCGGTTGGTGACCGGTATTAACTTACAGGTTATAAAGCCGCGCCAGAGGTTACCCATGATTTATGATCAGTGAGTTGTGAGGTTGTGCGTGTCAGATATTAACTGGCGGGTTGTAAAGCCACGCCAGAGGTTACCCGTGATTTGATATGATATTAAAATATGTGTATACAATTTAAAAAAAAAAAGAATAAAAAAGCCAAAGTAGAAACTATATATCACCCTTAATTTACCAACCACTGCATCGCCTGCCATACTGTGTAGGTTACTTTACAATATTGTAGGCCCTGGAGCGGTTGGTGTCGGGTATTAACTTACTGGTTCTAAAGCCACGCCAAAGGTTACCATGAATGTTAGTCAGTGAAGTTACAGTGTTCTATGATTTGGTACTGTACTGGATGGGAATAAATAATGTTTAACTCTTTCGCTGCCAATAGTCAATCTTAAAGTGCGTTCACAAACAGTTTGGATACAGATGAGATGCTGATTAAGTTGGCGTCTCATCTGGATTCAAAGTGTTTGAATCCTTGACAATGTTTTTGAAGGAAAGATGAAGACATTTCTACATTATAGGAAATAACAAAGATGTCCCCGATTGCTCAAGTATGTTGGTCAACATTATCTTACTCTGAAAACAACAATTCGGAAGGGGTGGATGTCGGGTGGGAAACTGGGTTGCTAAAAAACGTCGATTAAATACGAAAATCGTGACAAACTGCTTGCAGGATTAAGAAAGCTTTGAAACCAAACATAGCAACATTTGAAATATTTTGGAAAAAAAAATGTTTCATAGGAGTATTACGTATGTAATTAAGAATGTTTTGAAATCAAACATAGCAAGTCTTGAAAAGAAATGGGTATGAAAAGACATTATATCCACTGATGACAATAATTTGGAAATATTAAAATATACATTGTACGTAATTCAGAAAGTTTTCAAACCAAACATAGAAACGCTTGAGAAGAAGTGGGTATTAAGGATGATGACGCTTTACTGATTAACCAAACAGTACTCACTGAGTGTGAACCAGCTTGGATCGTGATGAGACACCGAGTTATTCGGCGACTCATCTGGATCCAAACCGTTAAATGACAGTTAGATTGTGGTTGTCGGGTTAAATATTAAAATAGAAATTAAAATGAAATATTATAAATTAGGAAAATTGAATTGATTGAGGTTATATGCACTGTTAGCTGTTAAAAACAAAGTAAAGGAGAATCACCCGAGACAAAACACAGTTACCATCTTGAACACGATTAAAACTTTAGAGAACGTTCGTTAACCCTTTCCCTGCACTGTGTTTATTCCAAATTTCAATACCTACTGAAATTAATATTCATAGAAAAAATAGTTTTAATGAAAACTGGAAAGTGGAGCATTGTAGCCATTTTAGAAAGAGATCTATCAAATTCCATTAGCAAACAGATCAGACCCTGATCAGACGGCTGCTATAGGAGCCGTCTGGTCTGGGTCTACTCTGTATGCAAATGCATTAAAACAGGTTTATATGAGGGAAAGGGTTAACGAAAATGCGAAGACCTAACAGGCGCTACAGGTGAAAATGCTACCAGCACCAATTGTATAAAGTGATAGAAAACAAGGAAACGTTTGTGCACATCAATACTAATAAACCCATATATGGTAAAATGGTTTTGGCATATCAGGCGTGAGGAACTGTCGGACCAATAGCATGTGTTTTGAAATTAAAAAAAGGATATATTTGAGATGAAATATTGGCTACAATGAAAATTATGCATATAAAAATATTTTTGGTATTTTTTCTTTTATAAAGACGCACAACAGCGTTGCTCCACAAAGGTAAAGGCCCTGAAAAAGAAAACAAGGCATGATTACTGAAACGAACAAATTGCTATCCTCAACAAATCTTGCAACATCTACATCTATTATGTGGTTTCTCTAACATTTGTCATTCACATTGTTAAAAGTGTGTGACTTCATGTAGATATAATGTAAATTTGAGAAAGAACATTAACAAATTGCATTTTATGTCGATTACAAACGTGTACCCGGTATCTGTCTTTATCTTGTTTTCGCTGTCTATAAATTCGTCGTGTTTCAATTTACCACTGTTTTTACAATCTAAATCAAGCAATTTCAGCATAAGCTGCATTACGTCAAGCAACTTTATAAACGTGGACTGCATTGTACAATTTATCATGTATTTATTGAATAAATATAATAATCAATTCAAGATGTGGTAGTTGAGGGAAAATAAATCGATGTCTTGTATCTTATTTCTGATATTTTTGTATAAAACATCGTGTTTAACCCTTTCCTCCATAAATATGCCTTTCTACGCCTCTGTAGAAGTCACCTGTTGAAACCATGGTGATAAATAGAGCATTTGCTCCCATAGGAGCAAATGCTCTATTTATCACAATGGTATCAAATTACAAAATTCTACAAATTTCCTTTTCTCTAGTTAATGCTCCTTTTCGGTAGATTTATTCAAAGAGGTTGGATCTAAAAATAGCCTATGAGGTAATGGGTTAGAGAACGTTAAGGTCATAGTTCAACCCTTTTACTGATCGATCTCGCAAACAGAACAGACCCATATCTGATAGCTCCTGTAGCTGGTGATTAAGGATTTCTCTGTTTGCTGATATTTTACAAATGCTCTACTTTATATCATGGACGTAAATGTAATATCGATTTAATAATTAATCACGATGTCATGAATTCAGTTTGAGAATTTTCAATTCAAACAAGCCAAAACACTTACTTTAGATATCAACACGTGGAAGCCCATTATCCATGAAAGATGGGCCGAGTCCAAGTGCCGCTGCAACAGAAAACACATTCACGTAGTTCATCAAGAATTATTATCACATTTTATCTACTTACGATATAGATAAGTAGATCTAAAACTACTATGGCCTTGTCGGTGACAAGCAAACTAAGGTATGCCGTCATAGCAATCTCACATATACATGACAATTCTCGTGTGTTATTAAATTCTCTAAACACTAAAAGTGCCAGAACTGAGTAGGTAAAACCCTTGCAAACGTATGTGTAACAGAGCAAAGGGACCCTAGGATTGTACGGTTTGTAACAAAAATAATCTCCTGTGATACCTTTTGATACAATGTTTTGTTTCATTAATATTCTGAGAAGGATGAACCAGTTTCAACTATCCAGCAGTTTAATCCATTCCCTCATATTGACGCCTTTTGACGCCGCTGTAAAAGTCATCTTCTGAAACCATTGTGATAAATAGCCTTTAAAACTTATCACAATAGTTTTAAAACTACACAATTCTAAAAATTTCCTTTTCTCTAGTAAATGCTCCTTTTCGGTAGATTTATTCAAAGAGGTAGGATCTAAAAATAGCCTACGAGGGAATGGGTTAAAGGTGAAGATTTGTTGCACCCTTTGTATCCCCACGGTTAGTTTCGTAATTAATCAAACTTAAAATATTGTTTATTTTCTAAAATGTAAATTGTGTATAAGTTACTCGTAAATAGTCTTAACTATAAAGCGATATATTATGTAGATTATGTAACTTAGTATCTTACCAATGGTTTCGCCCACTGTCTTTGGGCGTCTTTTGGCCGATTCATTGGTATCTGCCGTTATGCTTGATAGAGACTCCCGGACAGCTATGTCGGCGATTTCTGTTTAAGACAAATGAATTGAGTTTTATACTGTAATACATAATCTGTCTTCATGACAAATATATGTCTTGGGCATAAGGCTTGGGTGTTTATTTCAAAACTAATGACATTACGGTTGTTTGTGGACGCTTTTAACCGTGACACACGTTGTTCTCCCCTAAAAATGTAAAATAAAACAGTTGCCATGGAAAGCAGACTCAGCGAGAAACTATTGACTCTATAGTTTAGTCTTAGCTCTAAGAAACGATTGTCAATGTTATTTTTCATCCAATTCTCTTCAGCAATACAGACAGAGTGTCACATATTTTGGATCCTAATGAGACGTCCTGTTACTCTTCGTCTCATTTGGTCCAATTTGTTTCTTTTATTATCATCCATTCACCGCTATCGTGCAAACAGCTAAAGATGATACTGGATTATTCTTTACCATTTCCCAGATCTAGATCATACGTCTCCTACAGGAGCCCTCTTGTCTGGATCTGCACTGGTTGTCGGTCAAATTCATCTGGCATATGTTACCTTTCATACTCTTTGGACTCTACCAATAGCACAAGATGGACTAGTCCACTTAATAAAGAACCACATACTGCAACCCTAGGCTACTTATACTTACTCGTATACAGGATTAGTGAGCGATAACGTTTTCTGTGTTACAATTGAAGTGGTACCTACCTTCAGCCAGACTGGAAGTAATAGACTCAGGCGAGTTCCTCCTGACCTCAGCCTCCAGTTTTATCTTTTCGCCAGACAGGACATTCATGGAGAATTGCCCGGCAAAATCTAGAAATAATTAAAAGCTGGTTTAAAACTTGAAACAATTTAAGAATAGCCAATATGTACGTTCGGATAATCATCTAAACGGAACTGTTTCATAAATGTTTGTTCTCAAGTTTTTGATTGGTCAGATTTGAGCCAAAGGCTCAAATCTGACCAATCAAAAGCTTGAGAACTCAGCAAGTCGAAGCTATAACCCTTAAGTAAAGCTTCTAACCTCAATCGATCGTAGTTAACCGAACAGTGGTTCCAACCACACAATACTGACTACAATGTATAACAGTGGTTCCAACCTACCAATACTGACTACAATGTATAACAGTGGTTCCAACCTCCCAATACTGACTATAATGTATAACAGTGGTTCTCACCTCCCAATACTGACTACAATGTATAACAGTGGTTCTAACCTCACAATGCTGACTACAATGTATAACAGTGGTTCTATCCTCCCAATACTGACTACAATGTATAACAGTGGTTCCAACCTCCCAATACTGACTATAATGTATAACAGTGGTTCTAACCTCCCAATACTGACTACAATGTATAACAGTGGTTCTAACCTCACAATACTGACTACAATGTATAACAGTGGTTCTAACCTCACAATACTGACTACAATGTATAACAGTGGTTCTAACCTCCCAATACTGACTACAATGTATAACAGTGGTTCTAACCTCACAATACTGACTACAATGTATAACAGTGGTTCTAGCCTCACAATACTTACTACAATGTATAACAGTGGTTCTAACCTCACAATACTTACTACAATGTATAACAGTGGTTCTAACCTCACAATACTGACTATATTGAACAGTGGTTCTAACCTCACAATACTGACTACAATGTATAACAGTGGTTCTAACCTCACAATACTTACTACAATGTATAACAGTGGTTCTAACCTCACAATACTGACTACAATGTATAACAGTGGTTCTAACCTCACAATACTGACTATATTGAACAGTGGTTCTAGCCTCACAATTCTGACTACAATGTATAACAGTGGTTCTAGCCTCACAATACTTACTACAATGTATAACAGTGGTTCTAACCTCACAATACTTACTACAATGTATAACAGTGGTTCTAACCTCACAATACTGACTATATTGAACAGTGGTTCTAACCTCACAATACTGACTACAATGTATAACAGTGGTTCTAACCTCACAATACTTACTACAATGTATAACAGTGGTTCTAACCTCACAATACTGACTACAATGTATAACAGTGGTTCTAACCTCACAATACTGACTATATTGAACAGTGGTTCTAGCCTCACAATTCTGACTACAATGTATAACAGTGGTTCTAGCCTCACAATACTTACTACAATGTATAACAGTGGTTCTAACCTCACAATACTGACTACAATGTATAACAGTGGTTCTAACCTCCCAATACTGACTACAATGTATAACAGTGGTTCTAGCCTCACAATACTGACTATATTGAACAGTGGTTCTAACCTCACAATACTTACTACAATGTATAACAGTGGTTCTAACCTCACAATACTTACTACAATGTATAACAGTGGTTCTAACCTCACAATACTGACTAAATTGAACAGTGGTTCTAACCTCACAATACTGACTACAATGTATAACAGTGGTTCTAACCTCACAATACTGACTACAATGTATAACAGTGGTTCTAACCTCACAATACTGACTACAATGTATAACAGTGGTCCTATCCTAACAATACTGACTACAATGTATAACAGTGGTTCTAACCTCACAATACTGACTACAATGTATAACAGTGGTTCTAACCTCCCAATACTGACTACAATGTATAACAGTGGTTCTAACCTCACAATACTGACTACAATGTATAACAGTGGTTCTAACCTTACAATACTGACTATATTGAACAGTGGTTCTAGCCTCACAATTCTGACTACAATGTATAACAGTGGTTCTAACCTCACAATACTGACTACAATGTATAACAGTGGTTCTAACCTCACAATACTGACTACAATGTATAACAGTGGTACTAACCTCACAATACTGACTATATTGAACAGTGGTTCTAGCCTCACAATTCTGACTACAATGTATTACAGTGGTTCTAACCTCCCAATACTGACTACAATGTATAGCAGTGGTTCTAACCTCCCAATACTGACTACAATGTATAACAGTGGTTCTAACCTCACAATACTGACTACAATGTATAACAGTGGTTCTAACCTCACAATACTGACTACAATGTATAACAGTGGTTCTAACCTCACAATACTGACTACAATGTATAACAGTGGTTCTAACCTCCCAATACTGACTACAATGTATAACAGTGGTTCTAGCCTCACAATACTGGCTATATTAAACAGTGGTTCTAACCTCCCAATACTGACTACAATGTATAACAGTGGTTCTAGCCTCACAATTCTGACTACAATGTATAACAGTGGTTCTAACCTCACAATACTGACTATATTGAACAGTGGTTCTAACCTCACAATACTGACTATATTGAACAGTGGTTCTAACCTCACAATACTGATTATATTGAACAGTGGTTCTAACCTCACAATACTGACTATATTGAACAGTGGTTCTAACCTCCCAATACTGACTACAATGTATAACAGTGGTTCTAACCTCCCAATACTGACTACAATGTATAACAGTGGTTCTAGCCTCACAATTCTGACTATATTGAACAGTGGTTCTAGCCTCACAATACTGACTATATTGAACAGTGGTTCTAACCTCCCAATACTGACTACAATGTATAACAGTGTTTCTAACCTCACAATACTTACTACAATGTATAACAGTGGTTCTAACCTCACAATACTGACTACAATGTATAACAGTGGTTCTAACCTCCCAATACTGTCTATATTGAACAGTGGTTCTAACCTCCCAATACTGACTACAATGTATAACAGTGGTTCTAACCTCACAATACTGACTACAATGTATAACAGTGGTTCTAACCTCACAATACTGACTACAATGTATAACAGTGGTTCTAACCTCCCAATACTGACTACAATGTATAACAGTGGTTCTAACCTCACAATACTGACTACAATGTATAACAGTGGTTCTAGCCTCACAATACTGGCTATATTGAACAGTGGTTCTAGCCTCCCACTACTGACTACAATGTATAACAGTGGTTCTAACCTCACAATACTGACTACAATGTATAACAGTGGTACTAACCTCACAATACTGACTACAATGTATAACAGTGGTTCTAACCTCACAATACTGACTACAATGTATAACAGTGGTTCTAACCTCCCAATACTGACTACAATGTATAACAGTGGTTCTAACCTCACAATACTGACTATATTGAACAGTGGTTCTAACCTCCCAATACTGACTACAATGTATAACAGTGGTTCTATCCTCACAATACTGACTATAATGAACAGTGGTTCTAATCTCACAATACTGCGTACAATGTATAACAGTGGTTCTAACCTCACAATACTGACTATATTGAACAGTGGTTCTAACCTCCCAATACTGACTACAATGTATAACAGTGGTTCTAACCTCACAATACTGACTACAATGTATAACAGTGGTTCTAACCTCACAATACTGCGTACAATGTATAACAGTGGTTCTAACCTCACAATACTGACTACAATGTATAACAGTGGTTCTAACCTCCCAATACTGACTACAATGTATAACAGTGGTTCTAACCTCACAATACTGACTACAATGTATAACAGTGGTTCTAACCTCACAATACTGACTATATTGAACAGTGGTTCTAGCCTCACAATACTGACTACAATGTATAACAGTGGTTCTAACCTCACAATACTGACTATACTGGACAGTGATTCTAACCTCACACTACTGATATGTACAGTAAACATGTTATAGACAAATGTTTTGAAATTATGCTGCAAAATGTAACATTCGAACTTCAAACCTTCTAAAACGAAATCTACATTATTTCTAAGTGCCTGGTGGGCTCAAACGCCAAAAGACACACTTATTACCTACATTAAAGTTCTTAGGTTTTTGTTTGCTACTCGATTTAATATGATACTGCTACATCGTTTTATATGCTAACAAATTAATTTCAACCTACGCCGTTTAATAGAATTAGAAGCTTTACTTAGTTTGTAACTGTGGTATATTATACACTACCAAGTAATTGTAAATTAAGTACCAGAGATGGCGCTTGGTGTCGGTGATCCTGGAGATGCTACTTTTGCCTCAGCTTCAAGCTTGGCCTGACAGTCGTGCACGATGCCTTTTACGTAGTTAGCTGCAAACGCTGAAATACGAGTGAAGACTGATTTGTACTCTAGCTTTTGGTAACTTTTTTGTCATATTAACACAACTGATGCAATGACGTGTGTGATTGTTTTATTGTTGCACTCTACAGCAGTTCACACAGATGGAAACTGTTTGCAAATGGCATTTGTAGTGAAGGGATATCTGTTATTCATTTGAATGGCTTTGTCTTAAATACAATTGACCTTCGAAGGACTGAACATTCAGTTCGAGTTATCCGGAACGTTCGAGTTATCCGAGTTCGATGTATCGAGGTTCGACTGTAGTCAGACACTAGGCACTGTTGTAGGTATCTGTGATTAGCAAACCACAGACGGATTATTGTTTTTCAATCAAATTTTAATTTTAGATTACACAAATTAGTATGTAGTTAACCTGTTTTATATACCTACGTGCATATACACATTTCAACACGTCAAATGAAGTATATTTAAGACAGGAGATTGCTTAATGTAAGACGGAATTAATACGAAAAGCTCCCTCAGAATTTGATTACATTATTTATTAATTTGATTAAATTATTTATTCAAGATTGGAATGATTCAATTAACTCGATGACCAAATTAAGTACGTATTGTAGATTTAAAAACAGTTTTTGCACCGAAGAATATCTAAATAAAATTATGAATGATGAGATGCGCCAAATATTTTCTCGTTTTAGATTAAGCTCTCATACTCTTGAGATTGAATCTGGACGTTTTAGTGGAATATCAAAAGAAAACAGATTCTGTAAACTTTGTAATCATAATCTTGTTGAAAGTGATTATCATTTTCTACTATGTTGCCCCAAATACACAGAAATTCGTAGAAAATATTTTTGTAACGTTCATTGGCCTACTGTTAACCCTTCTCTTGCTAAATTTCAAAACACATTTCTTCTTCTTTACCCATGCTCTGTTGTATAATTACATATATATCCACTGTGTACAAGTATTTCGCTGTGCGTACACTGCTGCGGAGTGCACTGGTTGCACATTCAACTTGTAAATAGTACAGACCCTGATGAGACAGCTCCTGCAGGAGACAGTTCTCAAATTATCCTGACAAGTATTTTACCTTGAAAACATTTCAATTTGCCAGTATTTTCACTGATGCGCGGCAACACATTTTTATACATTGTTTTATTGTGACTGAGGACCAACCAGCTTGGTTCGACGATCAAAGTATGCATTACGTATGGCCCTATCTGGATCCAAGCTGTTTGCACATGACTCATCAAAGACCTTCCAGTACAAAATCTGAGTTAAACTGTTAGTAATTGATTCTAGCCCTGATTTACTAAAGTAAAATTAGGAGCTGCAAAGCATGTTTAAGGGATGTTAACCCTCATCCTCAAATGATGACTGCTGTGAAATGAAACAGCTCAGCTCACGGGGCAAAGGAATCTTTGGATGCTTAAATCCCTTTTAGTTTCCTCTTATACTCTAAGCATGTATGATTGTTCATCTTTTTACTGGTCATAAGGCAAATTGTATCTTTTGATAATACATAAATAAATTATTATCATTTTTTTCAAATGATGTTGTGTTTCAGGCAGCGCATATGTAAACAATGCTTTTGAATAATGTAGTAAAAATCAGAGACTTGCTTAACCCTTTCCCTCATACTGACGCATTGTTACGCTTTTGTGAAAGTCATGGGAGTAAATGCTCTGTTTATCACGCTGGTTTCTAAGCTACAAAATTATAACAATATATATATTATTAATTTTTCAAATGATGGGTAGAACCAGAATGATAGCGGGAGTTGGGTGATATGGTGCACGTTAACTTGTGGCACGTGACTAAAGTAGCCATGTAACTATCGCACACAATTATTCAGTCACTCCCACACAGGTTCATCTCCCTTTCCAACCATGGACAAATACAAGTAAATAAGTATAAACAATGAAACAGGTAATAACAGAGGGCAATCGAAAATGTTATATTCAGTATAAAATAACGCAGACGACAGTGCAGGGAGGGAGGGATTTATGAGCATGCTTTAGTTTTTGAAGGAAACTTTGAAGGAAGGTATCTAAAGAATTGGTAAGCGTACCTTTCAATTCCAAGTCGTGTGCAGCTGTTACCACTTTGGCATCGGCTTTGGTGACCTGTATGGCCTGCTCTATCAGATCCATGTCTGTAAAACAAACAGATACTGTCAAGTACAGATGAACTTCGATATCTCGAACTCGGATAACTCGAACTTCGGGATAACTCGAACAAAAACTTTAGTCCTTCCAAAACATACAATACAGAATTGCTCTAAAATGTAACGCTACATATATCTAGAACCACATGTGACAGCTTAATACATGTCTAAAGTAATACTGAAAGCTCCTACAGGAGCTTTCAGCATTACTTTAGACCTGTATTAAGCTGTGTCATTGAAAAATTGTTCAGATTAGAAATCGGATGAGCCGAACTCCTGTTATCTCGAACTAATTTATACTCGTAGTTCGTGTTATCGAAGTTCAACTGTAGTATGATATACGTTTGAAGCCAAGGCACTGACATGATATTGGCCCTTTCACCACCGCAGTCGCATAAATGAACCACGACAAATAGTGCAGTCCCAGATCAGACGCCGCCTTTTCAAGGCGGCGTCTGATCAGGGATTTTACTATTTGTCCCAATCTCTATTTCTATATATGTGCTTTATTCCTTTAAAATTTGCATTTATTTATCTCATTTCCTTATTTTGCTGAATGATTTAACAAACTTGGATTGCAGACGACAATTAGAAATTTGGCGCCGAAAGGGTTAACAATTGGTTTATAGATGTCTTGTTTAGAAAGTGTCAAATCTACAACCTGGTGATAGAATAAGAAGTGTGTCCGGGGTAAAAGTTATACCTTTTAATTTTTAAACGACAGCATGTGGGTGAAACATAGGAGGTATTTTGCTTGGTTTTGCTTAATGCATGGTAAAGTAATGCAGAATTCTTACAAGGAGCTTTCAGCATTTCTTACGTCCTGCATTAACCCATCGCCTGCCTACAGAACTCAAAATTTGACTCATTATCGATTGTCGCATAAGACAGATTTACTGCAGAATCAATTATCAACACTCTGAGCCTGATAAGGCGTGATGTAAGGGTTGTATGGTACTATAACTATAATACCAAAAAGAGCTATAGATTGCTTACCCTTTTCCAGTTGGTGCAGACTGTGGGCGGATGCAGTCATAACCATTTTTGGTGAAGCTTGGAGGACCCGTTGCACGGCATGGTCGATCACAGCGTCATCTATAAAATAATTGTATTCAACTATGACACACAGACACAGGTTTTTAACTATGGCACACATACACAGGGTCAAGTAATGATTTGGATATGGTTTTAATTTCAATTTGAGCATTTCTTAATCCGTTCTCACCTACTGACGCCTTATTGCACCACTGTAAAAGTCATTTTGAAGACATTATAATAAATAGAGTATTTGCTCCACAGAAGCAAATGCTCTATTTATCACACAACTGCTTCAAAATTACATAATTCTAAATATTTTCATTTTCTCTAGTAAATGTTCCTTGTCGGTAGATTTATTCAACGAGGTTGTGTCTCAAAATCGTCTACGACAGAATGAGTGAAGCCATGCCTTTCCAACCCCTCCCCAAGTGATAACATGTTTGAAAAACGAAGAAAGAAAAGTTGAAATTCTACAATGCAATGCTATTAACCCTTCGCTTGCTATTCACGTCAATATACCTACCTGTAAATAGTGAAGACCCAGATGAGACAGCTCCTGTAGGAGCTGTCTCATCAGGGTCTGCACTATTTACAAATTGATTGTGCAACCAGTGCACTCCACAGCAGTGATTGCACAGCGATATACTTGTACACAGTGAAGATATATGTAATTTTACAACAGGGCATGGGTAAAGAAGGAGAAATGTGTTTTAAAATTCAGCAAGCGAAGGGTTAAATCATTATTCGTTAACGCATCTATAGTGAATAATATATATTTGAAACACGTTTGTGTCCCATCCTTTCTTAACCGAATTCGCCGTCTTGTAGCCTAAATCTCATTAGACGGATATTGATCAGTAACACAAACCAAACAAAAGGAAGTAACGAAGTCATCATAAATCAACATAAATTATAAAGAAACAAGTCCCTCTCAAGTACTTTTCAAACATTAGTCATTTGTTGTAACACAGATGATGAATGGCTCGCGGCGCAAAAGTCCATTTTAACATTAAATAGGGCTGGTGCCAAAAATGGCTAAATAACGGTAAGGGTAATTTTGGTCAAAATTTAGAATCAGTCTAAACACATTTTGTTTCATCTGCCATTGACAAGTGGTCATTGTAGACTAAGGAAACACTTGAGTGTAAAATATACAATGCATTTCAATGCTTCCATTAACCTATTTCACCACAGGATATTTTAGACAAAACCTTCTAGAATATATCTACTGAAAATAAAATACTGGTAAAAATGAAAATATAGTATTTAAGTTTTGAAACTATTGTGATAAATATTTATATACATATATCACAAATATTTATCACAATAATTTCAAAAAGTGGCTTTTACAGAGGCGTCAACAGACGTAGGCATGAAGGAAAAATGAGTTAACAGGTTATCTCAACTTTACAAATAATGAAAAACCACTTTTAAATGAGAGTTATTTATTACATTTGTGTTAATAAAAGATTCTATCGACAGCAAATGTGTTAAGCTCAAAAATTGAATCATCTGTAATATCTAAATAATACATAAAATTCCAAAATTTCATTTTTCATACAATTTTATACAAAACTCTATACAGTAAAACCCCGTCAATGAGACCACCTAAAAGAGGTATAATTCTGGGTGCTATATGCAGGTGGTAGCTTAATGCAGGATAAAGGAGGGTCTTTCTGCATTACGTTTGTCCTGTATTAAGCAACAACCTGCTTATCTAAAAGTTCTTTGCCCAATTTCTTATCTATATGTAGGTATTAATTTCACTACAGGTAGTGCTCTCTCGACAAAAAGACGCCTTCGTATATATATGTTTTCATGGTAACTATTTCAAAAGTCTGAACCAAAACAGAAATACAGTAAATGTCCCCGGAGCGACCATCGAAATGACTTTATTATGACCTTTATGGGTCTTAAATGCATTGTGGCTTTATACAGGGGCGTTCTGTGTTACTTCCGACCCTTACTGTGCGGGACACGAATCACCGTATTTTTGCAAACATTGTATATCCAGATGAGAGGGCTCCTAGAGCAACCCTCTCATCAGGGTATGCACTGTTTACCATACTACACTTTTCTTTTGAAAAGAATCCCTAACTATTCACCATAAACTTGACCTGTTTGAGTTTTGGAATAGATCTAGTCAATTTGAAAATTTCAGCGTCGTAATATGGTAAGGCAACAAACTGTTTTTAATGACATAGATTCTATGTCTATATCTA
Organism: Azorinus chamasolen; assembly: GCA_963576725.1. Lineage (NCBI taxonomy): Eukaryota > Metazoa > Mollusca > Bivalvia > Cardiida > Solecurtidae > Azorinus > Azorinus chamasolen. Next base: position 17,483,318 of record OY755240.1, on the reverse strand, counting down.
TAAAGTATTCACTTTAGAGGGTTGTTACTGTTTATGAACGAAATAAAACATTCGTTATAGATATCTACATGTAATTATGTCCACAGCATTTGATAACAAACAAGGTCGACTCACTTATTCTGGGCGACACCGGTCGTTTGGTTAATACGAGGTCCGGTGTACCTGTATCATTCACCAACTCCTTTGTATGTACAGTGGCGTTGCTCTTACGAAATCTTTCTATAAAACTGTTCCGGAACTTGGCCCACTGTGAATCGATGAAAATATGTTAGTGCACATGTATCACATGAATGTAGGAATATTTGTGAGTGGGACACTTCTGCTAAAAGCCTTTTTTAGTGGTAACTGGTAACCTTGCTAACCTCTTTGAGACTCAGCCGGTTGCTAGCATTATGTAGAGTATACATGTATACCCCGTCCCTATCCACCCTAGTCCTGAACGATATTTATCGCTCAAAATATCTACACCTATTCTCGATAAGTAGGTGCAAAACACTGGTGTGCAAAACTAAAAATCGAAAGTGTCCATAAAGCTTTTATTCATGAAAATAATAAAACTTTGACCTTTTGTCAATGTCAGGAAACTGTGTATTATATCAAGAAAAACTATTTTTACATCAAGCCACCAGGCGAAAAGTAGTCACTTTTGCATCCTAAAGTACAACCAAAATGTCCGTTACTTCTAACACACTGCTTTCAAAAATAGGTTTTGGAACATGTTGACTTGTTCAATAGTAAGAACGTTCTCATTTTCTAGCGAAAGAACTCTTGAAATGTTTATTTGTCTAATATTACCTTTTATATACGAGTGTTATCGATGACAACACCCCCGTTAGATTCGGGCCTTAAAATGGATTTGTTTTATTTTTTAACTGAAAAAGTTTAGCATTCAGTTTTAACATAAATTGTAGTTCATATGATGGTTATATATGCCTTACCCACCGCTTATCAGGACTTTACGCAGTACGAAACAAGTTTGTGAACTAGTTTAAGTTCATGCTGCTGCTTCAGAGAATTCACTTGAAATTATATAACAATTGGCTAAAAGTAACGAACATGTCTCAGTATTTAACAACACACGCCATTTAGTGGGAAAGATGCAACACCAGTCCTAATAAGTAAATGTAGGCTTGCGCTGGTGAACAAAACATAATTACTTGCCTGTAGAGTATCCAAACTCTCTAATTTCCCAAACTGTTTCCTATTTTGAAGCAACAAGGCCTAATAGTATGTGTAGTAGTCAATTGTCAATAAGACTTACAGCCAGTGTGGCAGATACAAAGATTAACAGTAAAAAAAAGTTTTGTGCGTAACAAAAAAACTAAACCAAAATACTTTCAAGGATTATCTACTCGAAATTATCTGTTTGAGTCAACTGTAAGTGTGTACTTATGCACATGAAATATCCGTTACCAGTTCTTTATCATACAGAATCTGAATGTAACGTATTCACAGCAATCATATGTGTATTTGGTATTGTGTGTGCCTACGTGAAAAAGTTACTTGTATACATATTAATACTCACTTACATCTTCAATATAATTTTTAACATTATCTTGCGGCTAACAACGACAGAAATGTAACGAACATTTCAATACAAAATATTCTCGATACTTTCACTAGTAAATATGCATTAATTTGTTTTATTTGCAAAGTGTATCAGTGTAAAAAGTCACCCATACTTCACTCTTAGTGTTGTTATATATTCTGGTCCTTTGGGGTCATCAATTTCACTGCTTATAATTTTGAAAATTGAATAATGCTCAAGTCGGTGCTAGGGAGCGTGAGCAGTGTTGCACTATTGATTACTATTCATGAACAGACTCAAGAAAACCAAATCTGCAATTTTCTCATTTTGCATTGCTGTATTTGCGTTAGTACATTCTCCTCTTATCAAAATTTATTAACTTCACAACAGCAGCTTTTAAGTGCTTGTGGGGAGGCCGTAAAAAGTCGCCCCATACTTCATTCTCAGTGTTATATATTCTGGTCCTTCGGGACAATCAATTTCAGTGCTTTATGTTTTGAAAATTGCTTAAGCCGGTGCTAGTGGGGAGTGAGTAGTTTTGCACTATTAATTACTGTTCATGAACATACTCAATAAAACCGAGTTTGCAATGTTTTTGCTTTCGAATAAACTAATCTTATCAGAGTTTATTTACTTCACAACAGCAGATGTTAAGTGTTTCTATGGCGGCCGTAAAAGTCGCCCCGTTCTTTTTTCTCAGTGTTGTTATATATTCTGGACCTTCAGGATCATTAATTTCAGTGCTTTTAGTTTTGAAAATTGCATACTGCTTAAGCCAGCGTTAGGGGCGTGAGCAGTGTTTCACTATTAATTACTGTTCATGAATAAACTCAGTAAAACTGAGTCTGCAATTTTTCCGTTTTGCATTACTGGGTTTGTTTTCGAAGGATCTCATCTTATCAGAATTTATTTACTATACATCAGCAGATGTTAATTGCTTGTGTGGCGGCCATAAAGTGTAGCACCATAGTTCATTCTCAGTGTTGTTATATATTCTGGTCCTTCGGGATCACCAACGTTAGTGCTTTTAATTTTGAAAATTGAATACAGCTTAAGCCGGTACTAGGGGGCGTGAGCAGTGTTGCACTATTAATTACTGTTCATGAACAGACTCAATAAAGCCGAGTGTGCAAGTTTCTCTTTTTGCATTGTTGGTTTTGCTTACGAAGGATCTAATCTTATCAGAGTTTATTTGTAGGATGGAAAGGTAGTTGGATTACAGAAAAGTAACGAAATATATTTTACAAAATGATTGATATAAGTACCGTCTTCCAATATTTCACTCACAAACGATGTAATTACATGTATCTTTTTGTGTCAATCCATTGTTAAGCAAAAGCTATTTCAACTATTCTAAACTCATAAAATATGTTCAGGCAATTTAATAAATACTAGCATTTGCTAGTTACTGTTTTAATTTGTATTTATTTGTAAAGAAATATCTTGTTGACATGTTCGTTACTTTTCTGTGCAATGTTCTTTACTAAGTTTGTAAGAAAAGAGTAGACGTCGAAAGGAGAGAATACCTTATGCATATATGCTAAAATTGTCGGGCGAGAACGTTCCTACATAAACGGATGGGCCGGTAAAGAGTCTACTGAAAAGTCAGGTAATAACTTTTATCAAATGGATGGAATAAGTGTTGTCTTCACATTTCTAACGCATGACCAAAGCAATTGACTTTATGTTTTAATCCATGTTTAAACAAATGCTGTTCAGTCCATTCAAAACACAAGATATATTCAGACAGTTTAGAAATTACAAACCTTGTCTAGTTCCTGCTTTAATTTGTATTCATTTGTGAAGACATCTGGAACAAAATGTGTGACATGTTCATTACCTTTGCGTAACGAACATGTCAATACAGCACTTGCATTTTTATTGTATGAAAACGCACGCCTTTCTGCTGGACGTTTCAGGTGTAAAACCGATACATCCTTAATACATTTCTCACACCAAATGCTTTTGGACAGTATTGTGTAAAAGCACATAAGTAATGAAAGCAAATATACCCTCGTAGAGGCGAAAATCGAGCTTTAAATTTTAGACAAACGAACTGCCGACCAGTTTCTTCGTATTAATGACGATTTAATGATGTAACAGATAAACGGCATCCCTTTAAAAGAACAAACTAGCCTATTATCAAGTATTAGCAACAGTATGGTATCGAACATGTCAGTAACAAACATGTCATAATAAAGACTTTATCGACAATTTATAAGATTCGCCACGACAAATTTGTAAATATTGGGATATAATGCAATTTTAGGGACTGGCCAAATAATTTGTCAGTTAAGACAACATTATTTTAATGATTTGTAAAATAAAGAAGAGTAACGAACATGTCAGTTTGATATAGAGATTACTAACCAGAGTTTTTAATGCTAATTTTGATAAAAAGTTTTCAATCAATACATGAGTAGCACGTCGTTTGTACTTAACATGATGTTTAGGCTGATCAAATATAAGGAAAATATTATGTTGTGAAACTGGATTATAATTCTACAGTTAACTTATAATGACGTAACGAACATGTCTCCGATTTCGGCGACGGCAAATTATCAACATTCGATCTCACAGGATAGCCTGATCCCATTTGTGATTGGTACAATAAATAAGCTAATTGATTGGACATACCTAGACTATCAACAGAAAATCATAATACCTATATCTGATCATTCTATTTAAAGTGAATTAAGTGGATATTCTACTGTTTTGCATCAGCGACAGTAACGAACATGTCATTTCAGTACATATGAAGACTTTTTTTCCGAAAACTATAAACGCTGCTAAAGTTTTGATTGTACACGTTTTAGACTAGATCTCTATTACATAACAGCTTAGATGCACACGTTTAACCTTGTGAATAGCGTCTGGTAATGTCCAAATATGCCGGCGACTATATATGCACCTATTTATTGAGTATAGATGCTAACAGATAGGTAAGTTTTGTGTTCTTTTCTATTCATGTTTTAAAATAGGCCTAGGCCTACTGTGAATTTCAAAATTGTCGATCGATCATTTGAATCGAGACATTGGTGTGGGGCGGTAGCCCCATATTGGGCTCTACTATTTAAAGTAAAACGATTCGATTGAATCAGGTAGATTTAAGTTAATTTTTTGGGGAGACTTCTACTTTAAGCGGGCCCAAATATGGGGGATACCCCCCCCCCCCCTCCCACACACACACACTCTTTAAAACCACAAGTTTGTACATCGAACCCATAGAAATGGTCTTATATCCCCTAAAAGTGTTCTGCATAGCAACAGCAACGCATGCGCGGAACGGTAATTTAAAACGAAAACTTCCAGGGTCCGCTATTTAACTACAAGTAGAATCAAGCCCAAGTTTGAGGCCCAAGTTTCTTCCAAGCGACTGTCGCGTGACGTAATGAAGAATGGAACGTACAATTTTTGACCAGGGGTTCTTTGCATACTGATATGAAATAAATGACGTAATTTCATATATGACGTCAACTTCTAGAACTATACGAACCCTCGGATATAATCGAACATTCTCCTTGACGTCATTCGTCCGCCATTTATAATTTGAAATGAAGATGTTTACAACGTCTAAACAATTGTTTTTAGTCTAAATCGTTTATGTACGGAAGGGTTCAGGAGAAACTCGGGAATAGAGCTAAAAAGGATGGGTCGGTCACACACGTAAGTAACATTTGATCTTAATCTCGTTAGAAATAAAGAGTGACAAAAGTGAGTGAAACGCAGTGTCTATGATAAAGTGTAATGATTTAGATCTATCATGATAATCGATAAACCCTTCAGCATTTTTCAACTAAAGTTTCAGCATGACATAATTTACACCCAATAATGACGGAAATTACGGCATGCTTCTTAGTAAGTCCATTACTCTGTTTGTGTATTTCAAGTGGTAGTTATCGTTGAATCGTTGAAATTAGTTGGCTCGAATATCACTCTGGTAGGTGTCTACTAGTAGAGATCTAGGTAATTTCTTCACGGTAGTAATAATTACTCTGGTAAATCAGTATGTTATGTTTAATGGTTGTTGAGAGAACTTCTCAGACGATTAGATCTAGTGTATCTGATGAAGCTGTCAAGTGTCTCAATAAATAATTTTCTACATTCTTTCCATTGGTCGTCTTCTTTCGGTCTGCCAAGTAACATGTGGGAAAAATTGTATATCCCAGCTTTTTGGAACAATTAGCTTTATTTTCGTTTTTACGTCTCTGGGTAACTTGATATGTCACAGGATAAACGCAGTTTGAAACGTAATACGGGGAAACCACAGGCGCTCGGCTCATGAAATATGTCTAAAATAAGTTAAAATGTCTCTAAATTGACGTTTTGTAACATTGGAGCCGAAAAATAAAGCTTGGGGCGTTTTGAGACAAAGCTGAAATTTCGTACATTCTATATATAAGAGAAAGGCAAATAACTCTCGGGCTATCCGATTCACGGATGCTCCGCTCCAACTGAAATTATTACCATGTTTACTGCATGTGTGACGTAGCAACAGAAAGTCGCTACGTCATCGTTTTTGTTTAGCGCGGCATTACTAAACAAGAACGATGACGTAGCAACTTTCTGTTACTTACGTTAGTTTGCGTTATTGCAAATTACAAATATATCTAGAGTTAACCCATTACTCCATGAATACGCCTTTCTATCTGCCTTTGCAATCAGAGTATACCCAGATCAGACGACTCTTATACTCTGTTTGCTCAAATTTATGATTCTACAATTTCTGCATTGCCAAAATGCCTGTGTCAATAGGCTATTAGATCTATACAAATTATTCTTGATCTAATTTATATTCATGACATCGATATTTTTCATACAAAATATGCATGGAGGAAAGGGTTAAACTACAGAGGGTTATTTAACCTTCTGAAAAAAGGATCTTTAATAGCCCTTTTAAGTTTTAAATGTAGCAAGATTGGTCAGTTTCCTAGTAGATTCTATGAGAAGGTAGTGAGTGCCATAGTTTTAAACTAATGAGAAAGATTTCTGACCAAAACCATTGACTTTGGGAAGAATAAAAGATCCGCTTTCTCTGGATCTAGTCGATCTACTATACGAATGAATAGAATTTTGAGATACAAGTTGTTGATCCATATATTCAAGAGATTGACTACTTAAATTATTTTAAAAACATGACAAAAGGTAATCTGTTCCACTCTTTTTGCCAACTAGTAACCCATCAAGGGAAATAGAATGTGCATGCTCAATATGTGACATTTTCTCTACATTGAGTACAAATCAGACTAATTTGTTTTGAGTAACCTGCAGCTTGTCTTTCCAAAATTTCGTCAGACCATTATACAGACTTGCTATAAAATATAAAACTACGCATATCTAGAAACACAAATGACAACTTAATGTAGGTCTAAAGTAATGCTCCTGCATGAGCTTTCAGCATTGCTTTAGATCTGCATTAAGCTGTGAACATAAGACAATGTCCACATAAGAAATCGGATAACTCGAACTTCTGTTATCTGGAACTAATTGGTATGGTTCCTTGAAGTTCGAGATATCGAAGTTCAACAGTACTTGCCAAACTGTGTATTATTCCATTATTGAACCACAGTATGTTTGACGCATATACACTCGAAGAATCATTGAAAGTAATTGTCGACTGTAACAATTTCCTATAATTACTATAGATAATTCTTTACTCTTTCCTCCACAAATACGCCTTTGTAAATAGATGACGATCTTAATTTTTAGGAGCCAGGCATATAACCATGCCCTGCACACCCGCATGCCCCTAAGACATGACATGCATCCCCGCATACGAACCGAATTATCATCGTCGCCAATTAAGTAGATCTTATTCTAAGGGAGGAAAAGTTAACAGGCCTCTACCAGGATTCGAACCCTTGACCTCTGGAATACAAGTCCGACACTCTAACCATGTTGCTAATGGTTAACAACAGCAAGGCTGTTGGAGATGCCTTACATAGGCCGAACACTACACTTATAAGACCCAGATCAGACACGGCTCCTATAGCAACCGTCTGATCAGGTTCTGCTCTGTTTGCTCATGATATAATATAGATCTGATTCTGCAGTTGCTGCTACTATAGCCAAACCCTCCTGTGTGAATGTGTCGTTATCAAACTTTATCTAATTAATACCCGCATGATGTCATGAATTCTGTTCTAACCCCTTCCCTGTTGTATATCCATGTAAGAAATAATGGCGTCATGAATATTAATTAGATTATCTTTTATAATGGCATATGAACCCAGGATATTTTGCCCCTGAGCAAACGGCTCTGCTCTGTTTGCAGATGCGTACTCTGTTTGCAGATCCGTACTCTGTTTGCAGATGCGTAAAACGCGCTTTAAGTCGGTGTAAAAACGCGCTTTAAGTCGGTGTAAAAAGCTCATTAGAGCTTATGTTATTTGTTATGTTCATCCGACTATGTAAATAAAATTTACTTGACTTGACATCAGGAAAGGGCTAATACTCATGGAGTAAAAAGTAAATATACAGTTGGAGTTTTTGTTTCTGATTAGTTACTAGGTGTCGTTTCTGAACTAAGGCTAGTTGTAAATGTAATCACATAATCGCAGCTAATGCGTATGCCCCTATTCGTACCTTTAGAATTTAGTTACAATTACAAACAGAACTTACCCGTTCATTGAAGGACTTTTTCAGGGTAACGACCCAATGAAAACAGCCGCTCTTTCTCTCAGAACGCGCCATGTTGGCCTTTCACAGCCAGTCACTGGGAACAATGACGTCGTTATGGGTGACGCCGTTGTTGACGTTCGGAACGTCTCGGACGTCTGTCATCCAATCAGAAACGTCCATTTGACCGTCTCGTTATCAGAACGAGGATCGGGGAAATCGTAATCGTAATTACTCGACTATTTCCGGATACAGAAATACTGATTACTTAAATAGCTTTAATATCTTAATTCCCGTTTTTTTAATAATTAGAGAGGTTTCAATTTCTTATTTGTACGTGTACGTATACGTGTGTCTACACGAACACGTGTACGTTCCTGAATTTTCAAAATCATGTTTCGAAATCAGAAAACGTGTAGATCTACCCGTACGGGTAATCTGTCACGATACTTCTTGCGGGGCCATGCCATTTTCTTTAAAACAAATGAGATTAGGAAGAACTAGAATTTGGATAAAGCAGGAAACAAAGACGAACATAGACAGAAAATCAATATACGGACAGACAGACTGCCAGGCATGCAGGGAGACAAATAGATAGACAAACTAATCGATAGACAGTTAGATATACAAGCAGATAGACAGTTGAAAAACATACAGATACTTAGACATATCGATGGACAGATTGATAGGCAGACATGTAAAAATATAGATAGATATACAAATAGATACAGATATACAGACAGATATATATACAGATAAACAGACAGACAGACGGACATACAGTATAGAGGCAGAATGATAGACAGACAGACAGACAGACAGGCAGGCAGACAGATAGACAATAGACAGATAGACAGACAGGCAGTGAAGTCAAGCCAAGTAAATTGAAGTAATATTTATTTACAAGTCGGTACAGGAATTAACAAATAACATACGCTCGGCAGAGCTTTTAACGCGGACATTTCATTAACTAACATTTATAAAAGCAACATTAAACAATCACATATAGCAAAATAAGCATAAGATCGCAGGCAGACAGTAAGGCAGACAGACAGACATATTTAAAGACAGACGGCTGAGCGGAGGGGTTGGTGGGCGTGCGTACGTACGTACGGACGGACGGACAGACAGACAGACTGAATCACAAATAAGAAGCATACGACGTATTTAATGCAAAGCCAAACTGACACAGAAAAACCCATGACTCGGTTCAGATGAATTTTTCAACTGGGTCACAAAATATGATATTAAACACCTTTAATTTCACTCCTCGAGTAAATTAACTGTTGTGACACAAAGAGAAGGGCTGGTACTAACATTCTATCAGCACATTTTACTAGAAAATGATGACGCACTATGGCTTTCACGTATACGTACACGTACAAATAATGAATCGAAACCTCTCTATTATCTTCATTGTGCATTTCCGGATAAGTAACCTAATTCGTTGTGTTCATCTGGCGTGTTCCGAATAGATTTTACTTGCGCGCATTGACCGGCATTGTGGGAAAATTTCAAAAAGACAGTCGGGCATTGTGTAAATGGTGATCTAATGGATCTGGGTTCGTTTCAGATTTTGAGTCTAACAAAACATATGTCTAATCAGATTATATGATTAGATTCTACACTCTTACAATTAATATGAAATGGTTATCAGAAGTAGGGTCATGAATGAGTGTAAAGATGGTGAATGCCAGATTCATACTGGTGGTTTATAGTAAAGAAACTAGGTAGAAGGGTACTGTTCTAATTATAACTGTACTGGGTCTGTACTGTTTACATCGATTCCCCAGACCCCATCCTCTTTTAGACTGAATGAGATTCATTAAGCTTCCGTTTCATTAAAATATGTTTGTTTATTATAATAAGAGCTCACAGATCTCAAACTAAGACGCGTAAATTGAATAATTTTAAGGAATAACTTCTTTATTTCTCGACCAAACCCTATACTGTGACCATTCTTTAGAATCGTCTCTTCGAGAATATATTTGGGTACGCATCTTTATATGTAGCTCGGTCTCGGACTCTCCGTTGAAAGTCATTTTATCTCATAAGACACCTCTTACACAGTACATTCGGATTCCTCGCCTTATGCCGGGCATACTTTAATTATCTCGTGTCTCTCTAGCCGGGCATATCTGAATGATCTCCAGCCGGACTTTCGACCCACGGCCCCAAAGTAAGTTCTATATTTCTTTAAAAAAAACACAGTTATAATGCCAAACAGTTTGTAATCTTATCAGTGACTAGGCGTCGCATTTGAATTTAAGTTGTGTGTAGGTGTAAGCACAAGGTCGCCGCTAACATAATTATTTCCCCCGTTTTGTGCCGTTAGAATTTAGTGATATTTGCAATTATAACTTACCCGTTCATTGAAGGACTTTTTCAGGGTAACGACCCAATGAAAACAGCCGCTCTTTCTTTCAGAACGCGCCATGTTGACCATTCACAACCAGTCCTGGGAACAATGACGTTGTTATGGGTGACGCTGTCGTTGACGTCTCGGACGTCTGTCAACCAATCAGACACATCCGCTTGAAAGTCTCGTTATCAGAACGAGGATTTAGAAAATCGTAATTACTCGACTATTTCCGGATAAGTAGCCACATTCGTTGTGTATTATCGAGAGGGAGGGGTGAGGTGGAGGAGGAGAGAGAGAGAGAGAGAGAGAGAGAGAGAGAGAGAGAGAGAGAGAGAGAGAGAGAGAGTGGAGAGAGAGAGAGAGTCAGAGAGAGTCAGAGAGACTGATTTTAATGATATGGAATAAACTTGAAATAAGAATGGTAATCCCTATCTAAATCGAAATTTTAGATTTAGATCTATTTCACCATAAAATAATTGTAAAAACACTTTCAAAATGGCATCTGTTTGGACAGATAAAAAAAGTAAAGGATTTGTGTACATTTTGACCGCCCCTGCTTTCATCATGGCTATCTATGACAAATACATGTAATTATGTAGACTGCTGTTCACATCAAACATATTGACACTATAGGTTCCTACAGGAGCTTTCTGCGTTATTTTCGGTCCGCATAAAGCTGTCACCTGTCTTAAAGAATCAAATTGAATTGAGGCATGCGTGTACAGTAAAACCTCTCTATAACTGCCACTAAATTACATCAAGTATTTTGTGTTATAGGCAGGGGGATGCTTAAAGCAGGGTGAAAGTAAAACAGAACGCTCCTATAGGAGCGTTCTGTTTTACTTTCAGCTTGCTTTAAGTAGCCACCTGCCCTAAATACCAACTAATTAACAGAATATAGTGGCCGTTATAGAGAGGGTTTACTGTATTTCTAATGGTGGTTTGAAACCGGTTACATTGTATCTCGACATCATACTGAGCAATTCATTGAAAGACATGACTGTATACACAATGTATTTTACTTTATATTTCGATGCAGACTAGACTTTGAATCAGTTTGGATATCAGTGTGATACCGAGTTACTCAGCGTCTCATCTGGATCCAAACTACTTGTAAAGGTACGAATTCGCCCGTAAGGACTTAGGTACTAGTTCTTAACGCTTTCCCTGTTCTATGTGTATGCCAGCTTTTTATACTTACTGGAAATTCATGGACAAAATAGTTATAACGAAATATGGAAGGTGGGAAATTGTAGCCATTTTAGAGAGTAAAGAAATAGATCTTTCAAATTCCATTAACAAAGCAGAGTAGAGCCTGATGGGTCTACTCTGTTTACAAACGCGTGAAAACACGTTTATGTGAAGGAAAGCGTTAAACTGATTAAGTGAAACAGCACGTGTCATCAGACGGTATATTTTCACCAGTGGCGAAATCACGAGTGAAAATATTAGTGTCTGGTTATGGAATGTGGGTCGGGACATGCCAATTGCTACTATGCCAGTTGCCAAATGCTAATTGCTTTTTTTTGCAACTTGCTAAATGCCAATAACTAATTCGCCAGTATAGTTGGTCAAGTACCGCCACCGCATTGCCTTTTCGGGATCCAGATCGGCGGGCTTCATTCCACAATATGTTTTGTATTCTTTATGAATGATATTGTCCAGACATTTTTATAGAATTAAGATCCTTGTCGGTACCGCATGGAATGGGGATCGGACCATGACAATTACTAAATGCCAATTGCTAACTTGCCAGTTGCTTAATGCCAATTTGCCAAATGCCAAATGCTGATTTGTCAAATGCCAATTGCTAATTTGTCAAATGCCAATTGCTAATTACCATATTGTCATTAATTCTAGTTTCTTTTCTCTGAAAAGTGCTTGGCGGATCCAAGGATTAGACAGATCGGCGGGCTTCGTTCTACAATATGTTTTGTATCCTTATCCAAACAGTAATATACTCAATTTCTGTACATCTGTACGCGAGAAGAACACGCCCGTGAATTTTTCATTTGGCAAATGGCAGTTTAGCAAATGGCAATTGGCATGTCCCGACCCGCATTCCAATAAATTTCGATCTTTCACCGAAAATACATGTAAGAAATATTCTATTTATTTAATGCTTTTTTCAAATTTATAATTCTTTTTTACAACGGTTTATGTCCTAACGAATTCGAAAGTATACGATTCGCTCTCCATGGGGAGCCCGAGTGATAGTCCGTAGTGCACATGTCGCTTCATGGCAGAAGATATAATTCTACATGTATATAATCGTATATGGGCCCAGTCCCACTAGTCGCTGATAATCGCCGATGGTCTTCAGTAATCGTTGATAATCGTTTCCAGTCGTGCAACCAATTTCAGTCGTAGAGAGGTTGTTGATCATACACAACAACCTCCTTACGGTCGAACTGGTCGCCGGTATTCTTTGAAATGTAACCTAGGGTTAGGTACGAAGGTCTCCAATAATCTTTAACTGGTCGTGATCTACCCTACAGTCGTACGACTATCAGCGACCTTTCTGCAATAACCTACGACTGTCGTGCAATTACCAGCGACTGCCTAAAGATTATCCGCGACTATGCATAGATCACGTGACCACACAACAGGTCGGAAATGATTGTGGAACCTTCGTACGAATATCGTACGAATACCAGTGACTTGACGCACGATCGTCAACAATCTGTCTTAAGGTGGTCGCAGATCTATGCATCGCCAATGTGACTGCGAATTTCTTTTTAATTTAGTCGCCGACAATCGTGGACGATCGGCGGTTTCAGAGGTCGCCAGTGGTCTTTAACGATCGCAATCACTAGTGGGACTGTAGCCTTAGAAACTGTAAAATTTCTATAAAAATATAATTTATAGGTTCAAAATGATTAACATAATTAGAGGGATCATATTGCATGACATCATTTTGTATATCTGAAAACAAAACTAAAAAAAACTTTGTTGACATTACTCCGCATCATTTTGACAAAATAAGTCAGGCGTCCGCCATCTTGTCTAAAAATCGCGGTGGGAAAACAACAAAAGTTTTCAAAACTGAGACTTTATGAGAAAAAAACAACATGTAGACTGTGGGCTGTAACTGAGTCAAAACTATCAGGAAATACGAATGGACAATGCCATGTGCTGAATATTAACTGTCACTGTCGAAAAACAATGGAATTCTTTTGTACTGTCTGCGTACCGGACAATTTGAGAAAGAGTTTGCGTTTTCGAAACAGAGTTGTTATAGATCTAGTAACTGGTGACATGAACATGGAAATGACAGTCAGGGAAGACTCTGATTTGAAATCCGCTATTGAATACTGTAGTTAATCGCGTTTGACTTGTTCCGCCTTGTGACATAGTTGATGCTGGCATCGAGTAAGCAGTTTGAATTTGGTGTAGAAGGTTGGTAGATTCGGTACTGGCAGACGTTTGGTTTAATTTATAAAGCTTATTGTAAAATCGATTGATGGACAGTTTCAGCATTTTAAACTAAAATGTGAGTGCAAATAGCAGTGCATTCGTCCAAATGGTCTAATACGAGGACGTCTTGTCATTTACTGACAGAAGGTCTGGGTTCGAGTCCCAGTTTGGATTTCATTTTGTACTGCTGTTATTTCATTTGTTATCAATATTTTTCCCTATGAAACTATTTTGAAAATATAACAAGTTTTGGCAAAACGATCCCCTAAAAGAAGAACATTATGGGGTTTTCTAAATATGTGACTGCTTCGTGCAGGTTAAAATCTCCATAGGGGAACAAGTAGTCCGGTAACAGTGAAATTATCAAATTGATAAGTTCACTGTTCAAAACAGTGAGTTTGTCAAGTGACTATCCCCTGCGTTATACCCTGATAAACCATCGGAAAGCATGAAATAAAACGACATATTCAATACAACGATCCTTTCTGTGGTCTTTCACGTGGTCGTTGTAGCAAGAGCTGACTAGTTCAAAAACTGCTGCAAATCGATGTTTGAGTAGACACCTTATTTATAGCAGGATGAGAGTTAATCCTTTCCCTCATATAAACGTGTTTTCACGCATTTGCAAACAGAGTAGACTCAGATCAGACGGCTCCTAGAGGAGTCGTCTGATCAGGGTCTGCTCTGTTTGCTAATAGAATTTGATACATCTGTTTCTTTGCTTTCTTAAATGCCTACAATGTTTCATATTTCTTTATAACGATTTTGTCCATGACTATTCAGTAGGTAGATATAGAAATTTGAAAATGTACTTTGACACTGAAATGCACAAACCGTTGTTATCAGACCTTTGATCAGGTATGGTTTGTTTGCTTACGAAATTATATAGAATTGATTCTACAGTTACTGCCATAGTAAAAACATTCCCCTTGTCAATATGCATTTTAAATTGCCAACTAATTAGTATTGAAGCTTTACAATGACTCACATCAAGCCTTTCGGTGCCAAATTTCTAATTGTCGTCTGCAAACCAATTTTGTTAAATAATTCGGTAAATAAGGAAATGAGATAAATGAATGCAACTTTCAAAGGAATAAAGCACAGATATAAAAATAGAGTTTGAGACAAAAAGTGCAGTCCCTGATCAGACGCCGCCCAAAAGGCGGCGTCTGATCTGGGACTGCACTATTTGTCGGGGTGCATTTATGCGACATTGGCGGTGAACGGGTTAACACTTAACAGAACCATTAAACACGTTTATGCTGTTCAAAACGATACTGTCTACTCAAACACCTGCTAAATGCTTTAATGACGTCAGATTCATTCAACCATTTGAGAAACTTGTGACAGAAAACCAAATAGTTTGGATTCTTATATGAGACGACTATTTACTCAGGTTACAACTTACGAATGCCAGAAAAAGTCGTGCAGGCATTGTTAGGATTAGCAATACCATTATCAAGCGAATGTCAAAAACAACTATACTATAACAAGTGCGCAAATTTATGGGAAACAACCACCTGGTATTGGTGAAAATTGATATTTGATTTAAACCCTTTCCCTCATATAAGTACGCTTTATCACGCCATTGCAAACAGAGTAGACCCAGATCAGACGGCTCCTGTAGGAGCCGTCTGGTCAGGGTCTGCTCTGTTTGCTTAAGGGATTAGAATAGATCTGACTACAGTTTCTACCAATACCAACGTCCGGCTAACAAATACCACGGTACCATTATTTCTGACATGAATCTTCAACAAGGAAATGGTTAAAACATTTCAGAATAGCACATGCAAATTGGAAATCATTTAAAATCACATTGCAAGCCAGTCAAATAAATTAGCGTCTCAGCAAAATCTTATCTTACACTCTCGGTGCGTGTTTGCTGAGTATTGAATGCGCCTCGTATGGTCGATATGTCTGTCTATTTATCTGTTTGTCCTAGAGGAGCCGTCTGATCTGGGTCTACTCTGTTTGCAAAGGCGTAGAAATGCGTATTTATGGAGTAAAGTGTTAATTATCATTGACGAACATGATTTTAATGACAAAAAGTGCAGATCCTGATTAACCCCCCCCCCCCCTTCGATAGACCGTTTGTCTTGCAAAGGTATTTAATATTCAGTTCCCGCGCACTAGGGGTTAAAGGTTATAGGCAAGGTATTTGTGCATAAGCATATACCTGTGAGTATATACCAGTCAGTTCAACTATCAATCGGATTTGTCGGCTACATGTAAAGCTGCAGCAACACTGCGTTAATTTTCAAACTATTAAATACTGAAACGTTTCCCACTAGTAGGCAATGTGTCAAGAACCATACTGACTGGTGAGTATGTCCCTTTCTAACATAATTGATGTTTTATATACAGTAAAACCTCTCTATAACGACCACTATAGAATCGTGTTAATTAGTTAGTATTTAGGGCAGTTGGCTGCTTAAAGCAAGGTGAAAGTAAAACAGAACGCTCCTATAGGAGCGTTCTGTTTTACTTTCACATTGCTTTAAGCAGCCACCTGTCTTTAACACAAAATACTTATTGCAATTTAGCGGCCGTTATAGAGAGGTTGTACTGTAATTATGCTTATGTTGTTTGTGGAACATATTGAAAATTGGTTGTTAATATGAAGTCCACGTAAAATAAAGTCGTTATTATTATTATTATTATTTATTATTATTATTATTATTATAGTTCAATTCAATGTTTTATTCGGGTATAAACAAAAGATGCCCATTACCATATAACAAATAAAATAGCTGCAGCAATGGTGAGATGTTGTTCGTTTGATTTGGGGTGAGTATTTCATGCGGTGTAGACCAAGTTCAGTGATTCTTTGTCTTATCAGGTGTTGCATCGTTTGTCGAGACATATGACAAAAAGTTTTTAGTCGTGAATGAGTGTTACATACAAGAAGCTCTTTCTTGAGACGGGCTCCAATCGGGGCCCTTCAGCGATGTCGACTAATTCACGCCTATAATTATGACCGGCTTGTCGGATAAGGACTGAGATTTCCGAATGGAGGGGCCTAACCATGCTCCTTTACCAGCATGTGTGCGTACGTGCATGTGTGGGTATGTGTGTGGGTACGTTCATGCGTGCGTGCGTGTGCGCTTATGAAGATTTATAGTTACGTTTAGTTTCTAAAGCTTGTGTTGAGGAACGTCCGTTTCTGTCAACTATGGGCTAATTGGACGTCCCATAGAGAGGGGTGGACACAGAGAAACCCGGGAGAAGTGCCCTACTCTTATTATCGATAGAGTTTCTCTTGTTCTTTTAGATGTCCAGTGCATGTAAAGCACTGATACATCGGACCTCGATTTATAGGTTCGTCCGAAGGACTTGGTCCGGTGTGGGTCGAACCCGGGACCACTGGTATTGTTATTATCATAGTACATGCATTGTATAAAGACGCTCGGCGAAAGAGCTGCCTTACAGGTTCTTTCCGCGTGAAAAACTCAGAGCGACTAATACCTCCTTTAGCCAGCGGGGCAAATTATCGAGGGTAGCTGGCTCCAGCGCAATCTATGTCAGTTCTAGAATTGTGTGCATGCATTTGTTTAACTCTTTCACCGCCAAAGTCTCTGCAATGGGCAATGTCGTGATTGCATTTGCAAACAGTATGAAGTAACTCGGCGCCTCATCAAGACCCACCCAGTCTGTTTGACAAAACGGTTATGTTTTACATAAATACTTGAACTGCTCTGATCTAATATTTCGACCGCTATAAGGGCCTTTTTCAAAGATTATCATGTGAAGTGTATTTTGACATGATAATCTTTGAAAAAGGCCCTTAGTGGTCGAACTTTTAGATCAGAGCAGTTCAAGTATTTATGTATTATATTAATTCCCTATTTTGGAATATTTTCTTCATTGTGGTTATGTTTTAAGGAAGAATTTGAAGGAGTTCCAGTCTGAAACTTGAGTACAGTATAACCTGTCTGAAGAGGTCATTCATTAATTAACCTGTCTTAAGAGGTCATTCATTAATTGGAATGTTAAAAGGCAAGTGGTGCGTAATGCTATATGAGCTTTCTGTATTACTTTTGACCTGCATTAAGCTACCACCTGCCTTACAGAATAATTAGACCTCTTTTTGATGGTCGCTTAAGACAGGTTCTACTGCAACAGCGATGTAAAGGGTTAAAGGAAGAAAGACAACTCGTGTCGATATAGAACACTTTTATCACCAACAATTACTGCACCATATCATAGAAAGAATTACAACGCTTGATCGAATATATGAAAGGAAGAAAGACATCTCTAGTCAGTGTATGAAAGAGTTGGTCATTAGCGGTTTGAATCATACAAGTATTATTGAAAGAAAAATATATATTGAAGAAAGAAAGAATGTTCTTATACTGAAAAAAGGAAGAAAGTTCTTATATATATTGAAGAAAGAAAGTTATTTTACACTGAAATTAATTCAATTAACCCGTTTTCCTTATGCTACGTTTATTTCAAATTTCAGTACTTACTGAATATTCATGGACAAAATAGTTATAATGAAATGTGGAAGAACAATGCAGCCATTTTAGAAAGTAAAGAAACAGACCCATCAAATTCCAATGGCAAACAGAGCAGACTCTGGTCAGTCGGCTCCCATAGGACCCGTCTGATCTGGGTCTACTCTGTTTGCAATTACGTGAAAAGTCGTTTATATTAAGGAAAGTATTAACCCTTTCGCTGCCAATGCCGGATCTGTGATTACCTATGCAAACAGTTTGGATCCAGATGAGACGCCGAGAAACTCGGCGTCTCATCAGGATCCAAACTGTTTGTTACTGTTACTATGTTTTTGAAACAAAAATGAAGAAAATCAAAAGAATTAAAATTTGTAGCAGACGACAAAGTTAGCAGACGACAGCATTTGGCAGCGAAGGGTTAATAGAGACAGCATTCGTAAGCAGATCTATCTAATGTTTCCATCATCGGTTACCATAGTAAAGCAAATAATGAATTTGTTCCTTTCGTTTTCATTTCTCTATTTCCCCCCCCCCCCCTCCCCCCCCCCTCCCCCCCCCCCCTCCGATTCATCAAATATTTCAAGCGTTCTTTATATTTTGGAAATTAATTGGTAATGTTTGTAATTTACATGTGTCACCAGATCAGACGGCTCCTATATAGGAGCCGTCTGATCAGGGTCTGCTCTGTTTGCCAATTGAATTTGATAGATCTGTTTATTTAGTTTCTAAAATGGCTACAAAATGTCCCGCCATTCATATTTCATTATAACTTTTTTGTCAATAAATACTCAGTAGGTATATATTGAAATGTATAATAAATATAGAACAGGGAAATGGATAATTAATCGCTCTGATGAACAACGGCGCTTTTGTGGAGTAGGCCTATTAGATGTCAAGAAGAGGCAATTAATACGCTCTAAGTCTTGGCCTTCATTCTAACCTGTCTTAGAAACTGTAAACATATTTTGAAATCGATTAGATCTAATAAAACATGTATATGACAATGTAAGAAAAAATCTACAAGAATTAAGTTAAAAATCATGTTCAGTTCTAATTAAAGATGTTCTGTAGGGTGTTGTTAACGGGCATTCCGTATATGGTAAAGCATCTCTACATGACTGGTCTCTATATGGTAAAGCATTTAGGTAAGATGAAAACGAATATTTCCATACTTCTGTAGAATTCGCGTGGTGCCGGTTTTTACGTATAACTAAGTATTATGACCGCACCGGAAGTAATTTTGGGCGGACAATTTGAAATACAACTTCCGGTAAAAACAATGAAAAGACATATTCAGCACGACACAAATAAATAGGAAATGGTAAAACATGAGTACACCCATACAATCGTACTGTGATAATACAATGAACACATGTTAAATCGTTCTTCTTCAAACCGAGACGACCTCTTGTCTGACAGTCAACACTCTTCGAGTTAAATTCTCTTAACCTGTTGGCAGATTTGCTGCCAGAACTATCTTGAGCCCAAGTTTTTAATTGATGACTTTATATTTAGCCGTTTTAGAAAGTAAAGAAACCGATCTTTCAAATTCCATTAGCAAACATATCAGACCCTGATCTGGGTTTACTCTGTTTGCAAATGCGTGAAAACACGTCTTATTGTCGTCTATATGAAGGAAAGGGTTAAATAATGACTGAATAGGTATCGGGCCTCGGACGATATGACAATTTGCTGAAATGATCTATAACTTGTTCAGATCTGATCAGTTTTCACAAATTCAAGTCGGTCTTGTGACCTGCTTTCTGAAATATTTGAAACAAATGAATGTTTATGAAATTTACGCTTTAATAATACATGTAATGATGTATACAATAATACACTTCATGATTTTTTAGTAATACATGTATGACAAATTGACACATTATCACCATATAACTGAAATACTGTTGGTGAGCCGTTAAACCCACCAACACACACAAACACAAGTTGAATATGATAAGTGGTAATTTTCTCTTTAGAAGTCAAGCACCATAACTCCTTCAGAATTGGATGAATCCGCGTCAAAAACCGTAGAAGTGCAATTTCAATTGCTTACAAGTATTCCTATAAAATTTTATAACTACTGCGCTTTAACTTAAGGGCACAAAGTTTTTCAAAAATTTCATTCGTCCTGCAATATAGACAAAGAAGGCAATGCAAAATACTCACTAGTCCTGCAATATAGACAAAGAAGAGAAAATTACATGCAGGACAAGTGAAATTTTATCCCCTAATACTCACTTTTGTCACTCAATTTGTATTGAGATTGTTTTTGGACAGATTGAACTTAAATCTACCTCATTCAATTGCATCATTTTTAAGAAATCTCACCCTAGATAAGTAAGATAACCCTCTATAACATGCGATAACAAGAAAAATAACACCAAAAATGCATTTTTGATCAGCTGTTAGTGTTTATTTGCAAATGGCTGCACTTAAAATTAACAACGGAGCACTCCTTTTCATGATTTGGCCAATAGGGACGAATTACATTAGTTGGTATAAAAATAAATGACATGGTACATATAATATGACACCAACTTTCTAACAGCTATACTGACCCTTTTAAAAATTACATGTTCCACTCGACATCATTATGACATTAGAAATGAAGATCTTTAAAATGGATAAACATGGTTTCTAGGACTGAATTCTTTAATTAACCCTTTACTCCATAAATATGCCTTTGCAAACAGTAGATTCTGATAAGATGGCTCCTGTTGGAGCCGTCTGATCAGGGTCTGCTCTATTTCTATGATATAATATAAATAAATATGATTCTACAGTTTCTGCAATGACAGAATATCCCAGTGTCTTATGCTCTATTATAACAATTAATCTAATTAATATTCATGAATCCAATATAATTATTTCTTACATGAATATTCATAAAATAAAGGGTTAAAGATAGAGTCAGTGGAAATTCAGACACAGTCTGACAGAGTTCCTTAAAAAATGATGATACAAGTGATTTCATTTGCTCTCAATGTGGTATATATGGATAAGAAGTAAAAACAAAATATTTGATTCAAATATAGTGACAGAAGTGAGTGAAAAGTACAGTAGTTCTATGACTGTTTTAGTTTATGTGTGGCCGTGGCACATGTGGAAAATGACCAATCTTCACGAGGTGAGAACTGAGAAGCCATAACTTTGCTAATACCTCATGAATCGGCATAAAACATTCCAGGTGTGTATGTTCACATTCTGATCGACCATCCTACAAAGTTTCAATGGTATGTCAAGTACTTACGAAGTAAGGCACAACACAGTGTGACAGATAGACTAGGCATGTCTAAAGTATGGACAAACTTTTATATATATATCATATATGTACACCTGCATTATGATTAACCCTTTACTCCATAAATAAGCTTTTCTTCACCTTTGCAAACAGAGCAGACCCAGATCAGAGGGCTCCTAAAGGAGCCGTCTGATCAGGGTCTGCTCTGTTTGCTTAAATGGATATGATATAGATCTGATTCTCTAGTTTCTGCTTAGACCAAATTTCCTTAATTGTTAATACGCCATTTTAAAAATTAGTTATAATTCATGGTGTCATTATTTCTAAAATCTTACATAAATATTCATGGAGTAAAGGGTTAAGATGATAAACCAGGTCATTTTTTGGGGGGAACCAATTTGCTGTTTGTGCATCTGTCAGTTTTTGTTTTCAATTATCACTGCAGGAACATTAGACAACAGACGGAAGAATGGCATTAAATGAAGATTCCATTGAGAAAAGGATTGAGGTGCTGGATGATTTGTTTAGCAGTTGTCTAGTGTGTGATGATGACAGTATCCGAGTCTCTCTTGTCGCACGGGATGGACTGCTGGATGCATTGCTGGTCCTGTATGATGAATGTTGCCACCACAAACTTATGCATAAGAAGCATGTGGCAGCATTTGTCAAAAAGTGTAAGTATTAAATGGCATAAATCTACATTTTCTAATCAATACTCTTTTATATAAAGACATTACTGTGATTATCTGGTACATGTCAGTTTTAACTTTCCATTTCTTTTTATGAATCAGTTCCAGAGTCAACTTGCCATGATTTATCAGGGTCTGCTCTGTTTCAGGGCTTTTTCTCTCTTAATTGGGAAGGGGCCTTAGCCTGCTGATTTTGGGGAGAATTATCGCTAAAATTGCTGATTTGGGAAACAAAAAAGCTGGTGTAAGTTTGGAATTTTGGGAAAACTGCATGATTTTAAAGAAATTTTCAATTGGGAAGGGGCCTTTTACAGGCCTCTGTTATAGAAGGTGAAAACCCCTGTGTTTTCTTAACTCATTCCCTCATAGGCTATTTTTAGATCCAAACTTTTTGAATAGATCTACCGAAAAGGAGTATTTTCTAGAGAAATGGAAAATATTACAATTGTGTAGATTTGAAATCATTGTGATAAATAGAGCATTTGCTCCATAAGAGCAAATGCTCTATTTATCACAATGGTTTCAAAAAGTGACTTGTACAGACTGAGAGGCGTAGAAAGGTGTATTTATGGCGGAAAGGGTTAACTCTTCGCTTGCTATTCGCGTCAATATATCTACCTGTAAATAGTGAAGACCCAGATGAGACAGCTCCTGCAGGAGCTGTCTCATCAAGGTCTGCACTATTTACAAGTTGATTTGCAACCAGTGCACTCCACATCAGTGATTGCACAGCAAAATACGTGCACACAGTGAAGATATATGTAATTATACAACAGGGCATGGGTAAAGAAGGAGAAATGTATTTTAGAATTCAGCAAGAGAAGGGTTAAGAAATGGTATATGTGATTGTCTGATTCTACAGTTTCTGCTATGTACAGTTGAAAAATATGATTCTAAAAATAGGTCACAACATAGGATTTGGTGTCTTAAAGACAATTGTAAAGTGTGGTCATTTTTAGCTCGACTATTCGAAGAATAGTGGAGCTATCCTACTCGCCCCGGCGTCCACGTCCGCGTCCGCGTCACACTTTGGTTAAGGTTTTTGTTAAAGTCCATTTTTTGCCTCTAACCTTTGGAATAAAGCTTTGAAACTTTGAACACTTGTTCACCACCACAAACTTCATCTGTAGGTAAGAGTACATAACTCTGTCAAGCATTTTGACAGAATTATGGCCCTTTTTAACTTAGAATTTTTGGTTAAGGTTTTTGTTAAAGTCCACTTTTTGCCTCTTACATTTGGAATAAAGCTTTGAAACTTGGAACACTTGTTCACCATCACAAGCTTCATCTGTAGGCAGGAGTACATAACTCTGTCAAGCATTTTGACAGAATTATGGCCCTTTTTAACTTAGAACTTTTGGTTAAGGTTTTTGTAAAGTCCACTTATTTACATAACCCTTTGAGATAAAGCTTTAAAACTTGGAACACTTGTTCACTATCACAAACGTCATCTGTAGGCAAGAGTACATAACTCTGTCAAGCATTTTGACAGAATTATGGCCCTTTTTAACTTAGAACTTTTGGTTAAGTTTTTTGTTAAAGTCCACTTATTTACATATCCCTTTGAGATAAAGCTTTAAAACATGGAACACTTGTTCACCATCACAAACTTTATCTGTAGGCAAGAGTACATAACTTTGTCAAGCATTTTGACAGAATTATGGCCCTTTTTAACTTAGAATTTTTGGTTAAGGTTTTTGTTAAAGTCCACTTTTTGCCTCTAACCTTTGGAATAAAGCTTTGAAACTTGGAACACTTGTTCACCACCACAAACTTCATCTGTAGGTAAGAGTACATAACTCTGTCAAGCATTTTGACAGAATTATGGCCCTTTTTAACTTAGAATTTTTGGTTAAGGTTTTTGTAAAGTCCACTTATTTACATAACCCTTTGAGATAAAGCTTTAAAACTTGGAACACTTTTTTTTTTTTTTTTTTTTTTTTTTTTTATTTACTCATGTTACAATATCTGACATGTATAAACATACATTCAATACATACATATACAAACATTCAAATACATATACTCAACCTATTTCACAATGTATCTAAACCTATTATTTTGGCACATAGATGTTTCAATAAATTTTTTCCCTCACATATTATGTCGAAATGCAGTCCGGAATAAAATATCTTACAAATGTCCAAAGATTCCTTTCTTCACTTTTAATATTTGACGATTCGTATATTTCCCATGACAGCCGTAAATAATTTTTAATTCCTTCATTAGAAGGCTTAACCTTTTTTATTTTGCACAGGTAAATATATCTTTTTACTTCCAAAAATAAAACATCTAATTTGAAGTCTTTTTTACATGATCCCAGCAATATACTCATGCTGTCAATTTTTATCTCAGGATCATATTGTAACACTTTATTTGAAATGAAATTTAACACTGGTTTGACTTCACAACATTCCCAAAATAGGTGAACTATGGTTTCTTCTTTAGATCCGCAAAAAATACATAAATTGTTTTCTACTATTTTCATTTTAAATAGCAATGAATTTGTAGGTAATATTCTATGCATTATTCTCGTTTGTAGCCATTGGATAGACGTATCTCTTGTACAATTAAAAACATAGCTGTATACAAATTTCCAGTTTATATCTCTATCTTCAAACATGGATGTCCACTTTCTTTTACTAGTAGGAACCTCATCATTTTTAGATAGAGTGTTATATACAAACTTATTCATATCCTTTCTTGTTAATATTGGATACATGTAACAATTTACAGTTGGAAAGCCAACAATAGAACCATGATCTTCTTTTATAGTGAAACCGTATTTATCAATAAAATATTTGATAACATTCTTCAAGCTATTATAATCAAGAAAATTCATTTTTCTTCCAGTAATATGTTCTAAGTGTGTTAAACTTACGAACTTTCCTTCATTGTCTATAATATCTTTTACATATCTAATACCTCTATCATACAATGCTGAAAAAAATATTGGTTTCTTACCAATAAGAAAATGTTCATTATAAAATATTGGCATATTATAAATGTCAGTAAGATCATTGAAACGAAACTTTTTTATATACAGTATATATGTTTTTAATACATCAATCCAAAATTCATTTTTTTCTTTTTTTAAAATTAGTTCACAGAACAATTTCCCTGTGTTTAAGAGTTTATTCATATCAATCAGGCTTCCTAATAACTTGTAACATTTGCCATTATTATGTATAATGAAGTTTTTTAACCACTTAATTTTCAGACTACCTATATAGCTTTTTATATCAGTTATCTTTAAACCCCCTTCTGTGTAGTCTTTAATTGAAACACTTCTTTTAATTTTTGCTTTTCCATCCCATATAAAATCCAAAAACTTCTTTTCAAGATTTTCAATAAAATCCGATTTCGGCGTTGGCAAACTTGTAAATAGATGAGTGAACATCGGCAATAGCAATGATTTTACAACTGTTATTCTTCCTATTGGTGTTAGTTTTCTTCGTTTCCAATAAGAAATGCATTTTTGTACCTTTAATATTTTATTTTCAAAATTCAAACTGCAAATGTTTTTCAAATTTACATCGAAGATTATTCCAAGTAATGTGAATCTAGTTTCTCCCCAAGTCAGTTTCCATTTAGTTTTGATTGATTTTGTAGTATATTTTAGCGGACCTAACCATATTACCTTTGTTTTGTCAAAATTTACTTTCAATCCCGATATCAATGCAAAATTATTGAGTGTTTCTAGAACACTTTTTATTGTGTTTTCAGATCCATCTAGTAGTAATGAAGTGTCATCTGCAAATTGTGATATTAAATATTCGTTATCCTTGATCTTAATTCCTTTTATATCTTTGCAATGTTTTATTTTTATGGATAAAATTTCAGCACATAGAATAAATATATACGGCGAAATGGGATCCCCTTGTCTACAGCCCCTTTTTACATTGAAGAAATTTGATAAAAAACCATTTATTTGTACACAGACATCTGTGTGGTGTAAAAACAAATTAATCCACTTTTTAAACATATCACCAAAACCGAAAAAGGCTAGTGTTTTCTCAATGAATTGAAAAGACAATGAATCAAAAGCCTTCTCAAAGTCAATTAGCATTAATAAGCCTGGAGTATTATTGTCTTCACAATATTTCATAATATCATACACAAGCCTAGTATTTTCACCGATGTATCTGCCTTTGACAAATCCAGTTTGATCTCGAGACACTAAAGTGTTTAAGACATTTTTCAGCCTATTGGCAATACTACCGGAAGCTAGTTTGTATAAAACATTAAGCAATGTTATCGGTCTCCAATTTTTCAAGAATTGTTTTGGTTTGTTTTCTTTTGGAATACATGTAATTGTACCTAATTTAATATTTCTTGAAAATGTATTAGTTAAAAATGCACAATTTAAAGCTCTTACAACAAAATGACCAATTTTGTTCCAGAACACTTTAAAAAAATTTGATGTAAAACCGTCGCTTCCAGGACTCTTGTCATTCTTCATATGTTTTAATGTATTTGCGACTTCTTCGAAAGTAAGCAAACCTTCCAAGCTGTTCTTTTGATCCATATTTAACTTATTAAATTTACAACCATCTAATTCTCTTTCCAAATCAATCTCTTTTTTTATATTTTGTTCATTATACAGGCTCTCATAAAAAATACTTGTTTCATGTAATATTTCTTTTTGATCAAAGATTAATGACCCATCTTTTTCAATAAAATCTATGTTTTTACACGTTGAATTATATTTTTCTAAATTACAAAAGTAGTTTGTGGCCTTTTCACCATCGTCTATCCATTTAGATCTGGATCTAACAAAAGCTCCTTTAAGTTTTTCATTTCTAATCTTTGCAAGTTTATTTTGTAACAAAAGTAACTTTTCCTTATTTTCCTCCGTCAAACACGACTCAAGGTTTGCAATTTCATTTCGTAAACTGTCTTCTGTATTTATATTTTCTTTCGCTCTATAACTTGAGTAAGATATTGATTTACCTCGTATTTCCATTAACAGAGTTTCAATAAATAACTGATCATTAATAACAAAATGTATATCAGATCTCTTCATCATAAGTACACTATCCAGTTCATATACTGGTGCACAATATTGTTGAATAATATCATCTATTTTCTTATTTATACAGTTAACATATTCAATATCATTTAACAAAGAATTATTAAACTTCCACAGTCCTTTACCATGAGCAATATGTGAAAAACACATTTCTAGCCATATAACAGAATGGTCAGATTTATAGCTGGCATCAACATCACATTTTCTCAAATACTTATTCAAATTATCGGTAATTAAAAAGAAATCAAGTCTACCTTGTTGTAAAGGCGAAAGTCTTCTCCAAGTAAATTTAGTATTATCTCCATGTAATTCTCTATATGGATCTATCAACACTTGGAACACTTGTTCACTATCACAAACGTCATCTGTAGGCAATAGTACATAACTCTGTCAAGCATTTTGACAGAATTATGGCCCTTTTTAACTTAGAACTTTTGGTTAAGGTTTTTGTTAAAGTCCACTTATTTACATAACCCTTTGAGATAAAGCTTTAAAACTTGGAACACTTGTTCACCATCACAAACTTTATCTGTAGGCAAGAGTACATAACTTTGTCAAGCATTTTGACAGAATTATGGCCCTTTTTAACTTAGAATTTTTGGTTAAGGTTTTTGTTAAAGTCCACTTTTTGCCTCTTACCTTTGGAATAAAGCTTTGAAACTTGGAACACTTGTTCACCATCACAATATTAATCTGTAGGCAGGAGTACATAACTCTGTCAAGCATTTTGACAGAATTATGGCCCTTTTTAACTTAGAACTTTTGGTTAAGGTTTTTGTTAAAGTCCACTTATTTACATAACCCTTTGAGATAAAGTTTTAAAACTTGGAACACTTGTTCACCATCAAAATCTTCATCTGTAGGCAAGACTTAGAGTACATAACTCTGTCAAGCATTTTGACAGAACTATGGCCCTTTTTAACTTAGAACTTTTGTTTAAGGTTTTTGTTAAAGTCCACCTATTTTCATAACCCTTTGAGAAATAGCTTTGAAACTTGGAACACTTGTTCACCACCTCAAGCTTCATATGTAGGCAAGAGTACATTACTCTGTCAAGCATTTTAACAGAAATTATTGCCCTTTTTTACTTAAATTTTTCTCTTTCATTAAAGAGTTCAAAGAGATCTTACATCCAGATTACTATTAAAGATATTTTACTGAGACTGATTACTTGCTTCTAGTATCATTGGACACTATTTTAGTCCACTATCAAGCATTTTTACACTAACAATTCTGAGAATAGTCGAGCGCGCTGTCCTGTGACAGCTCTTGTTTTTTTATTTAAGTATTAAAATACACACTTTTATCTATTACTCTGCTCTTAACAGAATGCAACTTTCCTGTCATCAGTTTGTCTCACCATTTATTCATTGTCTGTGTCTGTAACTCTGTTACACTTTTTCATTACTATTTTAGCTTTCTGCAGCTGATTCCTGTATTCCATTAACCCTTTACTCTATGAATATTCATGAAAGAAATTATGACATCATGAATATTAATTAGATTTAATTGCATAGTGACACATAAACACACAAACATTTGGCCATGACAGAAACTATAGCATCATATCTACATTAGTTCATAAGCAAACAGAGCAGACCCTGGTCAGATGGCTCCTACAGGATCTGGGTCTACTCTGTTTGCAAAGGCATATTAATTTATCATAGATATATAAAGTTGACTCCATAATTTATGGAGTCAACTTTATATATCTACTGGTATATAACTCCATAAGGAACTAGCAGATCATACAGGAGCTGTCTGATCTAGGTCCACTTTCCAAAGGCATAAAAATTAAGAGGGAAAGAGTTAAAGTGTATAGTTAGGACAGGTAGTAAGATAAAAACTTTTTTCCTGGCTTTAACATTTTGTGTTTCTTTAGATATCTCATTATGTGACAAAATTCAGTTTGTAACAGTTTAACTCAATTTGTCTTCTAGTAACTATCATGCCTGCCATTAACTATTTATATGATGGAAATGAAATGAAAAGAAATAATTCAGTATTAACCCATTACTCCATTAAAAGACCCTTGTAAACTGAGTAGACCCAGATCAGATGGCTCCTGTAGGAGCATCTGATCAGGGTCTACTCTGTTTGCTTGTGTGACGTCATGACATAGATGTGATTCTAGAGTTTCTGCTAGCCTATGCCTAAAATCTCCACCAGTGTCCATGTGCCATTATAAAAATTAGATCTAATTAATATTCTTGGTATTATTATTTCTTACATGAATATTCATGGAGTAAAGGGTTAACACATTCCCTTCTAGTGACACATTTTGAGCATCTGTAAAAGTCACATTTTTGAAACCATTGTGATAAATAGAGCATTTGCTCCATGCTAGATATTTATCACAATGGTGTCAGAACTACACAATTATAAAAGTTTCCCTTTCTCTAATAAATGCACCTTTTCGGTAGATTTATTCAAAGAGGTTGGGTCTAAAAATAGTCTAGCAGGGATTGAGCTAAGGGATAGATTGATAACAGCATTTTGATGACAGGGAGGGACTGTACAGAACTGTGATTTATATACTTCAGATGCCAGTACAGTTGAAGAGGTACGTCGCCTAAGAGTCAGAGTTTCTGACTTTGAAGCGAAAGATGTCATTGGACGTGGTCATTTTGGAGAGGTCCAGGTGGTGCGCGACATACATACAGAGACAGTGTATGCAATGAAGACCCTCAGGAAACAGGAGACTCTTGCTCAAGCAGAGGTGAGACCTGATAACATTTCTTGCATATGTAGTAAAGCCTTTTTAAAGTGACCATAATGGAAATACATGGGAGCCTGATGGTGTTAAATATCCATTAAGAGCACTCAGGTGCCGTGGAACAAAAGATGCCCTTACTTATAAAATCTAAAATGTTAAAAATACTGAAACTCCGGCAAATAAAATTGCCAACAGCTATACAATAATTTTGGATTTCATCTGACTCGCATATAATACTTATATGAATTTTTGCTTGAAAATTTTAGACATTCCCTGTTTGATATGTCATCCACAATTAAATTAATTAAACTTTAATATTTGGACAGCCAAACATATGCGAATAGTGCTGATTTTGTTCAAACTGCTCCTTCAGGTACAATTTGATCAGAGTCTTCACTATTTGCTACAGTGTCAGTCTAATTTGAAACTATCAGAATGATGCAAGTTGTATTGTTCAGCTTTACAAACCCATGAAAAGGGGAGAATGGGTGTTCAAAAACTTCGCCTAATTATTATATTATATTTCATTGCAGATATCATTTTTTGAAGAGGAGCGTGACATTATGGCCAAGGCGACCAGCCCCTGGCTCACAAAACTCCACTATGCCTTCCATGATACCAATACTTTGTACCTCATTATGGAGTTCCATGCTGGAGGAGATCTTCTATCCTTGTTGTCCAGACATGATGATATCTTTGAGGAGAAAATGGCTGGTTTTTATCTGGCAGAGATAGTGCTGGCAACGCATGACTTACATGAGATGGGCTATGTGCACAGGTTAGTGGCATGACAAGAAAATGTATCTTCATCAGAGCTGTAGGTACGAAGAACTGATTTATCCAAATCCCTTTTTTCTCTGCCAAACCCTATCTTCTTTGTTCTTATTAAAATCATCTTTCTTAGTCCTTTCCCTCATATTGACACCTTTTGATGCTTCTGTAAAAGACACTTTTTGAAACCATTTTGATAAATAGAGCATTAATTTTGCTCCATAGGATGGATTATCACGTTGGTTTCAAATCTACACAATTCCAGATTTTTCCTTATCTCTGCTAAATGCTCCTCTTTGGTAGATTTATTCAAAGAGGCTGGGTCTAAAAACAGCAGATGAGGAAATGGATTAAAGTTGATTTCAGAGCAAGACTTCCTTTTAATTCTAAGGAAAGTGGCTCATTTTGGTCTGGTCAGGAATCTGTCGGTAGATGTTAGTGATATTTTCAAAGCAGTGTTCCTGTCTGATTACATTTCTGTATACAAGAACATGTATATACATACTGGGGCAAGTATGCTTTCCAGATTAATTTAGCACTTTTCTCCATGAATATTCATGTAAGAAATAATGACATGAACATTTATTATTTGATTTTTATTATGCCCCCGTTGACAATAGTCAGGGGGCATTATGTATTGCACATGTCCGTCCGTCCGTCTGTCACGCTTTTAGGTGCATTTGTCACAGTTTTTCAAGTGTTTTAAGTCAAGTATTTCTACACTTATACTCATGAAACTTCACATACACATCAATTACCATCTGTGCTATCATTTGGCACCCCACCCATGCTGCCCGCAAGCCCAAGGTCGGGTAAAATGACTTGGAAATTTTACGTACAGTTGGTTGTCACATTTACGTGCAGTTTTTTGTCACAGTTTTTTCATTGTCTTATATCTCCTTAACCACTGTAGCTATTGCCATGGAATTGCATATACACATTAAACACTATCCATACTTTCATTGCACACCCAGACCATGCTGCCCGCAAGCCCAAGGTCAAATGACTTGGAAATTTTACGTGCAGCTAGGCAAGCACCTACACGGGGGCATCACTGTGTCTTACAGACACAATTTTCTAGTTGTATATGAACACATATATCTTGACCATGGTAGAAACTGTAGCCTTAGATCCATATTTCATAAGCTAACAGCAGATGCTGATCAGATGGCTTCTACCAGAGCTGACTGATCTTGGTCTACTCAGTTTTTTAAAGGCGTAAGAAAGTGTGTTATGGTGAAAAGGGGTATTAAGGCAATGTTTTGAATACATGTATACATGTAGCTCAGTTGATAAAGTGTCTGCCTTTCCGAGGATTCTTCTATATCCCATTTCTTCCTTTGAGGCATAGGTGGCTAGAAATTATAAAATATTGATTATATTATTATTGAGGCACCAGTGTCCTGTAGACACATTTCTAGTAGCTGATGACAATTTTGTAGAATATGAAGTGTTAAGTAATGGACTGTCCATCTAATGCCATTAATTTATTATTTTGTCAGAGATTTGAAGCCTGAGAATGTACTGCTGGACTGCCATGGACATGTGAAACTGGCAGATTTTGGATCTGCAGCAAAACTGTCACCTGATGGACTGGTAAGTGATGGACTTTGTTTAACTTCTAGTCAAAACTTCTATTTCTGTGGAGATGGAGACATACTGATTTTGTACTTTCTGTCTGTTGATCTTTCTGTCACAAATTCTGAAAATAGGAGATCCTTTGAAAGCAAAAGAAGCAGTACGAAAAGAGAAAATTGCAGACTCAGTTTGTCGAGTCTGTAATCTGTTCATGAGAAGTTGCAACACTAAGTGAAAGAAAGTGCAACACTACTCATGCCCTCTACCACCAGCTGAAGCTATATTCAATTTTCTTAACTAAAAGCATTGAAATGGAAGATCCCGAAGGACCAGAATATATATAAATACTTTGAATGATGTACAGGCTTTTTTGCACTTCTTCTCAAAAACGGCATATTTAAAATAATCAATAGAACTTCACAGCTGTAGTCACCATGAAATGTAGTTATACATATCCCCACAGAGTTATTAAACCTTTTTGACTTGGAGTTTTCACTTTTTCTAATAGAGTGAGACATGTTTTTTCAAATAATAAGTTTTGCTTTAGTAGTATTTTATTTAAATGACAGTGCCTTTAGTCTGCTACTTGCAACTCAGAAAGGTTTAGTTCCCAGGGTGATTGTTCTTATCCCTTTCCCTGCTCTATATTTATTCCAAATTTCAATACCTACTGAATTAATGAACAAAATAGTTATATGGAAATATAGAAGGTGGAACATTGTAGCCATTTTAGAAACTTAAACGGATCTATCAAAGTGTGGAAATAAATGTCCTGGAATTTACAAACAGTGTAGACTCATCAGAGGGCTCATAGAAGATCCCTCCGATCAGGAACTGCACTGTTTTCCATTCAAAATCCTCTAGCAAATTTAAGCCTTTTTTCCTGAATGGACACTCCACTTTTAACATTCAGCTTTCAAAGTTGATGACCGCTTCAATGTCCTGTCACTGAGGATAGGAATCAGGATGTAAAGGTGTCAGCACAACAAGTCATATTGAATTCTACTTCCAAGTAGAGGTGGTGCTACTACTAACACCCCCCCCCCCCTTTCCCATTCACCAAATTTATTGGAACCTGTGCGTCAGTAATTGTTGATATTTGATGAATAATGAGCCACAGGTGTGAGGGTGTAGTCCTTTTGCCTTTGGCTTACAGTTCTACTTTGTTTGAACATATGATATACATGTATGTACATTTAAGATATTTTTTTGGAATTTGGATGTTTCATTCCATTATAACAGGTCTCTTCAAAGATGCCAGTAGGAACTCCTGATTATGTTTCTCCAGAACTCTTGAATGCTATGAATGGAGCTGGGCCACAGCATTACGGGACTGAGGTGGACTGGTGGTCCCTCGGGGTCTGTATGTATGAAATGCTGTATGGGAAAACCCCCTTCACAGACGAGTCGGGTTCTATGGTATCAACATATTCCAACATCATGAACTTCAAGGTTAGAAACAGCAAAACTTCTTATAATTAAATCATTTTCCCCATGACTATTTTTAGACACAATCTCTTTTAATTAATTTACAGAAAAGGAGCATTAACTATAGAAAAGGAGAATTTTAGAATTGCGTAGTTTTGAAACATTGTGATAAATAGAGCATTTGCTCCTATGGAGCAAATGCTCTTTTTATCACAATGGTTTCAAAGAATGAGTTTTACAAAGGTTTCAGTAGGAGAGAATGTGTTATCTCTTTTCCAGACAGAGATTTAGTTTGATGCCTTTGCAAACCAAGACGACCCAGATTAGATGGCTCTGGTATGAGTTATCTGATCAGGGTTTACTCTGATTGCTTCACTATATGAAATTATGTAGATCTGATTCTACAGTTTGTGCCATGGTAAAAAAAATCCTGTATTTATTTAGCAGTATGAATTTCTTATATGAATACTCAACACATAAAAAGAGTAAACTGCATTTTCACAATTTTTATTGTGTCACCTGTCGAGAGGCAGTGTGTCACTTAGGGATCACTTTTTCGTCTTCTGTCGGTCTGTCCGTCACACTTTCTTTTTTTTTGGCTGTCATTTATAAACTAATCATTATAGAGCTTTCAAACTTCACATGTGACTTCTTCTCATTTAGGACCATTGGTATAACAAAGGCCCATCACTCTGCATGATCATGCAATACTTTTTGAGTTATTCCCCTTTGTTCTGATTTCACTCCAGCATATTAACAGTTTTTGCATCAGCTGAAAGCAGATGACACGTTTTCCTACGAACACTCTTATATTTTTAAACAAAGATGCTGTTTTGGGTGGGAAAAAAATCTGAAATTTGAGGCCAATCTTGGTCTTTACTGTTTGTTACATATATTTGAGTGCCCTTTTTCCAAAGTCCAGGTTTCAATGAAATAGGATTCACAATAATAAGCTTTACCCTTTACCTTAAATATAGAGATACAGTAAAACCTCTCTATAACGACCACTAAATTACATCAAGTATTTTGTGTTTGTTGAGGGCCTCATGGAAGATTGGTTATAACCAAATGAGTACTCTCGTTAAATAAAGTCTTTATTATTATTATTATTATTATTATTATTATAAGGCAGATGGATGCTTAAAGCAAGGTTAAAGTAAAACAGAACACTCCTATAGGAGCATTCTGTTTTACTTTCATCTTGCTTTAAGCAACCACCTGCCCAAAATACCAACTAATTAACACAATTTAGTGGTCGTTATAGAGAGGTTTTACTGTACCTTTCAACACATTTGCAAATAGAGTAGACTCAGATCAGCCAACTCCTGTAGGAGACCTCTGATCAGGGTCTGCTCTGTTTGCTTTTGAAATGGTATATATCTGAGTCCATCAGTTCTGCCATGGCCAGCTCTCTCTGCTGATACATCTTTATAAAAAGGCATCTAATTGCTATTTATTATATCATAGTTTAATGTATGCATATTCATTGATTAATTAACCCTTTCCCTGTTCTATGTTTATTACAATTTTCAATACCTACTGAATATTCATGGACAAAATAGTTATAAATGAAGTATAGAAGGTGGAACATTGTAGCTGTTTTAGAAAGTAAAGAAATAGAGGATCTTACATGAGTGTTCTTGATTATTGGATTTATTAAATGAGTCTTTTTAAAACGATAAAAAACGAGCTTTAGCGAGTTTTTTATCGTTTTAAAAAGACGAATTTAATAAATCCAATAATCATGAACACGAATGCAAGATCCTATTTATAACATAACACACACAAATGTTATTTGCAGCCAATATTTCCTCAGTAACGTGGATTGTTATAAATTCTCCTTACATATAGAAATGATGAATGAAAGGTGTTATTAGGTTCGCTAGGTAACTGGGACAAAGTAGGTCCAAATTTTCCAACTTTATTTTTTACTTACTGTCATATCAACCAGGATCTAATTCAGACCTCTCTGGTATTCAATTTAACTGTGATAGTTTATGATACAAAAACATACAGAAACACGTCAAAATAATTTTTGAGTTACAGTTTTGACATACATAGTTACAAACACGTCACATTATGACGTCATTGTACACAACATGTGTCTATGTAAAGCGCGCCATTTACATGAAGACCTACATACAGTCGCCAACACGTCCGACACTCACTGTCAATGGGATTCGAAATGCGCCTTCGTTTTGGTATATTAAGCCCTTCATTAGTGTTGTATGTATACACATGGACATGGACATTTCCACCGAAAAAAAAATCTCGATTCAAGTTCAGTGAAAATGTTTGAAATGAACAAAAGATTCAGTACGAACTGCTGCATAAAATGTGTTGGAACAGGAGGAAGATTTTCGCGATCAGCTGAGTTAGTGAGTATAGCATATTTGAAGTATGTTTGTGCTGTGCTGGATTCAGATGACTATTGTTGTTGATTGATGAGATATTTGTATGAGTAGAAATCTGCATAAACAAAAGGACATACGGTGAAGAAAATGCAAAGTTGAGGAGGCATTTTAATTTAAATGTAGAATTGATTGTATGGGTCAGAGTAGCTGGTAGGTCTTTTTTGGCATACATTTTGTATATGATTCCTGACAGCGATTACAATTTGTATTATTTTATCGAAATTAAGGCGCAAGTGCCAACAATCCTTTGTCATCTATCGTGACTCAATCGTGGACAGGTAGGTCGACCACCGTCCGCCAGTTTGTTTGTTTTGACAGCGCGTATGAATCGTTCGAATGACATTCGGTCGTTCGAATGTTATTCACTAGTGATT
This sequence comes from Azorinus chamasolen, assembly GCA_963576725.1. Lineage (NCBI taxonomy): Eukaryota > Metazoa > Mollusca > Bivalvia > Cardiida > Solecurtidae > Azorinus > Azorinus chamasolen. Next base: position 17,446,690 of record OY755240.1, on the reverse strand, counting down.
ATATGCCCATGATTATCAAAAAATAAATGATAGTGTTACGTCACGCTGAAGCCACGTGTTATGTTATAAACAGATCTATCACATTCCATTAGCAAACAGAGCAGACCCTGATCAGAAGGTTCCTATAGGAGCCGTCTGATCTGGGTCTACTCTGTTTGCAGATGCGTGAAAACATGTTTATACGAGGGAAAGGGTAAATGAGTTTGAGAAAGTGAAAAACAGAATTGTGATATGCACACCTGTATATATACCAGAAACTCTCTTTCTATGCACACAGTCTTGTCTGAAGTTCCCTACCTCTGCCATGATATCCCAGAAGGGCAAAGATCTGATGAACAGTCTACTGATAGAAAAAGCCAAAAGGTTGGATTATAAAGGCATAAAGAACCACACATTCTTCTCAGCCACATGTTGGAGCTCAATACACAAAGGTAAGTAACTGTTTTGTGTATGGATTAATGTAGACCTATGCTCTTTTATTAAAGAATGCATCCAGCATTAAAATTGTAACATTGATGTTTCTTATTCACCTAGAGGTGAAAGATTAAACCTATACTCCATAGAAATGCCTTTTGACACCTTTGCAAACAGGGTAGACCTAGATTAGATGGCTTCTGTAGGAGCCATCTGATCAAGGTCTGCTGTTTGCTTATCGAATTATATAGGTCTATTTCTGCCATTTCCATACAATCCTGAGTTTGTATGCCATTATGAAAATTCAGCTTATAAATATTCGCGATATCATTGTCTCCCCCAGTATTCTAGGGAGACATTGTTTTTGTGAGCAGCGTCCATCTGTCCTGTTTGATTTCTTGTTCCAAAATCTGATTTCTTGTTCCAAAATCTTTGGTTGGATTTTCATGAAACTTCGTTGGACTAATTAGTACCATGCCTAGTTTTGCATATCTTAGTTCTGTTCCCGTTTGATAATTATTTGCAGAGTTATGGGACTTTGAATTTTTTACATGGAAAATTTTGTCCCCTGTGGGGGTGGGGACATCAGTTTTTGTATCAAAAACAATTTTGCAACTTGATATATATGCTATTATGCTTTTATATTCTCACAAACTGTTTTATGGGCGGGGGGGGGGGGGTGTATATAAGGGTAGCCATGTCGGTCTTGGATGTTTTTGTCCTCACTATGTCTCAGCAACTGCAGGCAGGATTAATATCAAGTTGTCATGATTTTTCAGGGCGTTATGGCCCCTTTATTATTCAAAATATCATATACACTAATAAGTACTGGGGGTATCCTAGTTATTTTCATTATGAATTTCTTCACTTGTCAAGGTATAAAGTCAAGCTTATTGTTCTTTCACCGTTGAGGTCAATCATAAAAGTTGTGGGAAGCATAGTGTTTCTAAACAATTTAACATATTCATGTTTTTAGAGACACCACCATTCGTCCCTCAGCTCCAAGGACTGGATGACACTTCAAATTTTGAAGAATTTGAGAAAATCAAGCATCCACCGACATTTGATGACCCAAAGAGTGATCAAGATTTTAACGGCAAAGATCTTCCTTTTCTTGGATTCACTTACACAAAGAAACACAAGAAAAAAGACAAAGAGTAAGATATATTTTCAGTATTTTTTTCCATTCTTCAAAAGCAAGATCAGGTTTAAATATGCAGTTAACCCATTCTCGCATAAGATCCAACCTCTTTGAATAAATCTACCAAAAATGAGCATTTACTAGAGAAAAGGAAAGATTTAGAATTATGTAGTTTTGAAACCATTGTGATAAATAGAGCATTTGCTCCATGGGAGCAAATGCTCTATTTATCATAATGGTTTCAAAAAGTGTCTTTTACAGAGGCTTCAAAAGGCATCAGTATGAGGGAATGGGTAGAACATGTAAATTTATTTAGAATAACTCCTTTTTTTCATCACCATACCGCTTATTGTGACCATTCTTCACACTCTTGTGAATGCTCAATCATCATTTCTCCATCATGCCATATATTTTATCACTTTTTAGAACGGTCTCTTCGAGACACTTCAAGTTTAAAGTTCTTTACTAGTTAAAGGTTTCCATTGGTTGGATTTATCCCTTTCCCTCACATAAACGCGTTTTCACATATTTCATTTTGCAAACAGAATAGACCCAGATCAGACGGCACCTATAAGAGCCGTTTGATCAGGGTCTGCTCTGTTTGCTAATTGAATTTGATAGATCTATTCCTTTAGTTTCTAAAATGGCTATAATGTTCCACCTTCCATATTTCATTATAACTATTTAGTTTATGAATGTTCAGTAGCTATTGAAATTTGGAATAAACATAGAACAGGGAAAGGGTTAAATATGTATTTATTTTATTTTAATGGTGTTAAATATACAAACTTTATCCAGTCACCAGGCTTCTCTAGTGACATAATAAAGGGGGTGCAAATAAACTTAGGTTTATTATGTTACTTCCGGTAGTGGAAGGTTTATTAGGTTAGTAGATAGGCGTAATGATTCTATAACCATGGAACTATTTTAGTTTTCTGTAAATATTCATAAACATGTTGATGGAATAGATCTAACAGATCTATTTGGTCACCAGAAGAATTATTCAAATGAGAAAAAATAAAAATAATTGGCTACAGCTGGATTCGAACCCGCGCCTGATCCTACAAAAACTAATTCTAATCTCTCTAGAGACGTCGCCCTTACCGATTACGCCACTGAGGCCACATACAAAATGACGTTGATTTATCACTTTTATTAATTTAATCCACCGCTGGCAAAATCCGTTTTTGATAAAATAAAACCTGGAAGCAAAGATTGACAGATAAATAGTAAATGTTTTCTTTTCACTCTCATGATTATTTGATTGATAAACTCTTACAGTGGCGGTGATAGTCATAAACCTAAATATAGCCTGTTCAGTTCCATCGATTTCTGAGTGACGTTAGGTAGAATCTAAAAATAGAAACCGAGACTACGTAACTCGAATTTGACCGAAGAATGTAGCTAGATCATGTCTGTTTGAAATAACTTATCGACCCTCGATTCAAATCATCTTATTTTTCAAATTCAACCACGTTTCCCTTCTAGTAATACAAGTATCGAAACTATATTCCTCTGCGGTAGCTCATTAGATCTATTTACGTCTAAATAGAAGTGAAAAGGGAGGGATCCGTTGATCGAAAAACTGCATTTTCAATGTAAATTATTTCAAGTGTTATGAGTCTATAAAAAAGACATTTAACTATATTGACTGGATAAATCGAATAATAGGTTAGTGCCGTAGATGGGACGCCTTTATCCGACTCGGAGAGAAAACAGTTGAGGCTCGGCAAGCCTCGCCTCAACGTTTTCTCCCCTCGTCGGATAAAGCGTCCCATCTACGGCACTAACCTATTATTCTCTATATATACACACCTTTGTTATTATTTCATCAGGATGTCAGTAAGAACAAGTTGTGGTCCTTCCAATAAGATTGATGTGGACACTTCTGTGCAGACCAAACGCAGGCAGTCATCAAATAGCTTAGACATCAATCTTACTGTGAAGATAGCAGAACTGACCAGGCTTAGGGAAAAGTGTAACACACTGGAGGAATCCGAGTGTAATCTGAAGTCTGTGGTCGACTTGCTTAAGCTGGAAGTATCCGACAAAGATGAGGAGATTGGAAAACTAACAGCTGAGAGCCAGTCTTACCAGAAAGACTTAGAAAATTACATAGCCAAGGCTAATGTAAGTTTGTCCCTTGTGTTGGATCCAGAAAAATAAATAACATGTAAATTTAACCTTTTTTTCAAGAGTAGGTCCTTCATTTTCACTACCAAACCATTTCTTGTGACTGCTGTATATATCATATGAAAGAGATGTTTAAAAAAGGTGATAATAACAGGGTTTTGCAAAGAAATAATGTTTTAAGTATGTGGAAGAACTCCTTTTTCTTGCTTCTCAGATGTGCTAGATAAGCTGAGTTACTAAAAATAGCAGTACTAGAAATCCTTATCTGGAACACCCATTGTCTGGTGTATTCATATGTTTGATTAGGTAAAATTAGTACAAGGAAAGGAACTCTCACATAATTATACCAACTTTTCTATAGTCAACGAGTTTATAAATTAAAATTGATATAAGTAATTAGCCCGGGTATGAAATTATATTTTTAACATAAACATTTTATAAAAGGCTAATTTAATTAACCGAACACATTGTTTTGTAGTCCCTCGGTCCTTTATATTTTACGCCAAAACGTAATGTTTGTTGTAATGTCATACCGGTAACAAATGACGTCATTTGATGTCACCTGCATTTTGTTGCTATTTGATAAGGAAGTCATTTTATGCAATGGAAGTAATACTTCACAAAATCCATTAATTTACTTGTTTTTAGGGTGTAATTAAGTGAGAAAAATAATAAAGCATGGGTTTTGTTGAAGACTGGGGTTTCTATACCCGAGGTTGGTCTGTTCCCAGTCGGAAACGAGCTTTAACCTCTGTAATAGTCACTTCTTGAAACCATTGTGATAAATGATGATATGGTTCAAAATAATGATTTCAAAACCACCCGATTCTAAACTTTTCCTTTTCTCTAGTAAAAGCTCCTTTTCGGTAGATTTATTCAAAGGAGTTGGGTCTAAAAATAGCCTATGAGGGAAAGGGTTACTATACATGAAATTACACGTCATTACCTTTTGTATAAATATTTATGAGGTAAAGGGTTAAACACTTAAAAGACTGTTCCACTTTAAGTATTCATTCTATTGTGCAGCGTCTGAGCAAGCAGCTTGAGGTGATGGTTGAGGAGAGATCTGCCATAGAGACGAAGGCAGAGCTGCTCTACAGCCAGATCAAGGATATGAGCTCTGAGGCCACTCACATAGAGGACGAGATAAATAAGCTGCAGATAGAGGAACTACAGGTAGGGTAGTTCAACTTGTCTGTACTTTGTAATTGTGTGTTTTGCATGCACAGGTTTAGTGTAAACTGAGCCTTGTTCTCATTGTTGCATCTAGTACACTTAACCCATTCCCCCATATTGACACCTTTTGTCGCTTCTGTAAAAGTCACTTTTTGGAACCATCATGATAAAAAGAGCATTTGCATCTATGGAGCAAATGTTCTATTTGTCACAATGGTTTCAACACTACACATTTCTGAAAGTATTCTTTTCTCTAGTAAATGCTCCATTTCAGTAGATTTATTCAAACAGTTTGGATCTAAAAATAATCTGGGGGAATGGGTTAGTTATGTGGAGTCTCATAAATTTCTCATGGGTTATGTTCTTTTCCATGTCATTTTTTTCATCATACTGTGTGTGTACTAGATATTTTCGTTTGTGTTGATACACATTTCACCCTTAATTTTAATACATGTTTCACCAGACTGCCAAAATCTGTAGTGAAATTGCTATAAGTTAATTTCATTTTGTAAGTTTACACACTTCCATGTTTTGGCCAGGGCTAAAATGCAGTCTTAATTGCACTGATAGGCCGAGTTGATACTGGGGTCAGTTCATTATAATGACAAAGCCATATATATTGTTACCCCTGTCCTTGTTGTAGGTATATTTGAAAGTATATGTGAAATTATATGTTTGGGCCATAATTTTGTTATATGTGGTGGATTTTCAAAATAACTAGCACAAATGATCATATAGGATATGTCACATGGAAGACCTATGCAACTGTGTCAAAGGTCAAGGTCTCAGCAGGGGTATCCATGACCTATTAACCCTTTCCTTCAAATAAACATTTTTTCACGCATTTACATACAGAGTAGACCCAGATCAGACGGCTCCTCCTTACTGTCTGTTTGCTAATGTAATTTGATAGTTCTGTTTCTTTACTTTCTAAAATGGTGACAACACTTCCATACTTCATTAGAACTATTTGGTCCATAAATATTCAGTAGGTATTGACATTAGGAATGAAAGTAGAACAGGGAAAGGGTTAAATGGTTATCTTGTTTATGTGTTGTGTAGGATGTGATTTGTCAGCTTGAGGAGGAGAAGATGGCCCAGCTAAGGAAACTGACCCAGAAAGACAGGGAGATAGTTTGGTACAAGGAGCAGCTTGACACTACACAAAAAAATCTAAACAAGCTGCAGTTCAGGCTGGACAAGGTAACTCATCCCGATGAATCGACATTGAGAAAATGTAATCAAATGAATTTCAGAAATATGTCTTTTTATGCCCCCAAAGCTAGGCTTTGGCGGCATATAGTGATCGCACCGTGCGTGTGTGGGTGTGTGTGTGTGTGGGTGTGTGGGTGGGTGGGTGTGTGGGTGGGTGGGTGTGTGGGTGGGTGGGTGGGTGTGTGTACATTTTGTCCGGAGTATATTTCCTTTGTCACATCAGCTACGGATACCAAATTTGGTGTGTGAGTTCATCTTGGGATGGGGGAGTGTCGCGTACCATTTTCATGTCACTGTGACCTTGACCTTGACCTTTGACCTTGATTTTACAAAAAGCTTGTCCGGAGCATATCTCCTTTACCTTACCAGCTACAGATTCCAAATTTGCTGTGTGAGTTCATCTTGGGATGGCGGAGTGTCGCGTACCATTTTCAGGTCACTGTGACCTTGACCATGACCTTTGACCTTGATTTTAAAAAAAGCTTATGCCTTACCAGCTACAAAAAGCTTGTCCGGAGTATATCTCCTATACCTTACCAGCTAAGGATTCCAAATTTGGTGTGTGAGTTCATCTTGGGATGGAGGAGTGTTGCGTACCATTTTCAGATCACTGTGACCTTGACCATGACCTTTGACCGATTTTACAAAAAGCTTGTCCGGAGCATATCTCCTTTACCTTACCAGCTACAGATTCCAAATTTGCTGTGTGAGTTCATCTTGGGATGGCGGAGTGTCGCGTACCATTTCCAGGTCACCTTGACCTTGACCTTTGACCTCGATTTTAAAAACCGCTTATATCTTACCAGCTACAAAAAGCTTGTCCGGAGTATATCTCCTATTCCTTACCAGCTAAGGATTCCAAATTTGGTGTGTGAGTTCATCTTGGGATGGAGGAGTGTCTCGTACCATTTTCAGATCACTGTGACCTTGACCATGACCTTTGACCGATTTTACAAAAAGCTTGTCCGGAGCATATCTCCTTTACCTTACCAGCTACAGATTCCAAATTTGGTGTGTGAGTTCATCTTGGGATGGCGGAGTGTCATGTACCATTTCCAGGTCACTATGACCTTAACCTTGACCTTGACCTTGACCGATTTTACAAAAAGCTTGTCCAGAGCATATCTCTTATACCTTACCAGATACGGATTCCAAATTTGGTGTGTGAGATCACCTTCAGATGGCGGAGTGTCGCGTACCATTTTCAGGTCACTGTGACCTTGACCTTGACCTTCGACCTCAATGTTACAAAAAAGGTTGTCCAGAGAATATCTCCTATACCTTACCAGCTACGGATTCCAAATTTAATGTGTGAGTTTATCTTGGGATGACGGTGTGTCGCGTACCATTTTCAGGTCACTGTGACCTTGACCTTTGACCTAGATTTTACACAAAGCTTGTCCGGAGCATTTTTCCTATACCTTACCAGCTACGGATTCCAAATTTGATTTGTGAGTTCATCTTGGGATGGCGGAGAGTCGTGTACCATTTTCAGATCACTGACCTTGACCTTGACCTTTGACCTCAATTTTACAGTCCGGAGCATATCTTCTATATCTTACCAGATACAAAAAGCTTGTCCAGAGCATATCTCCTATACCTTAAACGTTGACAATCAACCCAGGGTCCTTTTTAACGTTGAGAATGACTTAGGGTCCTTTTTAACTAAGTTTTGACGCTTGGCTCTTTTCTTAGCTATCATAATCCAAAGGTTCTGTTTCTAATGTTAAGAACTGACTCCTGTGTCATTTTTAACAGCATCAAAATTTCATGTTACACCTGCATTGTTTTTCCGCCAAAATGCATTTCGGTGTCAAACACTTTGGGGGCATTTGTCACCCGTGACGACTCTCTTGTTATCTTTCTTTTTGCACAAGGGGAAGAAACACATCTGCTGAATACCCACTCTCATGTTTGTCTTATAAATCAGCCTATATATGTTAACCCTTTGAATGCAGGACACACATGCACTGTCATTTGCAAATAGTGAGAGTGGACTATAGTTAATCAATGATAGGCTTTGCCTCGCTGAAGTTCAGTATTGAAAGGGTTTAGGTGAATTTTTTCTTCTCCAATTATTTAAATAATATTTGGTGTGCTTTTAACCCCTTTCCTCCATTAATACGCCTTTCTACGCCTCTGTAAAAGTCACTTAATGAAACCATTGTGATAAATAGAGCATTTGCTCCTATAGGAGCAAATGCTCTATTTATCACAATGGTTTCAAACTACAAAATTCTAAAAAAAAATACTTTTCTCTAGTATTAAATGCTCCTTCTGGGTAGAGTCATTTAAAGAGGTTAGGTCTAAAAATAGCCTATGGAGGAATGGGTAAAGTTATTCCTGTCCTTTCATACATGTGTACATGCATATATCTGTCAGTTTGCTAGTATTTAGAATGTTTTCAAAAGTGTGTTGTGTAGGCTTTATATCCTGTGCAGGGCTTTTTCACCATTTGGGAAGATGACCCATACCCCTGAAATTGAGAATTTTGTCTGATTTTGGAATGTTTTAGCTGTAAGATGATTTTGACAAATTCCATCCTACAAATGTCTATTGCATACACAATAGACCCAGTCAGGCCAAAACCTCTAAAATTTATAAACAGTAGTTTGTTTATGGAATTTAGAAGTTTTGCTCTGGCTGAATGCTAAACACTTACATCTGAATGGGAAATTTTTCAGTCAAAATTGGTGTTTTACACTTTTTGCCATTGGGAACATAGCCCAATAATGGCTATAAATTCAGTAGAAAAAAAGCTCTGCTATGGAATATAAGTCATTTATCCTATTTAAATGACCTGTTCTGTATCAAATTCCACAATACATGTCTATATTTGTCTCATTTATACAGGAGCGCAGGAAATCTCGTGATGATCAGAAGCGAGAATTTGTTCTGCTGGAGAATCGAGAGGAAATCTGGAAGTCACAATTAGAGGAGAAAAATTCACTAATTACAGACTTGAACAAACGTATAGCTGTAAGAGTAACATTTTGTCTAAGGGTAGAGAACTGCTGGGCTGCCAAGCAGTGATTGATATAAAGATTTATTCCCATTTCCATCTTGTCATAAACAAAATTAATGCTGATTATAACATTTGAATTAATTCAAAAATAAACATTTAATACTCTGACAGATGTTATTCCAAGTGTTTTCAAGTTCATTCTTTTAGTTGAAGTAGTAGGATAAAAACAAAAAAAACTGGGTCCATGCTTATAAAACTTTTAGATGAGTCTGAGTTCGTTCTCAAGTTTTTGAACCAAAGGCTCAAATCTGACCAATCAAAAGCTTGAGAACTCAAATCTGATCAATCAAAAGCTTGAGAATGAACTCAGACTCAACTAAAAAGCTTTATAAGCATGGACTCTGGTATTATTGTATGGCAAACAGTATATACATGTATCTTGATCAGCCACCATACTTCCAACTCTGTATGACTGATTTAAATTTTCTTTGCTTCCAGGGGGAGTAGAAAAAGTAGTTCTACTCTGGCATACATTTGTATTGGAAACAAGTGTAGGCTCATAATCAGATATGGAGGCTGATTTGAGTGTATACTGTATGCAACACACTTAATATACTGATTTTTATCATGGATTGACCCAGTTCACTTTTTATCCCATGAATATTCATGTTAGAAATAATGAATAATTTTAATTTTGTCTGTTTCGAAGAAAAATCGAGCTTTTGTGATCACTCAGTAGTAGGCGTTGTCGTCGTCGGTGGCAGCATGCAAAAACTTTAATGAAGCTCATTATTTGAAAAGTATAAGAGGTATCGACATGAAACTTCATAGGTTGGTAGATCTGGTTTGAGGAGAAGGCCCCTACACAAGAACTACAGTGCTCCCTCCAAAAAACGACACTTTATGGAAACACATAAAAGTGCCGTTGTGCGGAGGGTGTTGTTGTTGGGAGGGAACACTACACAGACGTATTTTGACAGATGGATGTATGCGTTGATGATTTGATAAATAGGTAGATAGATAGACAGATTAACAGACAGACCTGTTTAGAATGCATAACAAAATGTTTCCCTACGTCCACGAATCGCAATCCGCAAGTTGAAAAAATGAACGTGTGCGATTAGGTCCACCAGGAGTAGAATTGTTCGGGAGAACATGTTCTATTTTATTCACCGTTTCCTTCTGAGAAAACTAGAGGAAAACGGAATAAAAATCATTACGCATTTATGATCAAATTTGACAAGAGTATTGTTGGCGTGAAGAATTTTTAGTTTCTAAGTTCAGTTTATGACCGAACTCGATTGAAATTCATTTCTGTCACACGATCTTTTTCTAGAAGTGACAAATCGAACGCGCCTATGGTTATAGTTCTGGAACAAAGGAGAAATAAACGAATTTAACCGACAATATTTCTTTTACTTTATAAATATAGAAAACGTGTTTCTCAATTGAAATTCAGTATTCTCCTAATCAGTCATACACAACAGCATATAGGTGTCAGTGTGTCATAATGGATTTACACACGAATTGTCGCTCGAGTCGCACAACGGATTAGCTATGGTTGACTGAATTATTGCTCGGAGCTAGTAAGGTAACAGGCGGCCGTTAATTACATAAAGATTAGTGTCATAGGGACCAATCATCTTTCACATGCTTGGTTGCTTTTGTTCAGTGTTCAGAAAATTACGTTCAGCTGAAGTACCGTTGAAGGGAGGTAAATGTTACCGTCCGGCTACAAATATACATGTCGTTAGCTGTTGTAGAGAGGTATCGTTCGCGGGAGGGAGTTTTACTTGAAAATCCTCCGGGGGAATACACGTTGTCGCTATGGGGAGGGAACCATTGTTGAGAGGTGACGTTAATGGAGGGAGCACTGTATAACTCTTGATTTCAATTTTTTGAGTTATTGCCCTTTGTTTTGTTTTGTTTTTCAAAAAGTTGAAATTTAGCTGACAAGCACCAAATCAGATCAGACCTATATTATTCCATAAGCAAACAGAGCAGACCATGATCAGATGGCTCCAAAAGGAGCCATCTGATCTGGGTCTACACTGTTTGCAAATGCATCTTTATGAGGTAAAGGGTTAATATAAACTATTTACTACTACAGGAGCTAGAGGACTTAACTGAGGCCCTGGAGTCACAGGAGACCGAGTACATGGAGAGAGAGCAGAAGCTACGAGAAGACCTGCAGGCAAAGACTGTGGACGAGAAACATGACAACCTGGTAAGAAACCGGTTGTTACCCTGTGGATGAAGGGAAAGGCATGCACTGGCATTGGGAAACAGTGTAGACCCAGATCAGAGGACTCCTAAAGGAATCCTGTGATCAGGGCCAGCACTGTTTGTCACTTAAAATCCTCTAGCAAATTTATGCCTTTCATTCTGTTTGGACCCGAAAGTTGAACACCAATAGCCCATTCCAGGTTGAATGTTGTGCTTTCAAAATGTAATAATAAATTAAATATATTTTACAAACCACAATAACAAAAAATCTGTAAAATTTAACATTGAGAAAAAAGCAATACAGTAAAACCCCTCTAAACCTGAAAATTCTAGTAGAGAAGAATTTAGACAAGTGGTTGCTTAATGCAGGGTGAAAGAGGAGCTTTCTAGAGGAGCTTTCTGCATTACTCACTCTGCATTAAGCTGCCACCTATCTCCAAGACTGATATTTATATTAAATCTAACGTCCGATTTAGAGGTATGGAAGAACATAAGTTTGTAAATAATAGTAGTTGTCTCGACCAGATCTTTGTCAGCAATTTGCTTCAAGTGGAAGTGTTAGTCCTGTGTGTAACTTTAACTGTTTGGCCTGCTAGCAGTGAATTTGTGATTACCTATTCAGTTTTGATCCAGATGAGACCACATAACACAGCATCTCATCAGGATCCAATCTGATCTCATCAGGATCCAATCTGATCTCATCAGGATCCAATCTGTTTGACACTGATTTCTTAACAAGGAATTATCAATAGATCTTGTACAGTAGAACCTGTCTTAAGTGGCCATCAAAAAGATATTTTTTTAGGTCAGTAAGACAGGTGGTAGCTTAATGCAGATCAAAAGTAATGCAGAAAGCTCCTATAGGAGCTTATTGCATTACTTTTGCCCTGCATTAAGCAACTACCTGCTTTTTTACACTTCTATTTTCAATGAATGAATGGCTGCTTAAGACAGGTTCTAATATATAACAAACAAGTGTGTGCTGTCAGTGTTTTATTGTTTGGTCTCAGTTGTTAATGTAAGAACCCATTATTTCAGGACATCAGAGTTAGCGTTCGAACCTCATCACCCTCCCCCAAGAAAGTCAGCAAACTGACAGACAAAATAAAGGTAAATTAATATCCACAAATGAGGGAAAAGGATAGATTGGAGGTGCCGACAGCGTGTCCGTCTGCGGACGACCTGAGAGAGACATGTCATATGAACGACTGAATTAAATTTTGTCACCTTGGAGCAAGAACCCAATAAGTGCTTATATAAGTTACATACAGTGATTGAGTTCTTGCTGTAAGATGAGGCAATGCTATTCATATATTTATCTCTTACATCAAAAGCCTAATTCAAATATTTTCGTGATTTCATGATTTCTTTTTATGAATATTCATGAGATATAAGGTTAACAAAATAAACATATATCACTGTCAATGGCTGGGATAGGGACACTTTGTCAACCTTATGATTTCTGATCAAATACTTTTTATGCCCCCATTGATGATAGGGGGCATTATGTTTTGCACCTATCCGTCCGTCCGTCTGTCTGTGTGTCACACTTGTACGTGCAGTTGGTTGTCACAGTTTATTCATTGTCAAGCATCACCACGGGGCATTGCTGTGTCTTACAGACACAATTTTCTAGTTTGATCAGAAAATATACTGCAATAATTCTAAAACAAGTAGTTTCCGTAACAATATTCAGAACAGAGCAATAGACCAGGGTGCATATTCAAATATCAAATTCATCATTTCTCCACTAAATCCTATGTTGTGACTACTCTTAAGAATTGTCTCTTTGAGTTGATGCTAAAGAGTAGTCACCACAAAGGGTTTATTGTGAAAATAAAAGTACTGATCTTGAAAACATTTTAACCCTTCGCTTGCTGTTCACGTCAATATACCTACCTGTAAATAGTGAAGACCCAAATGAGACAGCTCCTGCAGGAGCTGTCTCATCAGGGTCTGCACTATTTACAAGTTGATTGTGCAACCAGTGCACTCCAGAGCAGTGATTGCATACCGAAATACTTGTACACAGTGAAGATATATGTAATTATACAACAGGGCATGGGTAAAGAAGGAGAAATGTATTTTAAAATTCAGCAAGAGAAGGGTTAAGGTATGTTTTTAGACCCTCTTGTTCAGAGTAACACATACTTTCAGGAACTAGAAGATAAACTTGAGTATTGTGACAAAGACAGAGAAGAATGGGAAAAGAAAGAAGAGGAAATGAGAGACTGCATCGAGGTAAAACATGAGATTTTTCTTGTCTGCAGATCTTGCAATATGGCTTCTTTTGAAAGAAAATTATTCTGGTGCTTTTTTGGCTATTAAGCGGAGATATCATATGCTTTACAAAATTCAGCACTTTCATACTCTCAGACCAGAGACTAGGTGTTTGTTGTAACCCAGGAACCAGGCTTACGTGTTGAAGTTACCTTTAAAGCTGTCCGGTATTTATTTTTCATTTGTAGCTGTGGAAATGGTTACCATATTGAATCTCATTAACTATCAGTGCAAGGAAATGAGTCACTAATGTCCCTTGTAAACAGTGTAGGTCCAGATGTGAGGGCTTCTAGAGGAGCCTGCTCAGGGCTCCTATAGGAGTCTGCTCACCAGGGTCTGCACTATCTGTCATTTTACACTTTTCATTAAAGCAGTTCCTGAATATTCACAATAAACTTGACCTGTTGAATTTTGGAGTAGTCCATTTGAAAATTCAGTGTTGAAAGCATTTAAAATACAGGTGTAATAAAACAGTGATTCTTGTTCAACATTTGATTCCTGCTGTTTGACAAGGAACCTGTAGGTTTGTGCTGACAGTGTATATCCTGATTAACCATCACACATAAAATTTTGTGTCTGGTCAGGTTCTACACTGTCTTTGTGTCATCACAAGCGGAGTGATATTTAGTGATCACTTTGTCCGTCTGTCCATCACCATTTCACTTCAGCAGGTGACTCATATGTTAGAAGACTCGTTTACACAAGTCGGAAAAACAGAAGAGACTTTAACCTTTTCCTCCATATATACGCCTTTCTACGCCTCTGTAATAGTCACTTCTTGAAACCATTGTGAGAAATAGAGCATTTGCTCCATAGAAGCAAATGCTCTATTTATCACGATGGCACTACACAATTCTAACATCTTCCTTTTCTCTAGTATTTGCTCCTTTTCCATAGATTCATTTAAAGAGGTTGGGTCCAAAAATAGCCATGGGAGGACAGGGTTAATGAATGGCTAACAATGGAGAATCTGATCAGATTTTACATTTTAAATGCAGCAGCTGATCTGGTTATTCAGTGTTTTCAAAGCCGTAAGACTGTGCATCATGTAGCAGGGCTCAATTAGACAGCAGACAGTGAATTTCGGATGAAATATATTTACATGGCTAACATGTCATCAATATTTGCAGAAACTAAAGGCAGATTTGGAGAGCAAGAAGGACAGAGAGCGCCTCTCTAGTGAGGTGAAATCCTCGCTGACAGATCAGGTCCGTAGCTATCAGCAGGAGGTAGAGCAGCTGAAAGAGAGAATGAAGGTAAATGATTCCTTCTTTGAACATCACCATCATTCACATATTTCAGTACCTGTTGGCTATTACTTTTAATATTTTCTTTAGTTAAGCCTATTCTTAATTATAGACCAGTAAAACCTCTCTATAACGGCCGCTAAATTGTGTTATTTGCTATTTATGGCAGGTGGCTGCTTAAAGCAAGGTGAAAGTAAAACAGAACGCTCCTATAGGAGCGTTCTGTTTTACTTTCACTTTGCTTTAAGCAGCCACCTGCCTTTGACACAAAATACTTGATGTAATTTAGTGGCCGTTATAGAGAGGTTTTACTGTATCTTGTTTAACCCTTTCCGTGCCAGCATTGTCGTCTGCTGGACACATTTTTGTCTGCTTCAGTTTTTAGAGAGGGCGTTTCTTGAATTTCTTAATAAAAGGATGAACAGTGTGTCAAACAGTTTGGATCCTGATGAGACACTGAGTTACTTTGCGTCTCATCTAAATCCAAACTGTTTGCACTTTGCACATATCACAGACTCGCCTTCATGGAACTGAAGGAGTTAAGCAATGGAAATAACTTATGTTGATTAAAAGTCACAACATTTGTTTCAAAAATTGACTTCTGGTAATCACTCATGTCACATTCCACCCATTGATAAATAGTAATCATAGTGTTAGTGTTAATCCTTTCCCTAATATAAATGCCTTTTCAAGCATTTGCAAACAGAGTAGACACAGATCAGACGGCTCCTAGAGGAGCTGTCTGATCAGGGTCTGCTCTGTTTGCTGATGGAAACATTATAACTATTTTGTCCATGAATATTTAGTAGGTATTGAAAATTTGACTATTATATTGTTAAACGTCTTTTCGCATCTTTGCAAACAGGGTAGACCCAGAATGGATGGCTTCTATAGGAGCTGTCTTATCAGGATCAGTTGTGTTTGATTATGGATTTATACGCCTTTCTACGCCTCTGTAAAAGTCACCTGTTGAAACCATGGTGATAAATAGAGGATTTGCTCCTATAGGAGCAAATGCTCTATTTATCACAATGGTTTCAAATTACAAAATTCTAAAAAAAAATCCTTTTCTCTAGTTAATGCTCTTTTTCGGTAGATTTATTCAAAGATGTTGAATCTAAAAATAGCCTATGAGGGAATGGGTTAAATAGTACAGTGTCTGCCTAGGTATAAAAAAATCTGCCTAGGTATAAAATCATGTGTCATTTCAAAAGTTCAGCTAATGAATTTTGATGATGTCATTCTTTCTTACATGAATATTGAACAGATAAAGGGTTAAAAACATGCATGTAATAAACACATCTAGCCTATAAGCAATAACAACCTGGAATGCTGGACTCTTGATATGGCTAGGGTAATTATGTAGAACAGAATCTTAACCCTTTACCTGTAAGAGGTGCCTTTGCAGAGTAGATCAAGATCAGATAGTTCTTGAAGGAGCTAGTTGATCAGGGTATGCTGCCTGGGTATGGATTGCTATATAGATCTGATTTTACAACCTTTTATTGAATACCCTTACTATAAATAGTAACAAAATTGCCGTAGAAAACTGTCATTATGGAGTCATGTGACCGATCCATAATGGCCCGGCGGGCCGATTATCCATAATCGGCCCACGATCTTTTTCACGTGCAATGCGTTGATATTAGCAACATAGCTCTAGATATATTCAAACATGGCCGGAGAAAGGGGTTCGACGTCGTTGTAAAATCGTATTCTAGATCTGGAAATCTGTAAAGTTTATAGTATAGATCTACAATCGTAAAATTCTATTAAAAATCAATTGCTTTGTTTGTATCGATCGGTACTACCTGTGTTTATGTTATTCAAAAATGACAGTTTAGACGTCATAATTTCACGTCATTCATCGGAAGTTCTCAAACAAAGTTTATAAGTTAAAACAATATAAAGGTCAATCGTTGGTGTTAGTGGTTATTACGTAGGACTACATATTTTTCGGCGGGGATTCGAATCCCAATGAAGGCATATAACAATTCCTTCCTCACTATTTTAAAGTACAGATCTAGATCTATTTCTGTGGTTTGTTGGCAACACTTGGGATCTAGATCTAGATTGTATTGAAATGATAGGTGGCATATAGATATAGATCTAGTAAAAATTGTAAGATATTCAATAAAAAGGTCAAATTATGGCCTGTGTGTGCCTTCTGGTCATAATGGCACACCTGGTGTCACAATAGCCCTCGGGCTATTATGGTACCAGGTGTGCCATTATGACCAGAAGGCACACCTAGGCCATATTTTAACCTCTTATTACGACACAATCTGCCTTTCATGACAGGAGCTCCGTGAGAGTGTAAACCTTTGCCTGGCAGATTCCGATGATGAGAAAACAAGAAAAATGACTCGCTTGGAGAAACAGGTCAAGGTATGGAGACAGAGTTCTTCTTGTCTCTCTGAATAATGCTATCATAGTGACTATTTGGTTAATTGAACACATTTAATAACTTAGACTTTATGTACCTCACAACCACAGGTGTTAAGTGTGTGTGTGGCAGCCGTATAAAGTCACCCCATACTTCATTCACAGTGTTGTTATACTTTCTGTACCTTCAAGATCATACTTTCTGATGTTTTGAGTTAAGTTGAATACTGCATTAGCCGGTGCTTGGAGGCCAGAGTAGTGTTGCTCTATAAATCACTTCTCTTGAACAGACTCAATAAAACAGTCTGCATTTATGTCCTCCAATCAAAGTGGGGAGGGGATATTGGTTTTGCCCTGTCTGTACGTTGGTTTGTTTGTTTGTGGACAACTTTAACATTGGCGATAATTTTGTAGCTATTGCACATACATACATACTTCAAACTTGGCATGCATGTGCAACTTATTAAGAAGAATATTTTTAGGGGTGACTTTTTACGGTCAAGGTCATATATCAAGGTCAAATCGGGGGCATAGTGTTTCACAAACACATCTTGTTTCTTTTCTCCTTGTTGTTTGTTGCTGTTGAAGGATCTCCTTCTTTCGAAATCACTTTTGTCTGCCTTCTGTTGATGATCTGTCATGCTTATTCTTTGCTGTTATATTTGCTTGTTAAACAATATAGATCTGAGTCTATATTTTCTGTCATGGCCAGAAAATCTTGTGTTCATTTGTCATAGTAAAAATTCAGTTAATTAATATTCATGGTGTAATTATTTTTAATTTTTTGCATGAATATTCAAGTACGGGTTTAATCTCACTGAAATTTGTTTGACTTTGCCAGGAGTTGGAGGAACAGATAGACAGTTACCGAGATGACAAGAGGCGATTGTTGTCCGAAGTGATGAAGCACCAACAAGAGGTCAATGAGAAACAGTACACTGTGAAAGACTTGGAAAGGGTATGGACTGTATGGGAAATCCTCTAAGGAAGTCTACCCAACTTACTTGTAGTTTGATCAGGGTCTACACTGTTTGCTTGTGACAGTCAGGCAAATTTAAAATTATGAAAATGGTGCCAAATTGACTTATTTTATATCGCAAACCTGTCATTAACCCTTTGAACCTCTTATAAATGGCGTTTCACATGTTTGCAAAGAGAGTAGACCCAGATCAGATGGCTCCTTTAGGAGCCATCTGATCAGGGTCTGCTCTGTTTGCTTTTGACATGATATAGATTTGATTCTATAGTGTTTGTCAAAGCAGAAGATGCCCTTGAAAAGTTTACATTATAAAAATTGTGCTAAAAATATTCACAATGTCATTATTTCTTAAATGAACACTAGACAGGGAAAAGTTTAACCCTTTACTCCATGAATATTCATGTAAGAAATTATTATATCATGAATATCAATTACATCATTTGTTGCATATGAACACAGGGCATTTTGTCTCAGGCAGAAACTGTAGACATATATCTGTATTGTACCTTACGCAAACAGAGCAAAACCCTGATCAGACAGCTCCTACAGGAGCCATCTGATCTCGATCTACTCTGTTTGCAAAGGCGTAGAAATGCATATTTATGGAGTAAAGGGTTGATCTTCTCTTTAACCCTTTTCCGACTGATTTTGACCTAATTATTAATCCATAACCTCATATTTTTAGATCCAACTTCTTTTCAATAAATCTACCGAAAAGGAGCATTAACTAGAGAAAAGGAAAATTTTAGAATATGTAGTTTTTAATCCATTGTGATAAATAGAGCATTTGCAAATGCATTTATCACAATGGTTTCAAAAAATGACTTTTACAGAGGCGTATAAAAGCATATTTATGGAGGAAAGGGTTAATATGTGAAAACAACTTGGATCCAGATATGATGTTGAGTTTTCATACAGCTTGGATCCAGAAATTATGTTGAGTAAGTTGGCATCTCATTAGAGTCCGGGCTGCTTGGCCTTTGGACAGTAGCTTCTCAAAAACTTGAACGAAAGTAAGTAGAAGATTTTTGTAGCCAGGCTTTACAGTGTAACTGCAGCATTTTGTTTGCATCTGTTTCAGAAAAATTCACGATTGTCATGTAAAGTTGAGAGATTAGAGCGACAGTTGAATGAAGCCAGGGAAAAAGAAATTAACCTGAGACTGAGGAGAAATGACACATCAGACATCAGGTAAAAGCCAGTACTATATCACACAAAACAAGAAATATTTGGGATTTTTGTGTCGCCTGCCGAGAGGCAGTGTGTCACTTAGGGATCACTTTTCCGTTGTCTGGACGTCATTTCTAAACTAATCATTATAGAATTTCAAATTTCACACATGCCTTCCTCTCATTGAGGACCATTGATGTAACTAAGATTCATCACTCTGCTTGCAATGCTTTTTGAGTTATTCCCCTTTGTTATACGCCCACCTAATAAAGGTGGTCGTATATTGTCGTGGCCCTGTCCGTCCGTCCGTCCGTTCGTTCGTTCGTTCGTTCGTTCGTCCGTCAACATTTTGTTTGTCCGCTGTTTTCTGGGAAAACTATTAGACAGATATTAATGAAACTTCACACAAATGTTAAATGCATCAAGATCTGAAGCTGAGTTGATTCTGAGGTTCATTTGAATTTTCATTTCAGAGTTATGGCCCTTGTCCTTAAAAGATATGCAAATAGTTAGTCAGCTGTTTTCTGGGAAAACTATTTGAGAGATATTAATGAAACTTCACACAAATGTTTAATGCATCAAGATCTGAAGCTGAGTCGATTCTGAGGTTCATTTGATTTGTCGTTTCGGAGTTATGGCCCTTTTACTTAAAAAAATAATCGAATACATGCAAATAGTTTGTCCGCCGTTTTCTGGGAAAATTATTTGACAGATATTAATGAAACTTCACACAAATGTTTAATGCATCAAGATCTGAAGCTGAATTGATTCTGAGGTTCATTTGATTTGTCGTTTCGGAGTTGTGGCCCTTGTCCTTAAAAATATGCAAATAGTTAGTCCGCTGTTTTCTGGGAAAATTATTTGAGAGATATTAATGAAACTTCACACAAATGTTTAATGCATCAAGGTCTGAAGCTAAGTCGATTCTGAGGCTCATTTGATTTGTCGTTTCGGAGTTATGGCCCTTTTACTTGAAAAATAATGCAAATACATGCAAATAGTTTGTCCGCTGTTTTCTGGGAAAACTATATGACAGATATTAATGAAACTTCACACAAATGTTTAATGCATCAAGATCTGAAGCTGGGTTGATTCTGAGGTTCATTTGATTTTTCATTTCAGAGTTATGGCCCTTGTCCTTGAAAAATATGCAAATAGTTTGTCCGCTGTTTTCTGGGAAAACTATTTGACAGATATTTTTGAAACTTCATACACATGTTTAATGCATCTAGACCTAAAGCTAAGTCGAGTCATAGGATCATTTGATTAAATGTTTCGGAGTTATGGCCCTTGCACTTAAAATAATAATGCAAATCTATGCAAATATGAGGATGACCATAACTTTTTCATTTAAAATGATATTTGCTTCAATTTTTTTATATGGTTAAACCTTAATGTGAATTTTCACATATATTGCGGGGGTTTTGATATGTCATTTTATTCTAATGTTATGGTCCTTGAACTTTGTGTGTTTGTTGCTTTCTTAGTCGGTAAATTTTTAGTTTGTCGGTTGATATAAATGAAACTTAACAACTTAACACAAATGTTTTAAGCAACAAAATTTGAAGCTGAGTTTATTTTGAGGTTCATTCAGTTTGTCTTTACAGAGTTATGGCCGTTGCACTTTACAAAAATCTGCAAAAATGAGGATTAGCTGTAACTTTTTTATTTAATAAGATATTCACTTCATTTTTTAAAAAAATAGTACCACCTTAATATGGAAATCAAGATCTGAAGCACAGATTAGAAAATGTCAACACTTATAAGGCATGTTGAATTGGAGAAAGTTTGCAAGTGGGCGTATTATGTACCGTATGCGGTACTCTTGTTCTGATTTTCGCACTCCAGTATATTAACAGTTTTTGTGTCAGCTTCGAGCAGATGACACATGTGTTCCTCCGAACAGTCTTGTTGCTGTAACGCAGTTACCTCAAATATGAGGCTACTCAATCTTCCCTTATAGAGATACCTTTTCCTGTCTTTGCAAACAGAGTAGACCCAGATCAGACAGCTCTTGTAGAAGCTGTCTGATAAAGGTCTGCTTAGTTTGCTTATGGAATTATATAGATTGGATTCTACAGCTTCTGAAATAGCCTAAGATTTCCATATTCATTGGCCAATTTTAATGTTTGGTAAATGAATATTCATGAAGTCACACATTTTGGTAAATAATATTCATGAGGTAACAGGTTAAATGAAACTAAGGTAGTAGCACATAGTACATGCACACTGATAAAACTGCTCCTTAGGGCTATTTGCCTATCAAAGGTTGTCTTTGAAAAACAGAGTAGACCCAGATCATACATCTCCAGTAGGAGCCATCTGATCAGAGTCTGCTCTGTTTGTCTGCTTATGAAATCATAATAGATATGACTGTACACTTTTTACCAATGTCAAAAGATCCTGTGTACATAGCCATTGTAAAAATTCAGCTAATACATATTCTTGGTGTCATTATTTCTTGCATGAATATTAACTAGGGAAAGGGGTTAATCATAGAACAGTTGTAGGTTGTTGATCAATAGCTATACCAGATCTATTGGTAAGAGGTGTAGTTAGCCCTTAGCCTGCTATGAAAATGAAGTTTGCTTAACCCATTACCTCATAGGCTATTTTTAGATCCAACCCCTTTGAAAAAATCTACTGAAAAGGAGCATTAACTAGAGAAAAGGAAAATTTTAGAACTTTGTAGTTTGAAACCATTGTGATAAATAGAGCATTTACTCCTATAGGAGCAAATGCTCTATTTATCACAATTGTTTCAAGAACTGACTGTTACAAGAAGTGACTGTTACAGAGGCGTAGAAAGGCGTATTTATGGAGGAAAGGGTTAAATTCCAATCTGTTAAAGTTTTCACATACTTCCGATTCATTCAAGCTTTTGAGAAACTTTAAATAAAGTATCAAACAGCTTGGATCCTGATGAGACGCCGAGTTACTCGGCGTCTCATCTGGATCCAAGCTGTTTGCAAATGCGAGTCAGGTCGCTCTTAGTCTTAGCAGGCAAAAGGTTAGGAAATGTAAGTCAATTATTTCTAGAATTTTTATGCTCAACCACTATCTTACTGACAATAATTAGAATGGTCTCAGTGAGACGATCCTTATAAGAAGCAGCAAGATGGGCTTTGCGGAGAAATCAGATGGTTAGATAGATCAGTGTGTAGCCAGTCTACAGTTCTGTATACATTTTCCAGTTTAACACTTTACTCCATGAATATTCATGTAAGAAGTAATGACATCATGCATGCTTGTTAATAAACTATACTTTAATGATAACGTATTAACACAGGAAAATTTAACCAAGGCAGAAAGTGTAGCATTGGATCTTTATTAGATCATAAACAAATAGAGCAGACCCTGATCAGACTGTTCCTACAGGATCCGTCTGATCTGGGTCTACTCTGTTTGCAAAGCTTTAGAAAGCTTCACAACATTGAACGATCTCTCACAATAACTATAATGAATTGTATATGTCAGAGTCCATTCAAAGGCCCTTCACTATTAAGTCCAAATTTGGTTAAATCCATTAGACATATCCCTAGAACCATCGTAACTTATATTTTTTATGCTATTAGATTTTATTTTGCCCAGTTTTCCATTCAACACCATTCAATTAGTTGTTAGTAGGGTTAGGTACACCAAAAATATTACGTTATCATTTCGTTACCAAGCTGTTTTGTTGTAAAAAAAATAGGGACAACTTAATTAAATTTGGAAATGAAAGGATAACTGAAACTCTTGGCTATGTTCATCTGAAATACTCGAAATAGAGTCTCATTCAACTCCCTGCAAGAGTCTGATTAAAAGAGACTGTCCAAAAAAAGTTTTCAAAATGTCATTACACAAAAAAACATGAACAATTCAAAGGATGAAATTTCACAATTTTAAAAAAAAAACACACTAATTTTTCACAATTTATGTGGTACCGACCCATTAACAGAATTTTGAAAAAAAATCACTGTACATGCATGTTGATATTTATAACTATCTTTACAATAAACAAAAACTACTAATCCACATGAGTTAATTCTTCATTATAAATGTTGTTCCTTCTAGAATCCGTCTGGCTGAAGAAAGGGTTGCTGATATTGAAAAAGAAAAAGTCAAACTTGAGGCAAAGGTCTTGTCCCTTACAAAGGACATTGATGAGCTTAAAACAAAGCAGAGTGAGACAGATGACGGTGCACAGGCCACCACTGCGAAAATTCTCAATGAGAATCTGGACCTGAAGACAAAGCTTGATGAGATGAATAGAGTTGTTGAGAAGTTTGAAAAACAGGTGACAATGTGCGAAAGGAACATTACAAACCTTGAGGATGAAATTGTTACCAAAAACCTACAACTTCAGAGGTTGAAAAATGTTGAAGACAAAAAGACTGATCTTGAACATAAATTGAAACATTGCGAGACAGAACTGAAAGAGAAAGAGGAAAAGATTATGAGCAGCATGGAGAAGGAAAAGGAACTAACAAAACAAACTAGAGAAAAAGAGAACTTGGAAACAAAGGTAAAATCCCTTGAGAAGAGTATTGAAGATCTGAAGTGTAAGGAGAGATCAAGTTTTGTGCATAGACGGTCAAAAGTGGATGATGTGGAGGATTTGAAACAAGAGAAGCGGTACCTGGAGTCACGTGTGGCCACCATGCAGAAGCAACTGGATAAGGCTGACGAAAGAGTGACTGACATGGAAAAGAAACTTGCCACAGCTAGACTGACTGACAACAAAGTTACAGGTGACAAATCAAGATTATTCACTTGGATAGAAAACTTGTTTAAAACCACTTCAGTATAATCAGATGAATACATGTACATTCTTGTTAAAATTCAAAATGGGCCTATATAAGAAAATCTCAAAATAAGCCAATCATATTTATTGCTCACTTAGAATTTTCATAGACTTGCTGATAGTTTTCTTTAAGTATGGTATTGATTAGACCCAAAAAATATACAGATATCCAGAGAAGGTGTGTAAATTAAAACAATTCCAAGAAATAAGTCGCTTAACCCTTTTCTCCATAAATACGCCTTTCTACGCCTCTGTAGTAGTCACTTCTTGAAACTATTGTGATAAATAGAGCATTTGCTCCATAGGAGCAAATGCTCTATTTATCACAATGCTTTCAATACTACATAATTCTAACATTTTCCTTTTCTCTAGTTAATGCTCCTTTTGGGTAGATTCATTTAAAGAGGTTGAGTCTAAAAATAGCCTATGGAGGAATGGGTTAATTCTCTACCAAAGTCTAGGTGATCATTCTTTAGAATTGTCCTTAAGATTTTAGTACATGTATTTGAAATACACACCTTTATCTATAGCTGTGTATTGTTTATTGTTGCCTGTCAGATATGGAAGGCAGAGCAACAGATAAAGGTGTGTACTCAAGTACAGTAAAACCTCTCTTAACCGGCCGTTAAATTTAGTATGAATATCGGTATTGGAGACAGATGGCAGCTTAATGCAGGATGAAAGTCATGCAGAAAGCTCCTAGAGGAGCTTTCTGCATGACTTTCACCCTGCATTAAGCAGTCGCCTGCCTAAAAGTGTCTAAATTCTTATCTATTAGAATTCCGGTTAAGAGAGGTTTTACTGTACTAAAATCATCATTTCTCCACCAAATGCAATGATTTGACCACAAGGGTGATCACACTTTAGGGTTTGGTGAAGAAATAAAGAAGTTATTCTTGAAAATATTTGTTAGGCTTCATATCTGGACCTCTGAAAAGTGTTACATTTTTAGTCAGTCTGTATATGGGACTTTCTGCAGTGTATCTGCCAGCCAGTGACGTGTATACTGAAAGTTCTATATTGCAGCTCTTGAAGATGAGATGAAAATTTTGAAGGCTGAGAAGAAAGGACTTAAAGAGCAGTTGGGAGCGAAAACCATAGAAGTAGAGCGAAAGCTAAAGCAGCAGTCTGAGGAGAGAAATGATGTGAGACTGGCTGAAAACAAACTCGAAAAAGTATGTATGTTGTGAAATAAAGTACATTGAAAGTACCAGTAAAAAAAACAACCTTTGGAGCTCTGCAAAAGCAGTGCAGTAAAACCTGTTTAGGCGACCACTGACTGAATAAATAAAGGTTTTTTTAACCCTTTCACCACCGCAGTTGCATAAATGCACCACGACAAATGCTCCACGACAAATAGCACCATGACAAAACAACATTTGGATCTCCGCAAAAGCAGTGCAGTAAAACCTGTTTATGCGACCACTGACTGAATAAATAAATGGTTTTTTAACCCTTTCACTGCCACAGTCGCATAAATGCACCACGACAAATAGTGCAGTCCCAGATCAGACGCCGCATTTTCAAGGCGGTGTCTGATCAGGGACTACACTATTTGTCTCAATCCCTATTTCTATATATGTGCTTTATTCCTTTGAAATTTTCATTTATTTATCTCATTTCCTTTTTTTACTCAATGATTTAACAAACTTGGATTGCAGACGACAATTAGAAATTTGGCGCCAAAAGGGTTAAGAGCTGATGCAAGGTTAATGCAGGACAAAGGTAAATGCAGAAGGCTCATACTTGTGTTCTGCATTGAGAGACCAACTGTCTTAACTCTTTCCTTCATGACTGTTCATGTCAGAAATCTATGTTTAAATAACCCTTTCCTTCATATAAACGTGTTTTTACGCATTTGCAAACAGAGTAGACCCACATCAGACAGCTCCTATAGGAGCCGTCTGATCAGGGTATGCTCTGTTTGCTAATGGAATTTGAAAGATTTTTGTTTCTTTACTTTCTAAAATGGCTACAATGTTACATCTTCCATATTTCATAACTGTTCTGTCCAAGAATATTCAGTAGGTATTGAAATTTGGATTAAACATAGAACAGGGAAAGGGTTAAATACTTAAATTGGAAGTATTAATTCATCCTTTCATGACTTGGATCATACATGTATTATTATGATTCATGAATTGTGAAACTTCTGTAAGGGTCATAACAAGAACATTATTTTCTTATCTAATATCTAAAAATGCTGATCGTATAATTTTGCCTACAGGAGAGGGAGAAGAATGACAGTGTGCTGAATGAGTTGAGAAAGGAGTTGAACATGTCCAATCTGGCGCTGAGCGAGGCCAGGTCTCTACTGGCAGCTACCCAGAGGCAGGAGAAAAGCACTCGCAACTTCCTTGAAAGTGAAATAAGAGAGCTCAATCAGAGAATCTTCTTACTTGAGGTAGATAGCTTTGTTAATCTTTGTTCCCAGGCCATTCAAAGAATGTGAGGCATTAAGTATTATCCCTGTTCTGTTTGTCTGAATGTGTCAGGATTGATTTTCACTCATGGCCAGTTCACCCAGCTACAATCATATATAACTTGAAGATCCGATATATATGTCTTGCGGACATATTTCTAATTGATAACTGGATAGAATAGTGCAATTGGATAGTGTCACCTACATTGTACATCTCTCAGATCCTCAGCTAAAAGGTTAAGGTCACTCTTAACCCATTCCCTCATATTGACGACTCTGTAAAAGTCACTTTGTGAAACCATTGTGATAAATAGAGCATTTGCTCCTATAAGAGCAAATGCTCTATTTATCACAATGGTTTCAAACAACAAAATTCTAAAAAAAATCCTTTTCTCTAGTTAATGCTCCTTTTTTATACGCCCACCTAATATAGGTGGTCGTATATTGTCGTGGCCCTGTCCGTCCGTCCGTTCGTTCGTTCGTTCGTTCGTCCGTCAACATTTTGATTGTCCGCCGTTTTCTGGGAAAACTATTTGAGAGATATTAATGAAACTTCACACAAATGTTAAATGCATCAAGATCTGAAGCTGAGTTGATTCTGAGGTTCATTTGATTTTTCATTTCAGAGTTATGGCCCTTGTCCTTAAAAAATATGCAAATAGTTTGTCCGCTGTTTTCTGGGAAAACTATGTGAGAGATGTTAATGAAACTTCACACAAATGTTTAATGCATCAAGATCTGAAGCTGGGTCAAGCTGGGTCGATTCTGAGGTTCATTTGATTTTTCGTTTCGGAGTTATGGCCCTTTTACTTAAAAAATAATGCAAATAGTTTGTCCGCTGTTTTCTGGGAAAACTATTTGAGAGATATTAATGAAACTTCATACAAATGTTTAATGCATCAAAATCTGAAGCTGAGTTGATTCTGAGGTTTATTTGATTTTTCATTTCAGAGTTGTGACCCTTGTCCTTAAAAAATATACAAATAATTTGTCCGCTGTTTTCTGGGAAAACTATTTGAGAGATATTTATGAAACTTCACACAACTGTTTAATGCATCAAGATCTGAAGCTGTCTCGATTCTGAGGATCATTTGATTTTTCGTTTCAGAGTTATGGCCCTTTTCCTTAAAAAATAATGCAAACACATGCAAATAGTTTGTCCGCTGTTTTCTGGGAAAACTATTTGAGAGATATTAATGAAACTTCACACAAATGTTTAATGCATCAAGATCTGAAGCTGAGTCGATTCTGAGGTTCATTTGATTTGTCGTTTCGGAGTTATTGCCCTTTTACTTAAAAAAATATATACAAATATATGCAAATAGTTTGTCCGCTGTTTTCTGGCAAAACTGTTTGACAGATATTAATGAAACTTCATACACATGTTTAATGCATCTTGACCTGAAGCTAAGTCGATTCTGAGGATCATTTGATTTGTTGTTTCGGAGTTATGGCCCTTGCACTTAAAAAAATAATGCAAATATGAGGAGGGCCATAACTTTTTCAAAATTTTGAAATGATATTTATTCTAAAGTTATGGTCCTTGAACTTTGTGTGTTCGTTGCTTTGTTAGTCGGTCAACTTTTAGTTTGTCTGTTGTTTTCTGGGAAAACTATTAAAATGATATAAATGAAACTTAACACAAATGTTTTAAGCAATAAAATTTGAAGCTGAGTTTATTTTGAGGTTCATTCAGTTTGTCTTTACAGAGTTATGGCCGTTGCACTTTACAAAAATCTGCAAAAATGAGGATTAGCTGTAACTTTTTTATTTAAAAAGATATTCACTTCATTTTTTTTAAAAAATAGTATCACCTTAATATGGAAATCAAGATCTGAAGCACAGATTAGAAAATGTCAACACTTATAAGGCAGTTGAATCAGAGAAAGTTTGCAAGTGGGCGTATTATGTACCGTATGCGGTACTCTTGTTGGTAGATTTATTCAAAGAAGTTGTATCTAAAAATAGCCTATGAGGTAATGGGTTAAGGTCGGACTTTCAGGAAATTGGTCACTGACAGCGACTATTCTTATTTACTATTTGGTCATTGATTTGTTAACCGTTGTCTTTATGTCTCGTGCAGTTTTGTTTATAATTTATTTTATATGATATCATTTAAAGTGTAGATCTACCAAATGTATCAAGTATTAAAAAGTATTTTTATTAGATAATACAATCAGTGTGACTAGTACAAATGTGCTGTTTTCTTTTTTGTAGAAAGAGAAAGGGTTGACTGAAGACAAAATTGAAAGTAAATACAAACAAAAGCAGCATGTAAGTATGAGAGCTAGCTAACCCTTTATATGACAATAGACACCCTTTGCAAACACGGTTGACTCATATCAGATCATGATGGATCCTATAGAAGCCATCTGATGAGGGTCCGTTCTGTTTCATTTATTGTAGAATTATATACATGTAGGTCTGATTCTACAGTTTCTGCCATAGTCAAAAAATTGCTTTGTTCATATACCATTTTAAAAATTCAGGTTATAAATATTCCTGATTTCATTATTTATTACACAAGTCTTAACCCATTACCACATAGGCTATTTTTAGACCCAACCTCTTTGAATAAATCTACCGAAAAGGAGCTTGAACTAGAGAAAAGGAAAATTTTAGAATTGTGTAGTTTTGAAACCACACTTGTCGTCGTCGTTGTCATCATCCGAAATCTTAACACTGACCATAACTTCTTCAATTTTTCATTTACAACCTTCATTTTTGGTATGCATGTTCATCTTGACAAGGCCTATCTACAAACACCATAATGATAACAGTCGATTGTTCGCACCTGCTGGCGGTGCTCTTGTCTCCTTTCTGTTTACATTTTCTCTTTTTTCTTATGATTGATTATATTGCAGAAGGAAGAGGATTTGGAAAATGAAGTGAAAGTGCTGAGGTCACAGAATAATTCACTTAGCAAAAAACAGAAGGTAAACTATTTGTACGGTTATACTTCTGCCCCTCCATTAAAAAGAAGTCTCCAGCTAAACCATATTGAGGGCTTGGTGCAAAACTATTCTAACTCCTTCACTTTGTGAAGGAGTTAGAATAGTTTTGCACCAAGCCCTCGATATGCTCTTATAGAAATCTGCCTACTTAACTACTTCTTTCATTGGCAAATGTCAAGATGTGTATTGGGGGAATGACTGCAGATATATAAAATGTGTCAGATGGGAAACCAAGCTTTATGATTTTGTAGTTTATAATTAGGTACCCTTGGACTACTTATGAGGTGATACATGAATATGTACAGATTTGCTGATTCACCTAAAAACTTCCTGTATTGTATAAATCTATTTTGATTTTTGTGTCACCTGCCAAGAGGCAGTGTGTCACTTCGGGATCACTTATCCGTCGTCCGTCCGTCTGTCTGTCCGTCACTTTCTTTTTTTTTGGCTGTCATTTCTAAACTAATAATTATAGAGTTTCAAATTTCACATGTGTCTTCCTCTCATTGAGGACCATTGATGTAAATAAGGTCCATCACTCTGCATGCAATACTTTTTGAGTTATTCCCCTTTTTCTGATTTTCGCACTCCAGCATATTAACACTTTTTGTGTCAGTTGCGAGCAGGTGACACACGTGTTCCTCCGAACACTCTTGTATTTTTTATATCCCACGCAATCCAGGTGGTGTGGGGTCTCTATAGTTTGTGACTCATCAGTCTGTGTATCTTAATGCACAGTTGCTCTGACAGCTAGCACTATCATTTTTTGACAAATTTTTCACAAATTTGCTATACGAATTATCATGAGTAAAACCACTTTATTTTCCTGTCTGACAATGTGGCGACATTAATTTCTTGCTGTTGTAGGATCTAGAGGAGAAGTTGTCAGCCTCCCAGAGGGAGAAGACAGCCAGTCTGATGGAGAAGCACATGCTGAAAGATAACCTTGCCAAGATGGAGACTCAGTGCCAGTCAGAGGTCCAGGTATGTGAGAAACAGAAATCAAAGCCAGTTTGGTCTGTAGTTCTGGGACATTACAGTAAAATTTACTATACAGCAACCACTCAAATGAAGTAGAATTACAGTAAAACCTCTCTATAACGACCACTAAATTACATCAAGTATTTTGTGTTAAAGGCAGGTGGCTGCTTAAAGCAAGATGAAAGTAAAACAGAACGCTCCTATAGGAGCGTTCTGTTTTACTTTTATCTTGCTTTAAGCAACCACCTGCCCAAAATACCAACTAATTTACTAACAATTTTATTGGTCGTTTAGAGAGGTTTTACTGTATTGGGGTTTACGACAGGTAATAATTTAATGAAAGACAGAAGTTATGCAGACTAGGCGCTTTCTCGTCTCTTTATTTAACCGTTTCCCTGTTCTATATTTATTACAAATTTCACTACCTACTGAATATTCATGAAAATAATAGTTATAATGAGATATGGAAGTTGGAACATTATAGCCATTTTAGAAACTAAAGAAACATCTTTCAAATTTCACTAGCAAGTAGAGCAGATCCTGATCAGACGGCTCTTATAAAGAGATGAGAAATGCAGCTTGGGGCTTAGAATGTGTCGGACTACGATTCATCTATAGAACAGTGTCATAAGATTGGTGAACAATGACGATCATGATGAGTTGCTAGCTTAGGCAACTCAGTCTCGTTAGGTCACTTACCTATAAATGACAGAATATAGTAGAGCCTGTCCTAAGGGGCCATTCATTTATTGAACATAGGATTTTTAAAAAGCAGGTGTTTGCTTAATGCAAGCCAAAAGTAATGCAGAAAGCTCATTTACTTTTTGCCTGCAATAAGCTACTACCTGCCTTTCCCTCATATAAACGTGTTTTTCATGCATTTGCAAACAGTAGACCCAGATTAGACGGCTCCAAGAGGAGCCATCTGATCAGGGTCTGGTCTGTTTGCTAATTGAATTTGAAATATCTGTTTTTTTACTCTCTAAAATGGCTACAATGTTCCACCTTCCACATTTCAATATAATTATTTTGTTCATGAATATTCAATAGGTATTGAAATTTGGAATAAACAGGGAAAGGGTTAAATAGACCTCTTTTTCGATGACCTAAGCCAGGTTCTACTGTATAGGATTATTCTAAGCATATTGAAGCATTGCAATCAGTGTAGACCCAGACCATCTGTCAACTATATGGATCAGTGTCAGCACTTTGTTATCTACATCATACGATTTTGTAGTTATTTGTTCTCAATCTTTCCATACAATGTAAAAGTTGATCTTATACTTCATAAATGTGATGTCTGATCTGTGTGTACACTGTTTGCGAGGCAGCAAGGCCACTTTTATCATGGAGCATTTCATTTTTATTTCAGAAAGTAGAGAAGCTTAGAGGAATCTGTAGTGAACTTGAAAACCAAATAAAAGATCTTGAAAGTCTCCAGGCTGAGAATGAGACCAAGGAATCGGAGTGGACCAATATAAGACAGACCTACGAGAAAGCTATGGAGGAGAGAGAGAGTGAACTGGAGGGTGCCCAGAGTCGTCTGCATGCCATTAAACAATCCAGGTATTATAGAGCTAGAGAGCTGTACCAGGCTCTACCCAACCAGTCACCTGATATGTAAATTTATTATCTTTGATTTAAACCTTTACCTGTTCAATATTTATGTAAGAAATAATGACACCATGAATATTATATAATGTAAAATTTTCTAGTAGTAAATTTTTGGTTTGACAAAAAGCTATAGAATCAGTTCTATATCATGTCATAAGCGAACAGAATAGACCTTGATCAAATGCCTTCTACAGGAGCTGTCTGATCAGGGTCTACTGTGCATTGCAAACTTTCACAGATGAACAATGTTGATGTCATTTACTATTGATTCAGGTTTTGTTTTTTATTGTTATTCATAATAATTTGCAGGCAATCTTCACATGAGATAGCCCAGAATGTTAAGCAGCAGCTACAGCTGGCCAAGGACAAACACAAAGTTGACGTAGAGACACTCAAACGGCAGATGGCCAATGCCAAGAAAGAGCTGCAGATACATAACATGAAGGTAAACCTTACTCTGGTGTTTAAATTGAACTGTACATGTACTTTTATCCAGCAACTGATGCTATGCAGGGGTTTCATTGTATGGAAGGTTATACTGATGAAGTTCTATTTTATAATGGCATATGTACAATATAACTTTTGGTATTTGTAGAATCTGTAGAGTTGGGTTTATAAATTGAGCCATAGGAGCAATCTGATCAGGATCTGCCCACAGCTTATAAATATTCATCATGTCATTATTTCTTGCATGAATGTTGAACTAGGAAAGGATTAATGCCCACATTATGGGCTAATTGAACACCCCAGAGAGAGGGGAGTGAATACAGAGAAACCTGGGCATGATGCCAAACTCTTAATATCGATGGAGTTTCTGGTTATTTTAGATGCCCATTGTAAAGCACTGATACATAGGACCCTGGTTTAAAAGTCTCATCCGTTGGACTTGGTTGTAGGATCTTTCATTAGATGAAATCCAGCTCTACAGAGTATAATTACTTTTGCTCTGCATTAAGCAACCGCCTGTTTTTATGCCCTCACATAGTGGTGGCATATAGGGTTGGCCTTGTCAGTACGTCTGTACGCACGTCTAGAAGAATTTGTCCGGACTTCTTGGAAATATTTGTCCAATCCACACCAAACTTTACCCACATGTTTGTGGCCATTATATCTTGGCCAAGTTTGATAGCCATGTAAATCACTTTAATTGTTTAGGAGTTGCAGCGCTTTCTTTGCAAAAATGACTTTAAAAATGGCCCTTACTTTCTGTGACAAAAATTGTGGGGGCATGGACACATTTTTAGTTTAACCCATTTTTGCCCACAGTCCCATATATGAGACATAGTCAAACAGTGTAGACTCTGATCAGACGCCGCATAAAGAAGAGGTGGGTAAATTTCGTAACCTTATTTACCCAAAATATTCAGACAAACTTAGGCAGATAGTGCAGACCCAGATCAAACTTCCCCTTACGTGTTAATATGTTAACGCTTTACCTGATACAGATGCATTTTTTAGGAGCTGTCTGAACAGGATGTGCTTTGTTTGCTTATGAAACATTATAGATGTGATTAAAAAAAATCTGCTGTGGTAAAAAAGAATCTTGTTCATATACCAATATAAATACTCATTTACTTGAATGATACTCATCAAGTTACTATTGATTTTTTGTGTCACATGCCGAGAGGCAGTGTGTCACTTACGGATCACTTTTCCGTCATCTGTCTGTCTGTCCGTCCGTCCTTCTGTCTGTCTGTCCGTCACACTTTCGTTTTTTGGCTGTAATTTCTAAACTAATCATTATAAAGCTTTCAAATTTCACATGTGTCTTCCTCTCATTGAGGACCATTGATGTAACAAAGGTCCATCACTGCATGCAATATTTTTGAGTTTTTGTGTCAGCTGCGAGCAGGTGACACATGTGTTCCTCTGAACACTCTTGTTTTACATGAACATTGGTCGGGTTAAAAACAGTTATATTGAAGGGAGTTTGTACTGCTCTTTCAGTTCTCAGACCTTGAGAGTCACAACAGCAAGCTGCAGATGGTCGTTGAGCAACAGAAGGTTGTCATTGAAGGAGAGACAGAGGAGAGGAGAAGATTGAAAGAAGAGGTGGGTAAATTTGGTAACCTTATTTACCCAAAATATTCAGACAGACAAACTTAGGCAGATAGTGCAGACCCAGATCAAACTGCCCCTGAAGTAGCAGTTTGATCTGGACCTACACTATTTGCTTTTCCATTAATAATTTTTTTGACCCTTTACTCAATGAATATTCATGTAAGAAATAATGACATGAATATTAATTAAACTAATTATTATAATAGCACATGGACACATAATATTTTGGCCATGGCAGGATCTGTAGAATTATGTCTATATTATATCATAAGCAAACAGGGCAGACCCTGATCAGACTGTCTGATCTGGGTCTACTCTGTTTGCAAAGGCATAGAGAGGCGTATTTGTGGAATAAATGGTTAAAGTTATCCAACAGCTGTTGAACTGTCTCTAATCAGTTTTACATACTGATGGAGAGGGGAGTTAAGTTTCGAAATATATAACGTAAATATAACACATAAATTATGATTCAACTATAAAGAGAGGTAAGAAAATATGCCAAACATGAAATTGAATGCACCACCCTTGCCTGAAAATATCTTCAATGACTGTTCATGTTTTATGTGCATTTATAGCATGAGTATTTAATTAAGTAATAGTAGCCTCATAATATAGATACAATGTATGAGTCTACAGTTTCTGCCATGGCAAATAATAATTTCTGTGTCCATGTGCTATTATAACAAAATATCTAATTAATATTCATGTGGTCAGTATTACTTACATGAATATTCATGAAGGAAAGGGTTTTAACCCTTACCTCCATAAATATGTCTTACTATGCCTTTGCAAACAGAGTAGACCCTGATCAGACGGCTCCTATAGGAGCCGTCTGATCAGGGTCTGCTCTGTTTGCTTATGATATAATATAGATATTATTCTACAGTTTCTACCATTGGTAAAAAATCCTTTGTCTATGCGCTATTGTAACAAATTAATCTAATTAATATTCATGACATCATTATTTCTTACATAAATATTCATGGAGTAAAGGGTTAAGAGTTTCTACTGTATTTCCACAAAACGTCATGAGCATGTTCCTATTGTAACAGATCAGCAAGATATTGACTGAGAACCAGGAAGTGAAGACAAGGAACATTAAGCTGCGACAGAACTTGGACGAAGCCATAGACAAGCTGGAGATGATCTTCGGAGAGAAGATAGACTTGGAAAACTTCACTGAAACTTTGCAGGTATGGTAAAGTGCAGGTGCTTCTTAAATACTGCATTGCAGAATTTATTTAAAAAAAAGCCTGGTTATATCCAACTTAACAGATTTGGTTTGATATGGGAGCATACCTGAATTGGGTTGTCTGCTGGTCTATCGGTCTTTCCATCTGGAGATAATTTTGTCCAAGTTTGCTTCTACAGTTTTGAACCAAATAAATGTTTTGAGTTCTATCATGGGAATGCCAGTTTTAGTTGAATCCAACAAGTATTGCCTGACTTAATGCCCTTTTTAGACATTTTTTAATTGCCGATTAAAGGGGGGGGGGCATATTGTTTTTGCCCTGTCTGTACGTTGGTTGGTTTGTGGACAACTTCAACGTTGGCGATAATTTTGTAGCCATTGCACATATATACTTCAAGCTTGGCATTCATGTGCAACTTGTGGAGGCAAACATTTTTAGGGGTGACAAGGTCATACATCAAGGTCAAATCAGGGCATAGTGTTTCACATACACATCTTGTTCACATAGTCATTATACAAATAAGAAGCGAGTGTTTGGATTGGGTATTTGATAAATTAGAGAAAGGAATATACCTAGTTCTGTTTTTGCCTGCTTTTCCGAATGAAATAACTTGATTTCAGAGTACAAACGGAATACTTATATTAATGCATGTGGTGTGTAAATTGCTAAATACTTCCGAGTTATGGTGGTTGGGTTATATATATTGCAGATTATAAACATCACTGAATTGTTATGCTATGATATATATATATATATATATAGGTATGCTTATTACTTAACAGATTATATATGACTATAATATTTAATAACAAGAGTGAAAACATCTTCATCGTGTGACTATCACTACATTGTCGCTATTTTCAATATTGATCTGCACTGCTTGCAAGTGTTATTTAACCCTTTCCCAACTCTATATTTATTCCAAGTTTCATTACCTACTGAATATTCATGGCAAAAATAGTTATAATGAAATATGGAAGGTGGAACATTATAGCCATTTCAGAAAGTAAAGAAACAGATCTTTCAAATTCCATAAGCAAAAAGAGCAGACCCTTATCAGACGGCTCCTATAGGAGCCGTCTGATCAGGGTCTTCTCTGTTTGCAGATGGTGAAAACACATTTATATGAAGAAAAGATTTAACTTTTAGGTCTAAGTGCCAAATTGTACTCAGAGTGTGTTCTTTAACACTTTAAATGCTGAATTTATAATTTGGAATGGGGCATCAATGTATAACCATTTACTTCATATAGAGGTCTTTTCATGCATTTGCAAACAAAATACGCAGATCACAAGGCTCCCATTGAAGCCGTCTGATCAGGGTTTACTTTGTTGCTGATGAATTTATATAGATATGATACTACAATTTGTGCAATGATATAATATTCCCTTGCTTGCTATGCCATTATAAATTCTATGGGGAGTTTTGCTATGCAGATTAAAGGTTTTTCTATGCAGAGCAGTTTTGTTATAGAGAGTGGGAGTTTTGTTTTGGAGAGTGGAAGTTTTACTATGGAGAGTAGAAATTGTGCTATGGAGAGTTGAATTTTGCTGTGGAGAGTAGAAGTTTTGCTGTGGAGAGTGGAAGTTTTGCTATGGAGACTAAAAGTTTTTCTTTGCAGAATAGATTTTTTTGCTATGGAGAGCAGACATTTTGCTGTGGAGAGTAGGTTTTGCTATGGATAGTGGAAGTTTTGCTATTGAGAGTAGAAGTTTTGATATGGAGAGTAGAAGTTTTGCTATGGAGAATAGGTATGGCAACGGAGAGTAGAAGTTTTGATATGGAGAGTAGAAGTTCGGCTATGGAGAATAGGTATGGCAACGGAGAGTAGAAGTTTTGATATGGAGAGTAGAAGTTCGGCTATGGAGAATAGGTATGGCAACGGAGAGTAGAAGTTTTGATGTGGATAATGGAAGTTTTGCCATGGGGAGTAGAAGTCTTGCTATAGAGAGTAGTTATGCTATAGAGAGTAGAACTAAGAAGTTTTGCTATGGAGATTAGAAGTCTTGATGTGGAGAGCGGAAGTTTTGATATGGAGAACCTCAGAGTGCATGTTTTGCTATGGAGAGTAGTAGTTTGGTCATGGGAGTAAAAGTTTTGCTTTGGAGAGTAGCAGTTTTGCTATGGAGAGTGTAGATTTGCTATATGTAGAGTGTTAGACTGCACTATGTCTGTTGTGTCTGTCAGGGTCTTCACTTCTTGGAGAAGTACAGGTTTGAGAGCACCATAGGACAACAGATGAAGCTTATAGACTACCTACAGGAGCTGTGGCAGGACAGCGTCACCAAGAAAAAGAAGGTATGTATTACATGTACTGTGTCTCTCGCAAAATCACGCCTCTGCTACATTGTTAACCCTTTACCTGATGAATATTCATGTAATCATAAATGAATAATGACTCTTTGAATATTAATTAGCTGATTTTTATAATGGCGTATGAACAGGGATATTTTGTGTGGAATCAGATTTGTATTATTCCGTATAAAGCAAACAGCAGACCCTGAGCAAACAGTGTGACCCAAATCATAAGTTCACATAAGCAACGTGTAGGCACAGATCAGACAGCTCCTGTAGGAGCCGTCTGATCTTGGTCTACACTGTTTGCAAAGCTATAAAGGAGGCTCTATCAGGTAAAGGGTTTAATTGTACCGGACCTCAGCAGTTAAATGTACAGTAGAACTTCAGTGAAGTGACCACTCAATGAATCAACTTCAAAGGCTTTAATCCTTTCCCTGTTCTATATTTAGTCCTCATTTCTAAACCTACTTAATATACATGGACAAAATAGTTACAATGAGATATGGAAGGTGGAGCATTGTAGATATTTTTTTATTTAGAAATTAAAGTAACAGATCT
This sequence comes from Azorinus chamasolen, assembly GCA_963576725.1. Taxonomy (NCBI): domain Eukaryota; kingdom Metazoa; phylum Mollusca; class Bivalvia; order Cardiida; family Solecurtidae; genus Azorinus; species Azorinus chamasolen. The sequence goes on along the minus strand of OY755240.1, from coordinate 17,408,492 downwards.
ATCAAATTCCATTAGCAAACAGCAGACCCTGATCAAATGGCTCCTACAGGAGCTGTCTGATCTTGATCTTGTTTGCAAATGTATGAAAAGGCGTTTATATGAGGGAAAGGATTTGCTCTGCACACAAAGTAATTGTCTTGTGTAAATAGTGTCATCTGCTGCAATTTGGAAAGTTAACTTTTGTTTTATTTCTGTTCAAATATGCATTAAGTGTCAAACGGTTTTGACCTTGATGAGATGTCATGTTACTCAATATCTCACCTGGATCTAAAATGTTACATAGGTAATCATAAATTTACCACTTGTCACTTACTTGTGTGAAAGGAGTTTTAAGCAGACGGCTGCTTAATGCAGAATGAAAGCAGCGCAAATACACCTTTCAGAGGTCTCTTGCATTAGTTAATGTTAAATTTCATTGACAGGCTTCTTTTGAGTGAGTCTTTGGGAAGTTTTACTGTGATTGCTTCCAAATGCATTTATGTTGTCGTTTAACCCTTTCAATTTTGAATTTTCAGTGTAAACTTGTTTGATGATTTTGATTAATGAATGACAAACAGTGCAGACCCTGTTTAGAAGGTTCCTATTGGGGTCCTCTGATGTGGATCTGCACTGTTTGCAAATGCCAGTGCATGCCTGTTCTGTATTCAAAGGATCAGGATCCACTCAATGCACAGGCATGAACTTGCTGGAGAATTGTGAATGACAAACAGTGCAGATCCTGATCAGAGGGCTCCTAGGAGCCCCCTGATCTAGGTCTACACTGTTTGCAAATGCCAAGACATGCATGCCCCATATTAAAGAGCTAATAAAAAATAGATCTTCACTGTTTTATTTTGTTTTAGATAATTTAGATAAGAGTGAGGAAGAAAAGTCTTACATGTATTTATAGACTGTACTACACAAAAAAGTACACATGTATCAGTTTAAGATTCAAAGTTCTGGAGGATCCTATTTACCTGGAGTATTCAGACAACCACTTTCCCCTGTCTGCAGATTTGTAAAGCAGAATTAGTCAGTTTAGCACCATTTTGATAATTTTGAATTAGACTGACGTACAGTAGAGTCTCATTAAAGTTGCCAGATAATTTATAGTAGGTGGTTGCTTAATGCAGGGTGAAAGTAATGCAAAAAGCTCCTATAAGAGCTTTCTGCATAACTATTATCCTGCATTAAGCTACCACCTGATTCAAAAATGCAAAATTAAGACTTCCTTTGAGTGGTCATATTGGAGAAAGTTCACTTTGGTAGCAAATAGTGTAGACTGATTAACCCATTCCCTTATATTGATGACTCTGTAAAAGTCACTTTGTGAAACCATTGTGATAAATAGAGCATTTGCTCCTATATGAGCAAATGCTCTTTTAATCACAATAGTTTCAAACTACAAAATTCTAAAAATGTTCCTTTTCTCTAGTTAATGCTCCTTTTGGGTAGATTAATTCAAAGAGGTATCTAAAAATAGCCTATGAGGTAATGGGTTAATCTGCTCTTTCAGAAGCAATGTTATCTGGGTCTGCACTATTTGCATAAATGTGTCAGTATACTAAGGGCGATAAGAGTATTGCAATATAATTGATGGAAAGATTGAAGGCTGGCAGAGGCTTTATCAACTATGACAGTGTTTCATCTGACTTTTTTTTCACTGTTCTCAAGTGCATTCCTATACACTGCTATAAATTCAAACATGATTGTTTCAATCTCAATATTCCTTAACCCTGTCCTTCATATAAATGCCTTTACATGTGAGCAGAATAGACCCAGATTAGACAGCTTGCTGATCAGGGTCTGCTCTGTTTGCTTATGAAATTATAATAGACCTGACTGTAGTTTCTACACAAAAACTTCCCTCTATACATAAAATGGCTAATTAATATTCATAATTTCATTATTTCCAACATGAATATTCAGCAGGGAAAGGGTTTATCTAATAATGAGATTGTCAATGGGATTTGTTCAAACATTCAATTCTTGAAAGTGTAGTGTTTTATTTCATTAGCCAATCCATTAGACAAGGTATTTTCAACTGTGTAGACCCATATTGCATCGTAGAACCCATGCCCGAATGGGTCTACACTATTTGTCACTGATTAGATTTTTGAAAAATCTATTATTTAAGTTATCCTGTTCAAACCATACTTCAGTTCATTCAGGGCCTATATTAACTAACATGTTAAGCTTTAAGTTTAGACTCGGGCTAACAAACTGCATATTTGAATGACACTGTAAGTTCATCATTTGTTCTATTACATACATGTACTTGTCTCAAATTTACAAATGGAGCCACTTTTTCATAAGAGTGTGCATGTTGAGTGAATTTTAGATGAATATTTTAACTATAGGTCAACTTCAAACAATATTTAAATGTACAGGTTTGGAATGTTTAGTTTCAAATTAGAATCAATTTGTTAGTAAATATAGGCCCTATTCCCTTAGTTTGAATCTGAATTCTTTCTCAAGAGCCTGATTGATCAGGTGCTTGAGAATTAACCCATTACCTTATAGGCTTCTTTTAGATCCTACTTCTTTGAATAAATCTACCGAAAAGGAGCATTTACTAGAGAAAAAGATTTTTATTAGAATTTTGTAGTTTGAAAACCATTGTGATAAATAGAGCATTTGCTCCTATAGGAGCAAATGCTCTATTTATCACAATGGTTTCACAAAGTGACTTCTAAATAGTCGTCAATATGAGGGAATGGATTAGCTCAGACTCAAGCAGGAAGTTTTATAACCTTGAGCCCTGATCTATGATGCCTAAAATGTTTGTATCGGGACCTTTTCATGTGGAGTGACTCATGCATTTTCCTGAGAAACATACATTTAATTACATATATTCTCAAATCCCTATTTCTCAAGACACCAAACAAGGATGGTAGTTTGAGGGTAAGTGATTTCCTGTAGATTTTTTGTGTAGCAATAGCAGTTGTTGCCATGGATTATGGGGAAGAGAACATAGTTTACCCATAGCTTTATCCTCCTGCCACAGTCCCTAGAAACATTTAGCCAATAGTCTGTAAAGCAGACCAATACTTTTGTCACTTTGAAGATTTATGCGCTCAAAAACACTATATCTTGCTCCAATTTATTTATCTTAATCAAAGACATATTTGTTTAACCCTTTACTCCATAGATACACCTTTTAAATCCTTTGCAAACAAAGTAGACCCAGATCAGATGGCTCCAGTAGGAGCCAACTGATCAAGATGTGCTCTGTTTCTGCTATTGCCAAAATTGCCAAAATTTCACGTGTTTCACTTGCCATTATAAAAAGGAATCTGATTATTATTTATGATTTCATTGTTTCTTACATGAATATTTATGGAGTAAAGGATTAACAGTATTTATAGTTTGAGGAGCTCATGCTGGAACATGCCTTAATTTATGCCTTAATTTGAACAACAATTATTATTTTTACAACAGTTATTGTTTTACGAACGACTCCAAAGTGCTCAAATTTTGCTACAAGTATTTTTTTTTACTCTGGTAGCTTTCTGGATAAGATTTAAAATATGAATGTGTAGGGTTTTTTATGCCTCCCTTTTTATAAATGCTTTGCACATATAGTCTGTCTGTTAGTTGATTCATTTGTCTATAGACCAAATGGTTTCCAATAAATAATTTATCAACCTTTTTACATTTTTTTTTGGGGGGGGGGGGATGTTGGTCATAATGATTAGATGACTCATCGATTTTGAGATCAGTAGGTCAATGTCACTTCAAGGTCAATCCTATATATGCTATTTGCCACGGAGGAGGGGAGCATACATGTTTTACTAACATCTAATTTGCAGTATTTTTTAGATATTTCATACAGGCTTCTCTTAGCATAGATATATGCTTATTGTAATCATGGTAGATGGGATGCTTTAGCATATATTCAAAACCATACTGCTTCTAACACCCAATATTTTATAAAGAGGTCCAGATAAGATGCGTAATTTTTCATGAATAACTCCTTTATTTCTGCACCAAACCCTATACTGTGACCATTCTTTAGAATCGTCTTGATGAGAATATTCTAAAGAGAGGTCACAGTATAGGGTTTGGTGGAGAAATAATGATTTTAGTATTTGGGTATGCACCCTTATCTGTAGCTCTGTTATATATGTATTCTTAAAAGAGTGTGGTTACGGAGAAATTTTACCATGATTGTCTTTATTTTTGTCACCAGATTGCAAAGCAGTACGACATTTAATGAACATTTATTTATTTGCTACATGCTTTTTTTTAAAAAAGATGAACCACCTGTGCTTATATTTGGTTTTAGGAGTGTTTACAATTGCATAAGTTCAAGACCAAATATTTAAATTTGCGACTTTCTATCTACTGATTTCTATTTGAAATTCCAGATAATTATGTCTCCCCCCATATTTTTTATGGGGGAGACATATTGTTTTCATGAGAGTTGTCTGTCTGTCTGTCTGTCTGTCTGTCTGTCTGTCCGTCTGTCCGTCCGTCCGTCTGTCTGTCTGTCCGTCACACTTTTTGTCCGGACGATAACTTCAGTATGCCTGATGGCAGTTGATTGAAACTTCATATATGGAAAGAGCATAATGAGAGGAAGTGTCATGCACAAGGTCCATAACTCTAGCTTCACTAATATAGGAGTTATTGCCCCTTGTTAAAAAAATTCACACTTTTTTGTCCGGACGATAACTCCTATATGGCTCATGCCATTGGATTGAAACTTCATATATGGAAAGATCATGACGAGAGGAAGTGTCATGCACAAGGTCCATAACTCTGGCTTCACTAATATTGGAGTTATTGCCCTTTGTAAAAAATATCACAATTTTTTGTCCAGACAATAACTTCAATATGCCTGATGCTAGTTGATTGAAACTTCATATATGGAAAGAGCATAATGAGAGGAAGTGTCATGCAGAAGGTACATAACTCTGGCTTCACTAATATAGGAGTTGTTGCCCTTTGTAAAAAAATTCACACTTTTTTGTCCGGACGATAACTTCTATATGGCTCATGCCATTGGATTGAAACTTCATATATGAAAAGATCATATTGAGAGGAAGTGTCATGCACAAGGTCCATAACTCTGGCTTCACTAATATTGGAGTTATTGCCCTTTGTAAAAAAATCACAATTTTTTATCCGGATGATTATTCCTATGTGACACATGCCATTGGAGTGAAACTTCATACATGGAACGATCATAATAAGAGAAAGTGTCATTCATAAGATCCTTAACTCGAGCTTCAATAAATTTAGAGTTATTGCCCCTTGTACATTTGTTTAATGCTTTCTTGTCCGGACGATAGCTCCTACATGGCTCTTGCCATCGTATTGAAACTTCATACATATAAAGAGCATGATGAGAGAAAGTGTCATGAACAAGGGTCATAATTCTGGCTTCAATACTTTTGGAGTTATTGCCCTTTGTTACATTTTTGGCCGATCAATAACTCCTGTTCGACTGATGCTATTGGAATGACATTTTATTTTTGGAAAGAGCATGAGGAAAGTAAGTGTCATGCACAAGGGCCATAAATCTGGTATCAGTATTTTTGGAGTTATTAGCTGTTATCATTTTCTTTTTGAAAAATGTAGTGTGGAAAGTGCATAATGAGGGGAAGTATCATTCATCAAGACCATAACATTTTTAGTGATTTCCCTTTACATATTGTTTTTATTAGAGGGGAGACATCCGTTTTTGTGACAAAAACCTCTAGTTGTTTATTGGTTGCCTTAATCATATCTTGTGAGATATATAATTAGTGTCAACTTGCACAGAGAATTAACTCTTTCCATCCTACAAATGCTTTTTCACGTCTTTGCGAATAGAGAAGAACCAGATAAGACTCCTGTAGGAGCTGTCTGATCAGGATCTGCTCTGTTTGCTTATGAAATTATAATAGATCTGATTCTACAGTTTCTGCTAATACCAAACAATCCTGTGTACATCTGCCATTATAAAATTAAATATGCAGTTAATAGATGTTCATGATATCATTATATCTCACATGAACATTCAACAGGGAAATGGTTAACCCTTCCCCTGTTCTATGTTTTTTCCGAATTTCAGTACCTACTGAATATTCATGGAGAAAATAGTTATAATGGAACATGTATGGTGGAACATTGTAGCCATTTTAGAAGGGTAAAGAAACAGATCTTTCAAATTCAAATAGCAAACAGAGCAGACCCTGATCGGATGGCTACTGTAGGAGCCGTCTGATCTGGGTCTATTCTGTTTGCAACTGCGTTAAAAGGCATTTATATTAGGGAACGGGTTATTACATATTACATTAATATTAATATCTTTTGCATTTATCGGGAAGCTCCAGGTTAGCTTTGAATATTAGCAGGGAATTTGTAATAATAATTTTCTAATATATGTAAGGCAATATTTTATGTGTAGTGTTGTATGCCAAAAAAATGTTCACAAGTCTGTTGGTTCTGGGTCATAACTATGTGATGTACTGACACTGTGCATTGAATGTTACATTCAAGTTTTGTTTTTTGTGGTCTTAGTGCGTTGACACAATATAATAGAGCATACTATGACACAGATAGACTTACGGAAAGGATGAAGTTGGTTTACCTTATGCTCTAAATAAATTCTTTTTTATTATTTTTCTTATAATCTATATATAAGTATGAAATATTTTTTATTTTGAATGTTCTATAATTATGCATTCTAACGCAATCTGTCAATTTCCTGCAATCTGATTGGCTCATGTGACTAAATTTGTGGCATATAAAAACTGTTTTATATGTCGCAAATTCAACCAATCGAAAACGGCCGAATAACAGCATTAGCCTGTAAATATATTAATGCGCTTTGTTTATCTAACACTTAGATCTACTGATAAATTGGTATGCATACACTGATATATATTCAAGTTCAGTCCGGTATTTTGAAAGTTATTAATTTCCATTCTTTGTCACGAATTGACCGGTCTTTTATATGTCATGTGGAGAATTATTGATATACTCAAAGCGTTGTGATTCAGATTCAACCATATTTATCATACTATTCAAACATAACGTTTTAACGTGACGTCATTGTTACAGATGAAGTTTTTGCGTACGGCGCCAAAGACTAAGATAACGTTACGTTTCCTGACATGTGTATTGAAATGTAAAATAGCTGTCGCATAATGATTCATGACAAATGTAATAGTGAACTTACAACTGGGCTGGTGTTTTGACTGTAAACCAGGGTGAAAAAATCCAGTTATTTTAAGAAATCTGAGAGAAACTGGGCACTATTTTTCGCCTCATCACTCATTCAATCACCTGCGCGCATAGGAAATGACAACAATTTGGCATTTTTCGTGTTAAGATTGTTAGAATTGGGTTAATCCTACTGTAATTTGACTACTGTAAATTATTTTAACGGCCCCGCCTTCGACGTCGCCATTAAAATAATTTGCGACCGTTAAATACCTCATATACCTTCACAAATTTCAAATTACAGTAGGATTAACCCTATATTGAATATGCCCTGTAAAATGTACATAAAATGTATCAATGTGAGGCGCTTTTGAACGCACATATCCTGTCTGAAATGAGCGCTATATAAATGTAGTATAATAATATTAATAAACTATAATGCAAACAGTTTGCAGGTGCACGAGAAATTTTAACTGCACTCTCATGAGCAACCAAATAGTTTGGTAGTTTGTTTTAAAGAGAAATGTATTTAAAGAAATAATTAACTTAGATTAGTTGGGCAAAAGATATTTTTGCAGATAAGAATAAACATGGTTGGTGTAGCTAGTGATCAGTCAAAATGCAATTTTCGAACGTGCACATCTCTTATGCAAACTATGTACAGTACAACCTCGATTATTCGAACACTAAAATAAGTAGCATTATCGAGTTTTAAGACAGGTGGCAGCTTAATGCATGGTGAAAGTCATGCAGAAAGCTTCTCTAGGAACTTTCTGCATGACTTTAACCATGCATTAAGCAGCCACCTGCCTAAAAGGGTCTAAATTCTTCTAAACAGAACATTCGAATAACCTAGGTTTTACTGTATTATTTCCATGCAAACAAAGTAGACCGGGATCTAATGGTTCCTGTAGGAGCTGTCTGATCAGGGTCTGCTCTATTTGCTTATGAAGATAATATAGATAGTTCCTGCCATGGCCAAAAATATGGGTGTCCATGTCGTTATAAAAAATCATCTAATTAATATTCGTAATGTCATTATTTTTTACATGAATATTCATTATGTAAAGAATTCAATGCTGCAGCATTATCTGATCTAAGTTTATGTCCATTACAGATATCAGAGTTGTTATGTTGTTCAGCTTTTTTTACATAACCATGATTAATATATTGCATACAGGGTGGGAAGTTTTTTGGCAAAGGAAAAGACGGTCCAACCACCTTACCCATGCTAGGGGACTTGCAGAATTGCCTGGACCAGGAGTGTAAGAGGAACCGACACCTGCAAGAACAACTGGACAAGCTGAGAGGAGAGAACTACCAACAGGCCAATGAATGTAAGTGCTACAGGGTTCATCACTACGGAGGGATTTAACTCATTCAGTATACAGGCATACTTAACCCTTTACTCCATGAATATTCATGTCAGAAATAATGATGTCATGAATATTAATTAGGTTAATTTTTAAAATGGCATATTAACACATGAATTTTTTACCCAAGCAGAACCTGTAGAATCGGATATATCTTATTCCATAAGCAAACAGAACAGCCATCTGATCTGGGTCTACGCTGTTTGCAAAGGCATAGAAAGGTGTATTTATGGAGTAAAGGGTTAAGCTTTTGCAGCTATTCGATTAGGGTCAGCTATATTATAGATTTACGCCTTTGCAGAGCTCTATCTGGTTAGGGTCAGCTATATTATAGATTTACACCTTTGCAGAGCTCTATCTGGTTAGGGTCAGCTATGTTATAGATTTACGCCTTTGCAGAGCTCTATCTGGTTAGGGTCAGCTATATTATAGATTTACACCTTTGCAGAGCTCCATCTGGTTGGGGTCGGCTGTGTTATAGATTTATGCCTTTGCAGAGTTCTATCTGGTTAGGGTCAGCTATGTTACAGACTTGATTCTGCAATGTCTGCTATTGCAAATTTCCCTTTTTGCACATTCCATTACAAAATTTCAGTCCATTAATATTCATAAAGTTGTGAAAATCTTACATGAATGATGAATATTAATGAAGTAAAGAGTTAACTTTTAGTCAGCTTTATAATAGCATTAAATTTCGAGGGCTTGGTGCAAAACTATTCTAACTCCTTCACTTTGTGAAGGAGTTAGAATAGTTTTGCACCAAGCCCTCAATTTGGTCTACAGTACAATATAGCTTATCAAAATTTTTGGTGAAGAAGAAATACGAAGTTCTTAGGCAGATTCGTGTTAACCCATTCCCTCATTTTGACGCCTCTGTAAAAGTCACTTTCTGAAACCATTGTGAGAGATCATTTGCTTCATAGGAGCAAATGCTCTATTTATCACAATAGTTTCAAAAGTTGAATACACAATTCTAAAAATTTTCCTTTTCTCTAGTAATTGCTCCTTAGATAGATAGTAGATTTATTCAAAGAGGTTGGCCTATTCATGAGGTAATTGGTTAAATGCTGTCTGAAAGTAGTGCAGAAAGCTCCCAGAGGAACTCTCTATGTTACTTTCACCTTGAGTTGCCACCTATTTTAATCAATTCCCTGTTGAACATTTAGTCAAACACCAAATCAGACGAGCGTTGGCGCCACACACGGCTCTTGTTTGTACTTTGTTATTCTACATTCTAGTGATAAAGTTGAAAGGCGTTTTGCGAGAGAAGACGGCCCTTGGACCAGGAAATGCTAATACAAACATTACTGCTGCTGTGCAAGTTCTGATCAAGTCACCGGCCAGGCAGACCATAGAGCACACAGCCCTGCTTACGCCAAGCGTGAAAAAGACCATGCAGGTGCTTCCCCCACCCAGTTCAGCCAAAAGAATGCACCACAAGATACCCCACCGCTTTGTGAATGGCTTAAACACCCGAGCCACTAAATGTGCAGTGTGTCTTGGAAGTGTGCATTTTGTAAAACAAGCAGCTAAATGCCAAGGTAAGGATTGCTGTATGGTCTATAAGTAATAAAAGGTTGAAATGCTAGTTTTATCCATTTCCCTGTTTTATCCATTCTAAATTTCGATACCGACTGAATAATGAATATCATGGACAAAATAGCTATAACGAAATATGGATGGTGGAAAATTGTAGCCATTTTGGAAAGTAAAGAAATACATCTTCCATATTCCATTAGCAAACAGAGTAGACCCTGATCAGATAGCTCCTATAGGAGCCATCTAATCTGGGTCTACTCTGTTTGCAAATGCGTGAAAACACCTTTATAAATACAGTATAACCTTGGTTATCCGACATACCTTCGGACTGCCTGAAACTGTCGGATGCATCGGTGTGTCGGTTGTTCAAAATCGGAAGAGAAATATACAACGACGATAAACATTGACTGTTGATATTTATTTACATTCGGCATGAAGCCTGTTAGAATCAAATGTTAACATTCTGCACGCTACGTAAATGTCGTAGGAAAAATGAGTGCAGCAATTCTGAAAGTTTATGAAAATAAATGCACACTGGAACTCTGTTATACCGAGGGCCGTTTTACTGAGGTATCCGGTGGTCTGTGTCGCCAAAATAATTTTTTTGTTGTAAATACCTTATAATATGATTGAATATCGCAATGAAACATACGCCATATTTCACCCCAAACCCTATATTTCAACCCCATTAGACGGCCAGCAAACAGCCTGGCGGCCCGATTGAAAAGTGTGAAAACCCAATACACACTTTCAGATGACTCAACTGTCAAAATGGAGGCTGTGCATCGTAACTTTCCGACATTACGGAAATCGTCGATCGAAATATCGTGACCGCTTCGGAAACTTCCGTTATGTTGGGAAAGAGCATAGATTGGCCACGTCGGTGTTTTTCGTTATGTCGGAAGTGAACGAAATAAACCAAGCGTTGACATTGGCCTAAGGGGAAGATTATAATTGATGGCCTGATAATCCTTTCAACTCTTTTACATTTTAAATGTGCCAATATGGGGTGTTGAGAAGTTTGTGTGCACGTTACTTTAATTGCATGGCATTGGGTGTTTATGAAAAACAAATATCATTAGAAATCTAAACCCTGACTCAGAGCGGGGTTGGAGGTTATATGCTAATGTAGAAAAGGATGTGTACTCTTTGACCAATCAAATGAAATTTAAAACCCCAATAAATCACAGGCGACATCACATGTGACCTTTCATTTTCTGAAAACGGTGACCTTTCATTTTTTGAAAACAGCGACAGGCATATTTATTGTTTTAACACAGCAAACTTTAATCGGATTAGGGGTTTGTGACAGGCCAAGAGGCAATTAACATTTTTCTCCCTTACGCATAATTTGACATCCTATCAACAAGTCAGTTTCGCTCGAAATTTCTTTATTTAAAGATGAGGGGGTTTATGTAAGTACCCAGATAAATATCAGTGTGTCTAACAATTTGGATCCAGATGAGACGCCGAGCAATTCTGCATCTCATCTGTATGCAAATTGTCTGCAACAATTAGATCTGGCTGAACAAGTAAAGTACATTTTATTTAAGATCGAGTTTACACCTAACATTATTCAAACAACTGTACATGTTTTCTATTACACGGATTAAGTGTGTCATCACAACGATAATAACCTGTAATTATAGATTTAGCCTGTACCCAAAATGTCGCGGAAGCGATAATTGCTCAGTTATAGGTGGTCCCAATTCAATACAACCATCAACGTCGAATGCGCAGGTGTGGAAAATGCCGCAATTATCACATTGGGACCTCCAAACAGTGTCGGATAACGGTTACGCGAGGATCCGTAAAACCAAGGTTTTAATTACATAGAACAAAGAAGGAAATGTTCGGGACCAAACATTGATGTCGGATAGATTAGTTTGTCGGATGCAATAGGTTTCGGATAACCAAGGTTATACTGTATGAAAGAAAGGGTTAATATCGGAATCAAGTGTAGTGGTATTGATTCACATATAATTCAGACCAAGTATAGATGGGTCCTGGAAGATGCTTCTGATCAAATCCCTCAAATTCTTTCATGCTATAAAATCAGTCCAGCCTTTTAATGTATTGTGTGCTTTTTATACAGTGCCCTCAATGGTCTATATATCTAAATGCGTCAGCTCTGCTCCTGCCACCTGTGGGCTGTATTGTAAAAATTATGTGTGTTTTATTACACAGAGTGCTCAATGGTTTGTCACCCTAAATGTGTCAACTCTGCTCCTGCCACCTGTGGTCTGCCAACGGAGTACATTTCTCACTTTACATCCATGATAGAGAAGGATTCAAAGTCAACCAGCGGCAGTAAACTGTCCACGACTGACAAGGAGGATGAAGGGATCACCATGAGTGGATGGCTCAAAATTCCCAAGTGAGTTACAAGTCTAAGCAAGCTTTAGCATGAATAACTTACATTAGTTTTGTTATATTATACAACTTCCATGTGTTAAGGTCCATGTCTCAGAAACTGTCCAAGATATATGGTTCAAATTTGGTATGCATCTTAACTATTATAAGGGGGACCCATTTCACAAGGGCAGGTAATCCTAAAATTAATTTTGCTATAGTTATCTCCCCTTTATGACTTAGACTTCCACTAAACTATCCAGCACTAAATAAAATGGAGCGCGCTGTCTGCGGACAGCTCTTGTTTTCATTTAGCTGGACAAACACCAAATCAGACGAGCATTGGCTCCGCATGCGGCTCTTGTTAAAATAGCATGTTAAAGCATGAAATTTTTGCCAAAGCATAATCTGTAGATTCAAATTTATATTATTCCATAAGCAAACAGAGCAGGTCCTGATCAGACGGTTCCTGTAGGAGTCGTCTGATCTGTGTCTACTCTATTTGCAAAGGCATAGAAAGACCTCAATAGTCAATATGGAGTACTGTGTTTAAGGTCTATACTTTTCTATGAGTTTTTTCCTTTGATGTGCCTCATGGGCTTATGTTAGCTATTTACCTAATGAACATATAATTAGTGTGAATTGGTCACATCTTGATTATATTTATTTCATGGGAAAGTTTTGCTTTGACAAAAACTAAGATCAGATCTATATAATTCATAAGCAGACAGAGCAGACCCTGATCAGACAGCTTTTACATGAGCCATCTGATCTGGATCTACTCTTGTTTGCAAAGACATGAGAAGTGTTTATATGAGGAAAAGAGTTTAATAATGAGTTCCTTTCTAAACTTGGGATTTTCCTGTCTGTTCTAGGGGTGGCAAACAGTCAGGCTGGGAGCGGCGATGGTGTCTAATGGAGAAGAACATATTGATGTTGTTTATGAATGACTGTGATGCTAACCCTGTAGACACTTTTGACATGGCTCCTCCAGAAACAGATGTGACTGTGCATAGTGCTATGAGCACTGCCGAACTGCCAAGTACGGCCAGCACAGACCTGGCATATGTCATGAGACTTGAACACGAACCTCTGACAACCTGCTGGCCAGGGAGGTAAGATCTCATAGTAAACCGTCTCATTTTTAAGTTATTGGGCTTGAACATGAACCTCTGACAACCTGCTGGCCAGGGAGGTAAGATCTCGTAGTAAAACGTCTCATATTGTAAGTTATTGGGCTTGAACATGAACCTCTGACAACCTGCTGGCCAGGGAGGTAAGATCTCGTAGTAAACCGTCATATATCATAAGTCATTAGGCTTCTAACTTAAACCTGACAACCTGCCAGCCAGTTAAGTAGGATCTCATAATAAACCATCATATGGTAAGTCATCAGGCTTTTAAGTTCTAACATGAACCTCTGACAATCTGCTAGCTGGGCAGGTAAGTGAATATAATGAACCGTCTCTTGTCAGGAGACTTCAACATGAACCTCTGACAACCTGGCCAGCCTAGGTGGTAAGCTGTCGTAATAAACCATCTCATATCATATGTCATTAAGCATGAGAAAAACCTGCTGGCCAAGCCTGAAGGTCCCTTTCTGCATTACTTGATTATACCTTAGGCAACCACCTGCTACTATATACCCTTGAGTTAATTAGGGCCCTGCATTGAAAATGCAGGAGCCCTATAGGAATCACATTTTCTGTCTGTCCATCCAACAGTCAACAATTTTGATGTGACACGATAAGTTCGTAACTCAAATAGTACTTCACGTATTGGTTTCATACTAAGGGCATATGCTTGATATCATCAGAGGAAGACACCTTTAGTTTTTGGGTAGAATCAGATCACTTTGTATAGAGTTATCTGCCCTTGTTTACAGGGCCCTCTCTGACTGAATCAGTTTTCTAGTTCTTGAAGTGATCATTAAACCCATTCCCTCATATTGACTCAAGACTACACAATTTTATAATTTTCCTTTTTTCTAGTAAATACTCCTTTTCAGTAGATTTATTCAAAGAGGTTAGGTCTAAAACAGTGCATGATGTATTCGGTTAAAGACAGGTTTAAACATAATCAATGTACATGTATTATGTTCAAACTATTTCACAGCTTTGTTAAATCAGGGTAAGCACTGAAAGTAATATTGGTTTTAACTGCAATATATCACAATACCAAGAGCTGTAGATAAGATCATTATTTTTCCACCAAACACTATGGTGTGACCACCAGAGGTCCAGATAAGATGCGTAATTTAAAACACTTTCAAAAGTGACTTCTTATTTTTCCACAAAAGGAGACGGTTCTAAAGAGTGGTCACACCATAGAGATGGTAGAGAAATGACGATTTTAGTACGCACCGTTATCTGTAGCTCTGGAACCACTATTTGATCATAATTTAGTTGTTCATAAAAATGTTTTAATTTTAAGTATCTGATGCATTCCTCAGTCTATACGTTTGAACTGTGGCCTTTTTTCAGAGTTCTGTATCTTATGGCTCCAAGTTTCACTGACAAACAGAAGTGGGTTGCCAGTCTCGAGGCAGCCATTAAACACCTGCAGAAACATGACAAGACTAGAAGACAGGTACAGTTGTTTCTCATGCAGTATTTACACCTGTCCCGATGTTATAAAACTTTTTACCTGAGTCCTGAGATCATTCTCAAGCATCTGATTGGTCAGATTCTGAGCAAGCTCAGAATCTGACCAATCAGATACTTGAGAATGATCTCAGACAGAAGTTTTTATAGCCTTGGGTCCAGAAATTTACATTTTTTAACCATCAATGAGTAATGATCTTTCAGAGAAGACATTGAGAAAATGTAAATACTGTAGAAAGAAGCAGAGATAAGATGAATAAACTGAACCTTGTTTTACCCTTTGCCCAATGAATATTTAATGGAAGAAATGATCACACAATGAATATTTATTAGCTGAATTTTTGTAATAGCATATGAACACATAATTTTTTTTCTGTGGCAGAAACACTATAGAAATCTGATCTGGATGTATTCTGTTGGCAAAGGCTTAAAAAGACTTCTCTATTATGTAAAGGATTTAAAATAGCCCCTTTATTTCTTTATAGAAATTATGAAATTAATTGCCATGGCAAGCTGTTGAGAATCGGTAACATATAAGTAAACAGCAGACCCGATTTCGAAGGATGTCAGTATGTTTTTATCAAACTGTATATTTATTTACTTCAATTTCTTGAACTTAAAGGGACCTTTCAAATTAGGAGTTATCCAATTTCTGATCTGGACAATTTCAAGTTCACAGCTTAATGCAGGTGTAAAGTAATGCTGAAAGCTCCTGCAGGAGCTTTCAGCATTACTTCACACCTGCATTAAGCTGACATGCGTGTTTCTAGATATGCATAGTACTGAACATTTTGTTCGAGTTACCCCAAAGTTCGAGTTATCCAAGCTCGAGATATCGAAGTTCAACTGTATCTGTTTCCCTTTTTACAATGCTTTGTTATTTGTTTTGGACAGAAAATTGAGATGACAAGTTTACTGGAGCTGACAGGAGACGAGAGACTGGAGTTGAACTGCTCTCAACTCCTTAGTAAACAGGTAAATCATTCAATAGACAGGGGAAATTTTGCTGAGTGTTGGTGCAGAGGAAATGCTTCTGATTGGATAAAATCTGTTTATTATTCTCACTGTAAGACTTTATATTACCTGTTCATACAGGATGATACTTAGGATTCACTTCCATCATCTGTCCATCTCTCTCTGTCCATTTGTCTGTCGGTCATGCTTTTTATGCCCCCAAAGCTAGGCTTTGGCGGCATATAGTGATCGCACCGTGCGTGTGTGGGTGGGTGTGTGTACCTTTTGTCCGGAGTATATTTCCTTTGTCACATCAGCTACGGATACCAAATTTGGTGTGTGAGCTGATCTTGGGATGGCGGAGTGTCGCGTACCATTTTCAGGTCACTATGACCTTGACCTTTGACTCAATTTTACAAAAAGCTTGTCTGGAGCATATCTACTATACCTTACCAGCTACGGATTCCAAATTTAGTGTGTGAGTTCATCTTGGGGTGGCGGAGTGTCGCGTACCATTTTCAGGTCACTGTGTCCTTGACCTTGACCTTTGACCTCGATTTTACAAAAAGCTTATACTTTACCAGCTACAAAAACCTTGTCCGGAGTATATCTCCTATACCTTACCAGCTAAGGATTCCAAATTTGGTGTGTGAGTTCATCTTGGGATGGTGGAGTTTCGCGTACCATTTTCAGGTCACTGTGACCTTGACCTTGACTTTTGACCTCGATTATACAAAAAGCTTGTCCGGAGCATATCTCCTATACCTTACCAGCTACGGATTCCAAATTTGGTGTGTGAGTTCATCTTGGGATGGCGGAGTGTCGCGTACCATTTTCAGGTCAATGTGACCTAGACCTTGACCTTTGACCTCAATTTTACAAAAAGCTTGTCCGGAGCATATCTCCTATACCTTACCAGCTACGGATTCCAAATTTGGTGTGTTAGGTCATCTTGGGATGGTGGAGTAACATTTTCAGGTCACTGACCTTGACCGTTGACCTCGATTTTACAAAAAGCTTGTCCGAAGCATATCTCCTATACCTTACCAGCTACGGATTCCAAATTTGGTGTGTGAGTTCATCTTGGGATGGCGGAGTGTCGCGTACCATTTGTAGGTCACTGACCTTGACCTTGACCTTTGACCTCGATTTTACAAAAAGCTTGTCCAGAGCATAAAAAATTATCTCCTATACCTTACCAGCTACGGATTCCAAATTTGTTGTGTGAGTTCATCTTGGGATGGCGGAGTGTCACGTACCATTTTCAGGTCACTGTGACCTTGACCTTGATTTTACAAAAAGCTTGTCCAGAGAATATCTCCTATACCTTATCAGCTACGGATTCCAAATTTGAACCTGTGTCTTTTTTTAAAACGTTAAGAATTTACCCAGATAATGAGTTACAACTTGTAATAAATGACCAGTTGTTCCTTGATACCTTACTCATGGAAATAAGAGGCAAATCAATCTCCTATGCAAGCTTCAAAAAGAAGGAAAATGAGAGACATCAGAATGAAATCATAAAAGCTATTGAACAAATTGAACAGAACTTAACGCCTGACAATCAGAAACATCTTGAAGATCTACAGGCAGAATTAACTAATCTTCGCAGACAAAAGATGCAAGGCATTCTAATTCGATCAAGGGCAATCATAATTGAAAATGATGAAAAACCAACCAATTACTTTTGTGGCCTTGAATCCCAAAATTATATCAGTAAAATAATTCCAAAGATTGAGAAGGAAGATGGCACAATTGTAAAGGAGCAATCTGAAATTCTTGAGGAGACAAAAATGTTTTATCAATCATTGTTCTCAAGCAGAGATAATAAGTTAATTGATGTCGACATAGGAGCAGAACTTAATGATGACCATATTCCTAAATTATCAGAAACTGAATCTAAATCTCTAGAAGGATTAATTACATATAAGGAGGGGTCTGATGCATTAAAATCAATGAAAAACAATCGTAGTCCTGGATCAGATGGTTTTAGTGCAGATTTCTTTAAAGTATTTTGGCGAAAATTAGGACATTTTGTAATAAGAGCTATTAATTACGGATTCAAAAATGGTGAATTATCCACTACACAAAAAGAAGGTATAATAACATGCATTCCAAAAGAAAATAAATCACGACAATTTTTAAAAAATTATAGACCAATATCCTTGCTGAACTGTGCATATAAAATTGTGTCCAGTGCAATCGCAAATAGAATTAAAACTGTGTTACCAAAACTTATTAATCAGGATCAAACAGGATTTATAGCTGGCCGGTATCTCGGAGAAAATACAAGGATAATATATGACATCATGAACTTTGCAGATAATCACAACATACCAGGCCTTATTCTTCTGGTAGATTTTGAAAAAGCATTTGATTCCTTATCGTGGAACTTTATCAGGAAGGTTTTGCAATATTTTAAATTTGGCAAGTCCATTCAGTCATGGATAACAGTATTAAATAAAAACGCAAAACTTTGTGTAAATCAAGGCGGTAACTTGTCATCTTTTTTCGAAGTTGAAAGGGGCTGCCGACAAGGGGACCCTATCTCACCTTATATTTTCATCTTATGTGCTGAGATCCTTGCTATAAGAATCAGACAGAATAAAGATATAAAAGGGATCAAGGTTGGCAATGTTGAATTTAAATTCTCACAATATGCAGATGACTGTGCTGCAATTCTTGATGGCTCGTCAAACTCACTGAATGAAACATTAAATGAATTGTCAGCATTTGCACAATATTCAGGTCTCAATGTAAATTTTGACAAAACGCAGGTTGTTTGGATAGGTAAAAATAAATATAGTAGTAACACCATAAAAACAAAATGGAAGCTGAAATGGGGAGTAACTAGCTTTAAACTCCTAGGGATAAACTTTGATGTGGATTTGGAGAAAATTGTAATTCTAAACTATAAAGATAAGATATCTCATATGAAGGGAGTTATTAGCAAATGGAAAAGACGATATCTTACACCTATAGGAAAAATAACAGTGATAAAATCGTTATTGTTACCCATATTCAACCACTTGTTTATATCGATCCCTAATCCACATGAAGATATCTTGAAACATTTAAACAACTTGTTTTTTGATTTTCTATGGGAAGGACCAGCAAAAATTAAACAGAGCATAATCATAAAGGAATACCATGAAGGAGGACTAAAAATGATAAACTTACTAGCATTTATACGGAGTCTTAAAATTACATGGTTAGGAAGGTGTATTTTTAATCCAGGTAAATGGAGCAAACTTGCTGCGGAGAGTTTTGATTTAAAGAATGTTTTAAAATTTGGAGATGCATTTATACAAAAACAGAGACAGAAAATGAAAAATAGATTTTGGGAAGACGTTTTAAAATCATATGAAGTACTTATAAAGACAGCTTCTGTATCAAATACAGATCAATTTCTTGCCACACCAATATTTTACAATAGTGAGATTATAATGGGGGAACAACCCATTTATTTTAAAAATTGGTGTGAAAAAGGAATATATCTTATCAATGATTTGATACAAGAAAATGGCAGTTTCTATAATGAAGCAGATTTTAATCACTTTTGCCTAGTACATACTAACTTTTTACAATATAATGGATTAATAAAGACTTTAAAAGAATATGCAAAAATAAACCATGTGCAACTACCAAACAAAAAGCTCCCAAATCCAAGTATACCATTTTCAATCTCAATTTTGACAAAGAGTAAAAAAGGCACAAAAGATATTTACAATATTCTGAATAAAAATAAAGAAATTGCGACAGCAAAGCTAAAATGGGAAAAAATATTTGATATAAGTGAAGAAACGTGGAAACATATTTTTATGTCACCATTTAAATCTTCTAGTAAAACCTCCCTGCAATGGTTTCAGATAAGAATAAATCATAATATATTACCAACCAAAAAATATCTGTTTGCTATTTATGCCATTACTAGTCCTCTATGCTATCACTGTCAGGTTGAAGAAAACATTATTCATATGCTTTGGTCCTGCCCTGAAACACAAGCCTTCCTAGAGGAAATCAAAACATATCTAAAAACTAAATATATAGATATCATATTTCAGGAAAAATCCTTTATTTTTAACATTGATAACACACCTGCCGATTGTTCCTTTCTGATCCAACTGAAACACTACATATTTGTGTCTAAGTTTCATAATAAACCACTGTCTATAACATCAATAATGAATAAACTGAGAAATTATTTTCAGCCAATGAGTTATTTAGCCCATGAAAATAACAGAATAGACAAATTTGTAAAGCGATGGGAAAAATATATACATGTATTAGACAGTGGATATGCAAAATAACTTGCTTACAATTCACTTTTTAAAAACTGTTTTTCCACATATTGTCAAATAAGTTATTAAATACTATATTATTTCCAAATCAAGTTGGTACAAATTATTACCCTAACTCTGGCAGTGAAAACTCCTGATCATTCTGCATAAAGCTTATTCTTTTGAAACGTGTATGTGTTTCATGCACACAGAGAGCTCTCTTGAAAAAATGTCTCATCTTAATTCCCCATCCAAATATAAAAAAGACAGGAAGGCCGAAAGAATCTGCCTTTATTTGGACATTACATGTATGTTCTTTTTATTTTACAATGTATATATAATCATGCTACGATTCTCTTTGTAAAGTGTGTGAGGGATGGCCCACCCCGACCTGTAACACACTAATTGGACGGGGTGAATAAAAAAAAAAAAAAAAAAAAAAGAATTTACCCAGGATCTGTTTTTAACATTGACAATCAACCCCAGGGTCCTTTTTAACGTTGAGAATGACCTAGGGTCCTTTTTAACTAAGTTTTGACCACCGGCTCTTTTCTTAGCTATCATAATCGTCAAAGGTTCTGTTTTTAATGCTAAGAACTGACTCCTGTGTCATTTTTAACAGCATCAAAATTTCATGTAACACCTGCATTACATTGTATTGTTTTTCCACCAAAATGCATTTCGGTGTCAAACACTATGGGGGCATTTGTCACCTGTGACGACTCTCTTGTTGTGTAGTGTTTTTTAGTCACTCTTCTACTGGCACATCGTACACTTGTTCCTATGAATACACTTCTTAAAAAGAAAGGAAATAAAAAGATTGCTCTTAGAAATATAGTAAATGAAACTTTTTCCAATATACAAATTCTTTAGTTCAATGTAAATTGTGATTGTTTATGTGATTGTTTATTTCAATACTCTGATTTAGCTTTTTATCAAACTTTATTCTGTCAAATTGTTTATCAGTAGGAATTGTCACATGCTTTCTCATAACGTTTGACAATGATGGAGGCATTTCATATATAAATTGATTGTGTTTCATAGCTGACACTCCTCGGAGCAGACGAGGGCTTGTATGCCATCAATGTCCACAGAGAGCCACCGGTACTGACCAAGCTGAACCAGTTTGAGAGTGTCCACCAACTGAAGTTTATACCAAACCTTAACCTCATCGTCCTCATAACAGGTATATGAGACTGTAACTCTTTACCAGATGAATATTCATATAAGAAATAATGACATGAATATGTATAACTATGAACACAGGAATTTTTGGCCATGGCAGAAAATGTAAAATCAGACATATATTATTTCATAAGGAAACAAACCAAACCCTACAGGAATGATCTGATTTGGGTCTTCTCTGTTTACAGTAGAACCATTCTTAACGCATTCCCTCAAAAGGAGCATTAACTAGAGAAAAGGAACATTTTAGAATTTTGTAGTTATGAAAACATTGTGATAAATAGAGCATTTGCTCCTTAATAGGAGCAAATGCTCTACTTATCACAATGGTTTCAAAAAGTTATTTTTACATAGGCGTAGAAAGGCGTATTTATTGAGGAAAGTGTTAAGTGGCCATCAGAAAGAGGTCTATTAGGAGCCTTCTACATTACTTTTGCCATGCATTAAGCAACCACCTGCTTTTTATGCCCCCACTTAGTGGTGGCATATAGGGTTGCCCTTGTCCGTCCGTATGCATATCTAGAATAATTTGTCCGGACTTCTTTTTGGAAAGTATTTGTCCAATCCACACCAATTTTTACACACATGTTTGTGGCCATTATATCTTGGTCAAGTTCGATAGCCATGTAAATCGCTTCAGTCGTTTAGGAGTTGCGGTCCTTTATTTGCAAAAATGACTTTAAAAATGGCCTTTTCTGTGACAAAAAGTCTGAAGTGGGGGCATCAGTGTCCTATGGACACATTTCTAGTTTACAAAGGCATGAAAAGGTGTATGTATGAGGTAAAAGGGTTAAGTTGATCTTTGTCAGATAATTTATTACTGTTATGTTTATCAAAAAGAAGTAATCTGCACAAACTCAGAATATAGCGCCAAGGTCGAGTAAGCTATGCCGGCATATTACTTAGTATTGAAATTATTGTCATGGCAGAAGATAATCAGATCCATAACATATAAGCAAATATGCATCTCTATCAAATAAATTTAATAGCAGGTGTTTGATTAACCCTTTCCTCCATAGGCTATTTTTAGACCCAACCTCTTTGAATGAATCTACCGAATTTTGTAGTTTGAAACCATTGTGATAAATAGAGCATTTGCACCTATAGGAGCAAATGCTCTATTTATCACAATGGTTTCATAAAGTGACTTTTGCAGAGGCGTAGAATGGTGTATTTATGGAGGAAAGGGTTAATACAGAATGAAACTAATACAAGTATATGAGATGACCAACTGTCTGAAATCTCCAGAATTTGACCTCATGCACTGATGTAGAGATTTTACTTTAACTTTTTTCTACGAATGATCAGTCCTTATTTTGTTGTACACCACAGGCAAACATCGTCAAATTCTCACCATTGACAAGAAGCTGATACAGCTGCGTCTGGGCCAGTCAAACGGCGTTGCCACACAGCCCGTACCACACAATGTGGTGGAGGATATTGCTGGATGTACGGTGTTTGACACATCCACTGTAGGGGATGCTGTGTACATGTGTGTAGGAATGACAAACAAGATTGTCCTCATGAAGTACAACCCAGACTTGAGAATGTTCTGTGTTAGAAAGGTGAGCAAACATATTCAGCTATGTTATCTATGAATAAATAACTCTTTTAGTTCATAAATATTCATGTGAGAAATAATGACTTGATGAATATTAATTGAATTTTTATGGTAGTATAGCTATATGAAAAGGACACTGTAGAATTATATATGTTGTACTTTTAGCAAACAGAGCAGACCCTGATCAGACAGCTCCTATAGGAGCTGTCTGATCTGGGTCTACTCTGTTTGCAGAGGCATAAAAAACGCATATAGTTATGGAGTAATCTGTCTGGATCTATAGTTGGCAGAAACTTGCAGTAAATTGCAGTAAAATTAAGAGAGATAAATCTGGGCAGGTAAGACTTTAAGATTGCAATCAGTGTAGACCATGAGATGTTACATGCATAACTTGTTTGCTCTATTAGCATCTTTCCTCTCTGTCGACTTTCTGTTATGATTTCTGCGTCATATTTTTTTTTTCTTTTTCATCACACTTCTGTCAGCAGGTGACTCTTGTTCCTTCAAGTGATTGTGAAGCTATTGTAAAAAATTAATAGCTTTCTAGATGGCCCTTATTGTTTTCACCCTTTACTTCATAGATACAGATTTTTAATGCCTTTGCAAACAGTAGACCTGACCCTTATGAGACAGCCTCTGTAAGAGCTGTTTGATCAGAGTCTGCTCTTCTTGTGTATGAGATTAATTAATATAGAAATCTGATTTTACAGTTTCTGCCTTGGTCAAACATTCCTTTGTTCATAATGCCATTATAAAAATACAACTGAATAATATACATACTAGCAAATTTTCTTACATGAATATTCATAGAGTAAAGGGTTTAAAGTATTAATTTTTAGCTGCACTTTTTCAAAAAGTGGAGCTATTGTCATGACACTCTCGTCGGCGTTGGTTAACCTTTTTGTTAAGGTCCTTTTCTCAGAAACCATCAAAGATATTTGGATCATATTTGGTATGTATGTTTACTATCACAACGGGAACCCATTTCACAATGGTAGGTAACACTAAAATTAATTTTGCCATAGTTATGCCCCTTTTTCGACTTAGAATTTTCATTGTTGGTTAAGTTTTATGTTCAGGTCCATGTCTCAGAAACTGTCCTAGATATTTGATTCAAATTTGGTATGCATGTTAACTATTACAAGGGGGACCCATTCCACAAGGGCAGGTAACCCTAAAATTAATTTTGCTATAGTGATCTGCCCTTTCTGACTTAGACTTCCACTACACTATCCAGCACTAAAGAAAGTGGAGCGCGCTGTCTGCGGACAGCTCTTATTAGTTTGTCTGTTTTTTAGAGAGAGAATAAAAAAAAGAGCTATTGCCGTAACTTTGGCATTAGCGTTGACATCTGGAAACATTTACATTGGCTATTACTTCTTTACTATTAATGCAACTGTTATGAAACTTCACATACTTGTTCACCATCACAAAGGCTACAATCGAACACAAAAAATGTTGGCACCCCTGTGCGGTGCTCTTGTTTTCTTAACCCTTTAAATGCAGGAAACTAGTGCATTGACATTTGCAAACAGTGTAGACCCGTATCAGAGGATTCCTAGAAGAACACTTTGATCAGGATCTAGGAGCACTCAGATCAGGGTCTTCACTATTGTTCGAAATCCTCTCACTAATTGTATCCTATCACCCTGATTGAACTCCCATCATTATACATTATATAATGATGAACCATTCCACTTCGCAAATTCAGCAGTCCAAAGTTAGCAAGGTGATCTAATTCTTTTCATGTAATTCTGTACTCAAAACTGTTGATCTTTTTTTTTTCTGACATGTCTTTTTTTGTCTTGACAGGAGTTTGAAGTGAGTGAGCCATGTAGCTGCGTGTGTATGGCAGACAACTTTGCCATTGTTGGTACAGACAGGTTCTATAAGATACATGTGGAACATCCTTCATTGTCAGGTAAGAGAAGCACGTGGATATCTGCAGTCTTTAACCCTATCCTCCATGAATATTCATGTAAGAAATAATGATGTCATGAATATTAATAAGATAAGTTATGAAAATGGCACATTCACATGGGATTTTTTTGCCATTGAATAAACTGAAGAGCCATATCTATATTATATCATAAGCAAACAGCAGAACTTGATCAAACGGCTCCTAAAGGAGCCATCTGATCTCGGTCTACTCTATTTACAAAGACCTAAAAAGGCGTATTTATGGAGTAAAGGCTTAATCCTTTGCTCCATATATACACATATTAATACTTTTGCAGACATAGTAGACCCAGATTAGACAGCTCATTGATACAATACTATGATGGCAATACACACATTCATCTTTTTCATCTACAAATGTTTCTCTTGTTGTCAAAGAGTAAAATGTTTATTACATGTATTTGCAGAGTTTGTAGATAAGAAGGACAACTCTCTGGCGTTTGCAGCTTTTGGAGCGGCCACCCACCACAGCTACCCACTGGCTGTAATACAAGTGTCTCCCGAGGGCCTGCCCCTGGAGTTCCTTATCTGTTTCCATGGTATGTGATTTCTTTGTCATTTAATCAGGCTTCTTATACATGAGGTACCAAACCTGATTCCAGGTGCACTTTTCACTATTAAGAAGTAAACAGAGCAGAACCTGATCAGACAGCTCCTGCAGGATCTATATGATCTGAGTCCACTCTGTTTGCAAATGCATTAAAAAGTGTTTTATAAGAGGGAAAGGGTTAAACTGATAGTATTACTTACACTTGTGGTTGCACTGGTATTTGAACACCCAATCGCCCATCTGCAATGGTTTGTAAATCTGAATAAGTCAGTTGGCATCATTATACCCCCACAAACGATTTTTTTTTTTTTTTGGGGGGGGGGGGGGGGGGGGGGGTGTATACTGGAGTCACCATGTCCATCCGGATCATACCTTCCAAAGTATAAAAGCTATTGACTTCAAACTTCATATACAGATAGATCACATTGACCGCAAGTGCAGTGCACAAGGTCCATAACTCTGTCTTCAGTATTTTTGGAGTTATTGCCCTTTGTTATTATTCTGAGTTTTCCGGGGTTTTTTTCTAAACCTTTACAAATATTGAAGTGATACTTTAATATAATGAGTTACAGGTCGAAGTTGAATTTCGTTAAGCCTCATTGATTTTTCACGGAAATACAGTGTCAGATTTTACTTAGAAATTTTCTGGAAATTTTTTCTAAACCTTTACAGATATTGAAGTGATATTTGGTATACAGTTTATTATAATTGAGTTACAGATCAAGTTTGAATATCGTTTTGCTTCATTGATTTTTCACGGAAATACAGTGATTTTACTTAGACATTTTCCGGAAATTCAGGTTTTCCGGAGATTTTTTACTAAACCTTTACAGATATTGAAGTGATATTTTGTATACTGCTTTATTATAATGAGTTACAGGTCAAGTTTGAATTCCATTACGCTTCATTGATTTTTCACGAAAATTGAGTGAATTTACTTAATAGAAATTTTCCGGAAATTCAGGTTTTCCGGAGTTTTTTTCTAAACCTTTACAGATTTTGAAGTGATATTTGGTATGTGGCTTTACTATAATGAGTTATAGATCAAGTCTGAATTTTGTTACACTACATTTATTTTAAACGGAATTGCAGCATTTTTACCTAGATTTTTTTTAGGTAATTTCATGTTTTCCAGAGTTTTTTTCTAAACTGTAGCAGATATTGTAGTGATATTTAGTATGTTGCTTTATTATAATGAGTTACATATCAGGTTTGAATTTCATTACACTTCATTGGATTTGAGTACTGTTGAACAGCATCTGATTTCTGCACCTGCGATTTGATTTGTCGCTTCGTGCATGAATGAATGATCTTCCTTTTTATAATTTAACAAATGAAAATTTAGCGGTCAGGAGATTTATTTCTATAACCCCCATCTCTGTGTCAAATGTGCTAGTGGGGGTATTCATCACCTTTAGTGGTAGTTCTAGTTGTAGATAACTTTAAATTAGAATTGACATAAGTTGCAAGTAGTGTAGACACTGATCAAATTGCTTCTTCTTGTATATGTCAAGGAAGTATTAAATGCAAATAGACTTTGAGTGGTATTTTTTTTTTGTCTTAGGTGAAGTTAAGACCTTGTTTGTCTTCAGAACAGTTGAAGATATATGTGAACCCTTAAAGTAATAGTTTTTATTCCACTGGTGTTTCGTATTTTATTGAAAAAAATCTATATTGGAAAATGTATTGCTTAACCATTTACTCCCTAAGTACACCTTTAAATGCCTTTGCAAATAGAGTGTCCAAGTCAGGGGGCTCCTGTAGGAACAGTCTGATCAGGATCTGCTCTGTTTGATTTAACCCTTTCCTCCATAGGCTATTTTTAGACCCAACCTCTTTGAATGAATCTACCCAAAAGGAGCATTTACTAGAGAAAAGTAAAATTTTAGAATTTTGTAGTTTGAAACCATTGTGATAAATAGAGCATTTGCTCCTAGAGGGGCAAATGCTCTATTTATCATAATGGTTTCAAGACGTGGTTGTTACAGAGGTGTAGAAAGGTGTATTTATGAAGGAAAGGGTTAATATATGCCATGGTCTAAAATTTCTTTGTTTATATGGAATTATAGAGTTTCAGCTAAATCAATATTCATAATGTCATTATTTCTTACATGAATATTCATAAAGTAAAGGGTTTGCTTTTGTATTGTAGAGTTTGGAGTGTATGTGGACAGCAATGGACATCGGAGTAGACCAGCTGATATGAAGTGGAGTTGTCTGCCCTTGTCATTTGGTAAGCAGCCACCTATTTAACTACTGTATTTAACACCAGTAATGGAATTCTTGGAGAGGTGGGGATGCATATAGAAGAAACCTTGTTGGAGTCGCTGGTTCTGAATGCTTTCCTCCATAAATACGCCTTTCTACACCTCAGTAATAGTCACTTCTTGAAACCATAGGAGCAAATGCTCTATTTATCACAATGGTTTCTATACTAAATAATTATAGCATTTTCCTTTTCTCTAGTAAATGCTCCTTTTTGATAGACTCATTCAAAGAGGTTGGGTCTAAAACTAGCCTATGGAGGAAAGGGTTGAACTAGTTCCTTCATATAAACACCTTTCCACGCATAATCATTTACAAACAGAATAGACCCAGATCAGATGGCTCCTGTAGTAAGGCCAAAAATGCATGTGTCATGTTCAAATATTTACATTCGCCCTGCAACGTCCTTATATAACCTTATTCTAAAAAGAAAGTTGCATAACCTCATGAACACCGGAAGCACGTCATTCATTTCTTAAATATAAGAAATACAATGGAATATAAATATAAGAAATAAATGACGTGCTCCCGGTGTTCATGGGTTATGCAACGCATAGCTTTACGAGCAAAGATTCACGTGAAGCCCTTCGGGCTTCACTAACTTTGCTCGTAAAGCTATGCGTTGCATAACCTCATGAACACCGGAAGCACGTCATTCATTTCTTAATTATAAACATTCAGCCAATATATATTCATGATGTCATTGTTTCTTGCATAAATATTGAACAGGAAAAGGGTTAACATTTTGCTCCATACATACACCTTTTAATGCCTTTGAAAACAAAGTAGACACAGATCAGACGGCTCCTGTAAGAGTCGTCTGATCAGGGTCTGCTCTGCTGGCATATGAAATAATATAGATCTGTTTCTACAGTTACCATCATGGCCAAAACTTTATGTGTTTGTATGTCATGATAAACATTCATCTAATTAATATTCATCATATCATTATTTAAACAGTAAAACTTCGATTATTCGAACACTAAAATACGTATTATTATCAATCTTTAAGACAGGTGGCAACTTAATGCATGGTGAAAGTCATGCAGAAAGCTCCTCTAGGAGCTTTCTGCATGACTTTTACCATGCATTAAGCAGCCACCTGCCTAAAAGGGTCTAAATTCTTCTATAACGAAAATTCAAATAATCGAGGTTTTACTGTATTACTTATATGAATATTCATAGAGTTAAGTGATAACATGGACTGCTTAAATATATATCACATAGTTTTATCTCACTCCAATCACATTATCCTGAAACTGGACCAACCAGTCATTGCACATCCCTCATAATTATTCTGAAGCTAAATGAGGGAGACACTTTTACCTGCCAGGTATCAGACTCATGACCTACCGCTTCAAAAGTAACCACTGACTCTACTACTTAATGTTACAGCATATCGTGAACCTTTCTTGTATGTCACCTACTTCACAAGTGTCCAGGCCATCACAGTCCCAGCCAATAAGGAAAACACAAGGTATGTACATGTACAATAACTACTTAACTGAATATTCATGAACAAATTGTTATAATGAAATGTGGAAGATGGAACATTGTAGCCATTTTAGAACCTAAAGAAACATCTATCAAATTCCATTAGTAAACAGAGCCGACCCTGATCAGACGGCTACTATAGGAGCCGTCTGATCTGGGTCTACTCTGTTTGCAAATGCATGAAAACACGTTTATATGAAGGAAAGAGTTAAAGACACTTTTCGCTGCCAGTGGCAGATATGTCCTAGGAGCCCTCTGATCTGAGTCTACCCTGTTTGCAAATGCCAGTGGATGTGTGTCACACGTTCAAAAACACTCATCACTGTTACTATCCTTTCTCTACTGAGGATTGAAATGAGAACTGCACTGATCAGAAAATAGTGTGCTAACCGCTTTACATCTCAGACAGATTTTATATGACTTCATGGTGTCTGTTGAATATGCGTGTATTTTTGTAAACAGAACAAGAGCTAAGGTTTTGAAGTACTTCGGTATTGTAGTTACACTCTCTTTAGAAATGGCTGTGTATCAACTTTTTAACCTAACTGATATTGAATATTAGAAGGGTATACATACTTAACCCGTTCCCTCATTTTGACACCTCTATAAAAGTAACTTTTTGAAACCATTGTGATAAATAGAGCATTTGCTCCATAGGAGCAAATGGTCTATTTATCACAGTGGTTTAAAAACTATGCTGTTCTGAAAAATTCCTTTTCTCTAGTAAATGATCCTTTCAGGTAGATGGTTCCAAGAGTTTAATGCCAAACACTGTGCTAACAACCCTTTTTCTCCATAAATACACCTTTGCAAACGGAGTAGACCCAGTGTCTGCTGTGTTTGCTTATGAAATAATTTAACTCTGATTCTGCAGTTTCTGCTATGGCAACAACACTCTTTTGTGTTCATTAGCCATTATAAAAAATAATCTAATCAATATTTATGATGTCATTATTTCTTACATGAATATTCATGGAGTAACGGGTTAATGTATAAAATTTTGACAATATTGTTTTCAACATTGTTTTTCACAGAGGCAAGCAGACATTGATTGACCTGAGTTGCCCCAGGTATCTTGGAGTGGCCTTGGAGTCTGGCACTGTATTAGTTGCCTCAAGCAGTGGTGTGACCACAGAACTGCTCAGTGTGCACGGTAAAGATGGACTGTTAGCAGAACCCATGGGCAAGGAAAACAGGCATAGGTGAGTATAATTGGAAAGAGTTTCAAACCACATTTAGTGCCATCTGACCTATGTATACAGTAAAACAGATCTTTCAAATGTCATTTAATAGCAAACAGAGCAGACCCTGATCAGAGCCGTCTGATCTTGGTCTACTCTGTTTGCAAATGCATGACAACACGTTTATATATATGAGGGAAAGGGTTAACTATAGAGTCCTCTCAGTTTTTGAAAGGCTTAAACTTGCTAGAGGATTTTGAATGACAGTGTAGACCAAGATCAGGGGGCTCTTAGAAGCCCTCTGATCTGGGTCTACTCTGTTTGCAAACGACAGTGTATGCATTTCCCTCATTAAAAGGATTAATGTATAGATCAGAGAGTACTAGAGAAATAGTTACGGTATAAACCATTATATAGAGTTTTACCATGCTAAATCATCATTATGTGCAAATGTAGCGAAATACAATTTGTTCCTCACACTTTTTCTTGCTCATCTTCTCCAATACGGAGTAACTTGTCTTCTCATCAGGATCCAAACTGTTTGACATTGTAATTGCATACTGGTAGAATAAAGAATATACCTTGTGTTATGAATATGGTGTTGGCGACCTTGTGTGCAAACAAAATTTTGCTCAGCAGGCTAAAGGTTAATATTGTTGTACCATACAAATCTGTGTGTTATATGCATCAGTGTATGAAGCCACTCTAAAGAAAATCTATGGGTGTTTTTTTCCAGAATTCGACCAATGTCAAGTAGTCAGAGATACGCAAGTCCGAAAAAGAACACTGCAGCAAAGTACACAACAGGCCATCTTGTACGCCGCCTGTCTCTGACATCCATAAGTAGCAACAGTAGTGCTTCCTCATCCTCCACAGTCTCTAGTTATGGAGACAGACACAGCACTCAGTCAGAAGTGTAGTGAACTACAGACACAGACAGTGCTCAATCAGTTGTGTAGTTAACTACAGAGACAGAGTGTACAATCAGATTTTTATTAAAAAAAGTAGAGAGACAGAAACACTATGTGGTGTTCAGTCAGATTTGTAGTTAACCACAGAGATAAACACTGCTCAATCAGATGTTTAATTAACTACATACATAGTGTATAATCATCTCAGTAGTTCACTACAGAGATAGTGTATAAGTTGATGTGTAGTTAATTACAGAGATAGTGTATAATCGGATTTTTATTAAAGTTATGAAGACAGAAACACCATTAAGTAAGGTGTGTAGAACTTTACAGAGTATTACAAGTGCAGAGATGTAGTATTCATTCAGATATGTAGTCAACTACACAGAGACAGGCACAGTTACCTTGACAAGCATGTGGTGCTCATTCAGATATGTAGTCAACTACACAGAGACAGGCACAGTTACCTTGACAAGCATGTGGTGCTCATTCAGATATGTAGTCAACTACAAAGAGACAGGCACAATTACCTTGACAAGCATGTGGTGCTCATTCAGATATGTAGTCAACTACACAGAGACAGGCACAATTACCTTGACAAGCATGTGGTGCTCATTCAGATGTGTAGTCAACTACAAAGAGACAGGCACAGTTACCTTGACAAGCATGTGGTGTTCATTCAGATATGTAGTCAACTACACAGAGACAGGCACAATTACCTTGACAAGCATGTGGTGTTCATTCAGATATGTAGTCAACTACACAGAGACAGGCACAATTACCTTGACAAGCATGTGGTGTTCATTCAGATATGTAGTCAACTACACAGAGACAGGCACAATTACCTTGACAAGCATGTGGTGCTCATTCAGATGTGTAGTCAACTACAAAGAGACAGGCACAGTTACCTTGACAAGCATGTGGTGTTCATTCAGATATGTAGTCAACTACACAGAGACAGGCACAATTACCTTGACAAGCATATGGTGTTCATTCATGTGTAGTCAACTACACAGAGACAGGCACAGTTACCTTGACAAGCATATGGTGTTCATTCAGATATGTAGTCAACTACACAGAGACAGGCACAATTACCTTGACAAGCATATGGTGTTCATTCAGATTTGTAGTCAACTACACAGAGACAGGCACAATTACCTTGACAAGCATATGGTGTTCATTCAGATATGTAGTCAACTACACAGAGACAGGCACAATTACCTTGACAAGCATATGGTGTTCATTAAGATGTTTAGTTAAGTACAGAGACCGGCGCAGTGTTTTATCAAAGTTTTATAAATTCCAGAGACAATTTTCAGTTGGGTGTGTGTAGTTGATTTCAGAGACTGGTCAATTATATTTTTGTCAATTTTAGAGACAGAGTCTGAATGTTCAGTTAGAAATACAGCTTGTTACTTTCCATACATGGATGCTGTGTAATTCATTTAAAAAAAACTGTAAAACAGTTCAGTAGACAGCAATATCTTGCTGCATTACATGGCATTGCATTAATTCATTTGTACAATTTCATGTGTAATATGCAAAAACTGTAGAATCAGATCTGTATTATATCATGAGCAAACAGCAGACCCTGAACAGATGAGCCATCTGATATGGGTCTACTCTATTTGCAAAGGTGTTCAAAGGTGTATTTATGGAGTGTAGGTTTAATGATGATACAGAAAACAGTTTTGCAGTGTGGCATCCTGTCAGGGTGTACGCTGTCTTGTCTGCATATCGAGGGCTTGGTGCAAAACTATTCTAACTCCTTCACTTAGTGAAGGAGTTAGAATAGTTTTGCACCAAGACCTCGATATGCAATATGTTATTTCACTTCGGCAACAATGTAGGACCTGGTCTGATACTGAATCTTTGATACATCTGTTGTCTGGATCTACACTGTGTTAGTACACAGGTACCCATGTTTCTGTGTCATTGCTGAGATGTAACTGTTCCATGCATGTTGTTGTATCTTGTAGCTAGTTGTAATTATTTTAAATCAGGAATCGTTAATATTTTTTTTACGAATATTCTTAACTGTTGCATAAATTCATGTCCTATCATACACATTTGTTTACACCTGTAGGAGTGTGTCTATCACGCAGAGATCTGGCTTTATTAATGTGTTGTTCAATGTATAAATGCATGTCACTGTCATAATAAGTCTAATATATTACAGTTAATGATAAGCCCTTTCTGTAACAGCCACTCAACAGACTTTTATTCTGGATATTTAACCCTTTACTCCGTGAATATTCATGTAAGGAATAACGATATGAATATTAATTAGGTTAATACATTCAATAGCACATCTACACTGGAATTTTGAGCCATGGCAGAAACTGTAGAATCATACAGTAAAACCTCTCTATAACAGCCACTAAATTATATCAAGTATTTTGTGTTGAAGGCAGGTGGCTGCTTTAAGCAAGGTGATGCTTTAAGCAAGGTGAAAGTAAAACAGAACGCTCCTATAAGTTTTTTGGAATTTTGTAGTTCTGAAACCATTGTGATAAATAGAGCATTTGCTCCTTAGGTTCAAAAAGTGACCGTTACAGAGGCATAGAAAGGCGTATTTATGGAGGAAAGGGGTTAAACATTGATGGACCATTCCAGTTTGAATATCTGGCTTTCAAAGGGTTATGCAACCACCTGCTTATAAAGATTTGTTCTGTGCCATGGAAAGTTTTTCCTGTTCCTACCCAGATGTTCTTGTGTTCACAAAACAATGCAGTTTTGTTCCATGCACGGAAATACTTCTGGGGTCTTCCTCCATCAGTAATTAGCTGGATTTTGGGATATGACTGAAACACGATTAGCCCATTACTTCATAAGCTATTTTTAGATCCAACCTCTTTTAATAAAGCTACCAAAAAGGAGCATTTACTAGAGAAAATATTTTTTTTTACAATTGTGTAGTTCTGAAACCATTGTGATAAATAGAACATTTGATTGTGTATTTCTGAAACCATTGTGATAAATGGAGCAAATGCTTTATTTATCACAATGGTTTCTGCTTCATAAAGTGACTTTTACAGGGACTGCCGGGCATCAAAAGTAATCAGTAGGAAGGAATGGGTTAAAGCGATGTGAAACCCCGATACAAACAAACTACCAATTTGTTATATAGGAAACAAACATAACACTAGTTACAACCTCTGTGTCATTTTTGGTCCATTTGAAGTGAAAAACGGGTAATTATAATTGTAAAATTGATATGGTGATACTGTTTATTTTGGCCAGAAATGTAGATATTAACATGTTGAACTCTTTACCTGATGAATATTCATGTACTATATAATGGTATGAATATTAATTAGATTAAATTTTTCATAATGGTAATAGAATACAAGAATGTTTCGCCAAGTCAGAGACTGTAGAATCTGATCTTTATTGTTCCATTTATTATAAGCAAACTGAGCAGACTCTGATCACGTGGCTCCTACATGAGCCATCTGATCTGGGTCTGCTCTGTGTGCAAGTGCATAAATATGCATCATTATCAAGTAAATACTTAACCCTTCGCTTGCTATTCATGTCAATATAACTACCTGTAAATAGTGAAGACCCAGATGAGACAGCTCCTGCAGGAGCTGTGTCATCTGGGTCTGCACTATTTACAAGTTGATTGTGCAACCAGTGCACTCCACAGCAGTGATTGCACAGCGATACACTTGTACACAGTGAAGATATATGTAATTATACAACAGGACATGGATAAAGAAGGAGAAATGTATTTTAAAATTCAGCAAAAGAAGGGTTAATTGAAATAAATACCTACGTTTTAATGAAGTGCATTGTTTAACCTGTTGCCTCATATTGACGCCTCTGTAAATAACTCTTTTAGAAACCACTGTTATAAATAGAGCATTTGCTCTATAAGAGCAAATACTCTATTTATCACCATGGTTTCAAAACTACACAATTGTAAAATTTTCACTTTCTCTAGTAAAGTTTTTAATGCTCCTTTTCGATGGATTTATTCCAAGAGGTATCTAAAAATAGCCTATGAGGTAATGGGTTAACTTTTAGCATGCTGCAAGTGAAGTGATTGTCTGGACAGGATTCAAACCTTTACATGACACTCTGACTGCATTTTGTAGCCATATTTATTTAACCCTGTCCTTCATATAAACTTATTTTTATGCGTTTGCAAACACTGTTTTCAAATTAGACCTAGATCAGATAGCTCCTACATGAGCTGTCAGATCAGTGTTTGCTAATGAAAAATGATAGATCTGTTGTATTAGTTTCTAAAATGGCTACAATGTTCCACCTTCCATATTTCGTTATAACTGTTTTATTCATGAATATTCAGTAGGTATCGAAATTTGAAATACAAACAACAGGGGAAGGGTTGAAATACACCTAGCATTTTGAAAATGAAGGTGATGAAAATTTATAAGAATAGAAAAGGTAAAAACAAAAAAAGAGAAGTACACTACAGTAGAATATGGCTAATCCAAACTTTTAGTAAAGAATTGATGACAGCTTAATGCAGGGTGAATGTCATACAGAAAGCTCCAAGAGGAAATGTCTGTGTGATTTCACCCGGTATTAACCATTTCCCTCATATAAACGTGTTTTCACGCATTTGCAAACAGAGTAGACCCAGATCAGACGGCTCCTAGAGGAGCCGTCTGATCAGGGTCTGCTCTGTTTGCTAATAGAATTTGAAAGATCTGTGTCTTCACTTTCTAAAACGGCTATTATGTACCACCTTCCATATTTCATCATAACTATTTCGTCCATGAATATTCAGTAGGTATTGAAATTCTGAATAAACGTGGAAAGGGTTAAGCTGCCACTTGAATTGAACACTGATAACAATACTTATATGAGTGTGAGGATGTATTGTATTCTATTATTATTATGTCATCATTAAAACAGACACATTACAAGAAAAAGGGCAAATGGGCATTTACAAAGAGTAGATACAAGATCTTATCTAGTGTGACAGATGATCTTTGTCTGTTATGTTTGCATGTATTGAAGTGCCATTTATGTGTCACCTGCAGAGAGGCAGTGTGTCACATAGGGATCACTTCTCCGTCGTCTATCTGTCCGTCACACTTTTTTTCTTCTTAACTCTAACACTTCTATGACAGATGTGTTCCTTTGAACACTCTTATTCTATGAGATGAGGCTTATATTAGTCATATACTTGCATTTAAAACAACTTTGGTGTCATAATAAATAATCAAATCCACATTCAGCGTTTGTCTTTATTAGCTTTCAATGCATAACCCATTTACTTCATGACTATTCATTTAAGAAATAATGACGTCATGAACATTATTAAATTATTTTGTTATAATAGCACAAGGACATCGATTTTTGGCCATGGTAGAAACTACATGAAATCATATCTATATCGTATCGTAAGCAAACAGAGCAGACTCCTACAGGAGCCGTCTGATCTTGGTATACTCTTTGCAAAGGCGTAGGAAATAGAAAGGTATATTTAACCCTTTCACCGCCACAGTCGCGTAAATCCACCACGACAAATAGTGCTGTCCCAGATCAGACGCCGCCTTTTCAAGGCGACGTCTGATCAGGGACTTCACTATTTGTCCCAATCTCTAGTTCTATATATGTGCTTTATCCCTTTGAAATTTGCATTTATTTATCTCATTTCCTTATTTAACTAAATGATTTAACAAACTTGGATTGCAGACGACAATTAGAAATTTGGCGCCGAAAGGGTTAAGGAGTGAACGATTCAATAGTTTTAACCATGCTAAGAGCCACCCGACTGGAATTGGCAGACATCTTGGATCCAAATGAGATGCGGAGTATAAGAAT
Source organism: Azorinus chamasolen (assembly GCA_963576725.1). Classification (NCBI taxonomy): domain Eukaryota; kingdom Metazoa; phylum Mollusca; class Bivalvia; order Cardiida; family Solecurtidae; genus Azorinus; species Azorinus chamasolen. Next base: position 17,371,346 of record OY755240.1, on the reverse strand, counting down.
ATAAGCAGTATGGCACTTGGCCAGTTTATCAAATGGTTAAATGAAGTGGCAGCCAGTAAAATTGGAGGCCTCCCGAGTGGTTATGATCTCTGCCTGATAATCACCTAGACTTACCACTATGATTCGAATCCCGGTCGCTAGCTCTATTTACAACGCTCAAAGCTAATATGTATCACACTTGCCATTTTGTCATAGATATCACATAGTTGTTCACCAGTACACTAGATATAATCTGCAAACAGGTTATTACTCCGTTATGACAGGCGAGCACTGACATTCGCTTGTGATCCTCTTTTTATGCCCCACAAAGTGGTGGCATATAGGGTTGCTCTTGTCCGGACGTACGTCCGTACGCACATCTAGAAGATTTTGCCCGGTCTACTTCTTGGAAAGTATTTGTCCAATCCACACCAAACTTAACACACATGTTTGTGGCCATTATATAATGGTCAAGTTCGATAGCCATATGAATCGCTTCAGTCGTTCAAGAATTGTGGCCCTTTATTTGCAAAAATGACTTTAGAAATATCTTGTCCGGACCTTTTCTTGGAAAGTATTTGTCCAATCCTCACCAAACTTTACACACATTTTCGTGGCCATTATATCCTGGTCAAATTCGATAGCCACGTTAATCACTTCAGTCGTTCAGGAGTTTCGGCCCTTTATATGCAAAATTTACTTCAAAATATCTTGTCCAGGCTCTTTCTTTAAAAGTATTTGTCCAATCCACACTAAACTTTACACACACGTTTGTGGCCATTATGTCTTGGTCCAGTTTGATAGCTATGTAAATCGCTTTAGTCGTGTAAGAGTAGTGCTCAACCCTTTATTTGCAAAAATGGCATAAATCGCTTTAATCATTGCATATATGATTATGACCCTTACTTTCTGTGACAAAAAAATCGGACATGGGGGCATCAGTGTCTTATGGACACATTTCTTGTTTATTCTTCCAATCGTATTCATACCGCATCTCTCATGTATTAGCCATTCTCAAGCTAGACTGTAGGTTTATTCAAAGTGGTTGGATCTAAAAATAGCCTATGAGGTAATGGGTTAGAAGAAATGAAATAGACGACAATTCTCGCAGACGACAATTTCTTGCCGCGTTAAAGTTTTAAGTGGCATTAACAGAATATGTCACCTTTACAACAGCTGTGCACTATCAAATAAGAAGGCAGCAAGGGTCGTAGTTAATAGTTTTCGCATCTTTCTAAATATAACTGTTACATAGACTGAAATATAAACATTTCCAGTTGTCCTGCCTACAACCTTTGACCTGCTGTGAAAAAAAATCCAATGTCTGTTCAAATCTGGATCTGGTGCAAGAAAGGCTACTTCCGACCGAACAAGCTTTTAAGAAACTTCTGACCGAGTGTCAAACGGCTTGGATCCTGATGAGATGCCGAGTTACTCGGCGTCTCATCAGGATTCAAGCTGTTTGCAACTTGGAGTCATGCCGCGTCTAGCTGGAGTTTAGTTTAGTTTAATCATATTTTATTGCTTGCTTTTTACACAATTACAATGTTGGAAGATTTCTTGCATATCTCACCTGGACCCAATTGTCTGCAGGCGTTACCATGTATTTGTCCATGATGAGGTCCATGATGACCCTCTACCAAAATATCTGAAACGGTGTCAATATCTAAAAGAAATATGGCCGTTGGCGGGCGGGTGAACAGCTTCCTTAATATATGCCTAAATAGAAAACAGCAAACCAGGTGAGTCATACATTGCCATCATGGTCCTCTTGTTTAAGTTTCTTCCGCACTGTTTAAAAACTATAGCCACAGTGTCAAAAAGTTTGGATCCTGACGAGACGCCGAGTTACTCAGCGTCTCATCTGGATCCAAACCGTTTGAAAAGATGACCACATATCGATCAGTGGCAGTGAATAAGTTAATGAGGCGAATATAACATAGGTAATGCTATATTCGACCAGGTGGACGAATTATGAGATGATATCCAGAATCTGAGAGAGAAAAAGCGTTAGAAAAAATCAAAGTAAGATTCTATTTACTGTTTTCCTAAAGGAAACGCCCTTCGGTGAACCGTCTGTTTGCAAAATCATTTCAAGGCGTATTTATTAGGCCCAGACTCAAATTACTGTGTCACCCCCTTTGCTATTATTTGAACAAGTGTCGGTGCACTAATTTAAAACAGGTCTAGTCTGCATGCAAAGTCGTTTTAACCCTTTCCTCCACAGGTTATTTTTAGACCCAACCTCTTTGAGTGAATCTACCCAAAAGGAGCATTTACTAGATAAAAGTAAATTTTTAGAATTTTGTAGTTTGAAACCATTGTGATAAATAGAGCATATGCTCCTATAGGAGCAAATACTCTATTTATCACAATGGTTTCAAGAAGTGGTTATTACAAAGGCATAGAGAGGCGTATTTAAGGAGGAAAATGTTAACACGTATCTATGAGTTCCAGGCTCAAATTACTGTGTCACCCCTTTGCTATTATTTGAACAATTGTCGCCGCACTAATTTAAAATAGGTATAATCTGGATGTAAAGTCGTTTTAAGACAAATCTATGAGTTCCAGGCTCAAATTACTGCGCTACTTACTTTAATATTATTTGAACAGGCGTCTGTACACTAATTTAAGTAAATTATATCTGCAGTTGGGTAAATTCTCAATTGACAGAAAAGAGCAAGATTCAAATTAACCTTTACTCGGCTGTGAAATAATAATGTCTGCTAAAAATGATAAAATGATCTTTGACTACTACCAGTTCGATCAAGGTTTTCAGCAACTATCGACTGAGTGGCAAACAGTTTGGATCCTGATCAGATGCCCTGTTTCTCGTCGTCGTATGTGGATCCAAGCTATTTGCAAATTCGTGTAGCGGGATAAGAATTAAATTATTAAACTTTGTGGTATTGAAGAAGAGGAAATCTCCGCCCCCTGTTTGAATTAACTATTTCCTTCATATAAATGCATATACATGTATATTTACGATAAGCCTGACCTGGTTGAATTTTGGAATAGTCCAATTGAAAATTCAGCGTTGTACATAAGGGTTAAACCTTTTGAAAGACTAGTAATGAATGTTTGAATTTGTTTCTCAGTAGACGTGACGTGATATAACCCTTTCCTCCACTGGCTATTTTTAGACCCAACCTGTTTGAATGAATCTACCGAAAAGGAGCATTTACTAGAGAAATGGAAAATGTTAGAATTATGTAGTATTGAAACCATTGTGATAAATACAGCATTTGCGGCATCTGACCTGGGACTACCCTGTTTTCAATGGTGCCAACAGGCGACATTGGCACCGAAAGAGTTAACCTTCTAGCTATGTATTTTTAGATCCATCCTCTTTGAAAAAATCTACCGAAAAGGAGCATTTATTAGAAAAAAGGGTAAGTTTTAGAATTGTGTAGTTCTGAAATTATTGTGATTAATTGAGCATTTGCTCGTTTGGTGAAAATGCTCTATTTATCACAATGGTTTCTAAAATGAGTTTTACATAGGCGCAAAAAGGCGTCAGTAGGAGAGAACGGGAGAAAATTAAACAAAACAATAATGTAGCCGACGACAATGCAGACAGTTATTTGGAAGCGAAAGAGTTTATTTATTTAACGCGACCATCTACGGATTATATGAAGGACCAGTTATAAATCAACTTCAATTAAATCACGTTCAATTCTAAAACAAACAAAACAGCGGCTCAGCTTATTTGATCAAAAGAAATCATTTGCATACATTGATATTAAGTATTTAAATAGTGCATATGTAATATCTGAAAGAGTTATTTAACCCTTTCCCTGTTCTATGTTTATTCCAATACCTACTGAATATTGATGGATAAAATAGTCATAATGAAATATAGAAGTTTGAACATTGTAGCCACTTAAGACAGTACAGAAACACATCTTTCAAATTCCATTAGCAAACAGCAGACCCTGATCAGGTGGCAGGCGGTTTCTATATAGGAGCCGTCTGATCTGGGTCTACTCTGTTTGCAAATGCGTGAAAACACGTTTATATGAAGGAAAGGGTCAAAAGTGCTCCTGGTCGGTGATGTACATCACAGTCATTTAATTGATGGGATTATAATAACTATATTGATATTAAGTAGTTAACCGTTTACCTCATAAAGACGTATTTACAAACAGAGCAGACCCAGCTCAGAGGGTTCCCGCGGGAGCATTCTGATCAGGATATGCTCTGCTTATTGGATAAGGTAGATATGATTCTATAGGTTCTGCCAGTTAAAAAGTCAATTGTTCACCATGCCATTATAATATTCAGTTATATGTATAGTTGTTATAATCTTTATGAATATTCATGAGGTATAAATTATGATTAAATACTTACAAATGTAATACTTAAAAGAGTTCTTTAACCATTCGCTTGCTGTTCACGTCAATATACCTACCTGTAAATAGTGAATACCCAGATGAGACAGCTCCTGCAGGAGCCGTCTCATCAGGGTCTGCACTATTTACAAGTTGATTGTGCAACCAGTGCACTCCACAGCAGTGATTGCACAGCGAAATACGTGTACACAGTGAAGATATATGTAATTATACAACAGGGCATGGGTAAAGAAGGAGAAATGTATTTTAAAATTCAGCAAGCGAAGGGTTAAGTGTCCTAGATCGGTAATATACCCCTTACGGCTATTGGAAATTGATGGGACCATTGAATCTGTTGTTTCAGCCAGATGTTTAGAATTTAATCATTTACTCCAAATATTTATACGCATGTCTAAGCCTTTGCAATCAGAGAAGATCCAGGTCAGACGGCTTCTATAGTAGTCGCCTGATAAGAAATCTGTTCTGTTTGCCCATAATAAAATACAGGTCTATATGATTATAGTTTCTGGCATGGCCAAGACTCATGTGTTCATGCACTATTATAACAGTTAATTCAGATACTATTCATGATGTCATTATTTTTGTGTCACCTGCCGAGAGGCAGTGTATCACTTAGGGATCACTTTTCCGTCGTCTGTCTGTCTGTCTGTCTGTCTGTCCGTCTGTCTGTCCGTCACACTTTCTTTTTTTGGCTGTCATTTCTAAATTATTCATTATAGAGTTTTCAAATTTCACACATGGAACAAGCATGATGAGAGAAAGTGTCATGCACAAGGGCCACAACTCTAGCATCAATATTCTTTTTAGTTATTCCCCTTTTTCATATTAACAATAAGTTTTTGTGCCAGTTGCGAGCAGGTGACACATGTGTTCCTCCGAACACTCGTGTTTACACAAATAGTCATGGAGTAAAGGTTTAATCCCTGTTATCAGGTAGGCTATCGTCCATTTCGAATACGAAGAAGATTTTTAATTGATTTTTAATTTTCACGGACACCCTAGTTGAGAAACGTTTAGATGCTTTTAGGCAGGCGGCTGCTTAATGCTAGAGGAGCTTTATGTATGACTTTCACCCTGCATTAAGCTGTCACCTGTCTCCAAGACCAATATTTATACTAAATTTAACGCCCGGTTTAGAGGGGTGTTACTGTATTTGAACTTAATTGGTCTCATTCTTAACGTGAAATCTAGATTATGCAATCTATTAATAAACGACATCCACTGAAGAACAATTCATATACGGTAAAACCCCTCTAAACCGGACGTTTAATTTAGTATAAATATCAGTCTTGGAGACAGGTGGCAGCTTAATGAAGGGTGAATGTCATGCAGAAAGCTCCTCTAGGAGCTTTCTGCGTGACTTTTTCACCCTGCATTAAGCAGCCACCTGCCTAAAAAAAGTACCTGAATTCTTTTCTACTAGAATTCCTGTTTAGAATGTTTTTACTGTATAGAAAACTGTTATGTTATTGAACGATGTTAGTTCTTTGAATGCAGGAAACGAGAGTACTGACATTTGCAAACAATGCAGAACCGCATCAGAAGGCTTCGTGAGAAGCCCTCTAATCAGGAGGTTTACAGTTTGTTATTCAAATTATTCCAGCATATTCAATCCCGCCATATCGAATGAACTTTATCATTAAACACTGATGGATAATTCCAGTTGGAATTACAACCTCCAACGCAGTTATCTCCCCTAATCGCTACGCTGACCGCACGTAGCGACAAGGGAGATCACTGTGAGGAGTTTGTTGGAATTATAGTATTTTATCCTTACATAACTGAATTTTCAAATGGACTATCTCAAATTTCAAACAGGTCAAGCTTATGGTGAATATTTAATCGCACCAGAAGGCTTCGTGAGGGTTTATCACGAAGCCTTCTCATGCGGAGATCAGTGTGTTATTCAAATCATTCCAACATATTCAATCCCGCAATACCGTTGACCCGTTAAACTCCGATGGATCATTCCAGTTGGAATACAGTAAAACCTCTCTGTAACGGCCACTTAATTGTGTAAATTGGTTATTATTTAGGGCAGGTGGCTGCTTAAAGCAATGTGAAAGTTATTTAAACAGAACTCTCCTACAGGAGCGTTCTGTTTTACTTTCACCTTGCTTTAAGCAGCCACCTGCCTTTAACACAAAACAATTGATGTAATTTAGTGGCCGTTAGTAGAGCGGTTTTGCTGTAATTAGTATATATCCTTACAATGCTGAATGCTGTGCAACGACTGGTTAGATATAGTAACAAGACATGATGACGCAACTTTATGAAATATAGAAGCTTATGTAACCACCCTTTATCTTTAGACTCCTGAATTGTAAAATTGACTATTCCAAAATTCAAACAGGTCAAGCGTATGTGGAATATTTAACTCTTTCGCTGCCAATGCCGGATCTGTGATTACCTGTGCAAACAGTTTGAATCTAGATGAGACGCCGAGTAACTCGGCGTCTCATCAGGATCCAGACTGTTTGTTACTGTTACTATGTTTTTGAAACAAAAATGAAGAAAATAAAAAAATGAAATTTTGTAGCAGACGACAAAGTTAGCAGACGACAGAACTTGGCAGCGAAACCGGTTAAGGATTTTTCGAAAGATAAATGTAACATAACAAACAGTGCAGACCCTGATGATAGGGTTCATCTGGGTATACAGTGCTCCCTCTCTACAACGACACCCTTTGGGGTACGAAGATTGTATGTGTTGTTCAGAGGGAGTTGTTACAGGGAGGGAAAATCAAACATAATAATTAGCTTGTTTGCAGATCCGCAGATCAGGTTTATTTCGAGAAGAACTAAAACCGTTATGCCTCAATCAAACCATATGTTGTGACCACTTTTAAGAATCGTCACAAAGTGACGATTCTAAAGAGTGGTCACAACATAGGGTTTGATAGAGGCATAAAGAAAATACGATGGAAAAAGTTGTTTCTGGAGCCTTGTTGTTTCGGAAACAGTGACATGCGTTATTGTAAGGAGGGACTCGTTATTGAGAGGACCGTTGTAGGGAGGGAGCACTGTAACAGTGACATGCGTTATTGTAAGGAGGGACTCGTTATTGAGAGGGCCGTTGTAGGGAGGGAGCACTGTACACTGTTTGCAAAAGACATGAGAGGCTCGTGTTCAGCACTGTAAGGGTTAAAGTCTGAACTGTTTTCTCCACGAAGATTCGTTGCAGACACAAACTATTATAATTTGTTTGTTTATATCGGGATTTTACGTTGTTTAATCAGTACAGTTGAACTTCGATATCTCGAACTCGGATAATTCGAACATTCGGATAACTCGAACTAAAAAGTTCGGTCATTCTAACATTTGCAATGCAGAATTGCACTACAATGTATCACTACGCATGTCTGGAAAAAACAATTTGACAGCTCAATGCAGGTCGAAAGTAAAGCTGAAAGCTCCTACAAGAGCTTTCAGTATTACTTTAGACCTGCATTAAGCTGAGAAGTTGAGAACTTGTTCAGGTTAGAAATCGGATAACTCGAATCTTAGTTATCTCGAAGTAATTTGTATGGTCCCTTGAAGTTCGAGATCTCGAAGTTCAACCGTATTTCAGAAAGTCATGTCATGTGGTGGAAGGCCGCAGATATTTTTTCCGTGCATTGAATAAATTGCATTGTTTCGTACACAGAAAAAAACACCCGGATAGAACCACGGACTATTATGAACATTGATTAATTAATTAATTGTTTTAAATTGTTAACTAAAACAAGTGAATACACAAACAAAGCAAACAGTATACACTCAGATTAAGACGTTTATGCAAACAGAGCAGACCCATATCAGACGACTCATATAGGAGCCGTCTGATCTGTTTCTACTCTTTTGCAAATGTTTTAAAAAGTTTGTATGGATTTGTAAGCGAGTACTGAGGACATGCTTTACGAGTTTATTTGAGAAGTTGCTTCAAGGTTTTGCTACAATGTATATTGTTCTTCCATTTTAGCTCGTCTGTTTCGAAGAAAAATCGAGCTATTGTGATCACTGTGTCGTAGACGTCGTTGTCGTCGTCGGCGTGCAAACACTTTAATATAGTTTATTACTCGAAAAGTATAAGAGGTATCAACATAAAACGTCGTAGGCTAGTAGATCTTATTGAGGGCAAGGCCCCTACATAAGAACCATAACTCTTGATTTCAAAAGTTTGGAGTTATGGTCCTATATTTTTATTTTATTTAGCTGGACAAGTACCGAATCAGACGAGCGTTGGCACCGCACGCGCTCTTGTTGGTTTTCAAAATTAGTGTACAGTGCTCCCTCTCTACAACGACACCCTTTGGGATACGAAGATTGTATGTGTTGTTCAGAGGGAGTTGTTACAGGGAGGGAAAATCAAACATAATTAGCTTGTTTGCAGATCCGCAGATCAGGTGTATTTCGAGAACTAAAACCGTTATGCCTCAATCAAACCCTATGTTGTGACCACTCTTTAGAATCGTCACAAAGTGACGATTCTAAAGAGTGGTCACAACATAGGGTTTGATAGAGGCATAAAGAAAATACGATGGAAAAAGGTTGTTTCTGGAGCCTTGTTGTTTCGGAAACAGTGACATGCGTTATTGTAAGGAGGGACTCGTTATTGAGGGGGCCGTTGTAGGGAGGGAGCACTGTACACTGTTTGCAGAAGACATTAGTGGCTCGTGTCCCGCACTGTAAGGGTTTAAGCCTGAATTGTTTACTCCACGAATATTCGTTGCAGACACAAACTATTATAACTTGTTTATTTATATCTGTATTAGTGTCAAGCAGTTTCAATCCTGATCAGATACCGGGTTATTAAGCATATCATCGGAACCAACGCAGTTTGCAAATATCATCACAAATCGGTCTATAGTGTTGAAAGAATTAATTGCCTCTCATGCGTCCGTTATCCTATTGGGTTGTTTCTATATTTAACACATTCCTTCCTAGACTAATTTTAGACCCACACTTTTTTTAATAAATATACTGTAAAGGAGCATTTACTATTTACATTTACAGTTTTATGCCCCCAACGGCGGGCATATGGTAGTCGCATTGTCCGTCCTTCCGTCTGTCCGTCCGTCCGCCTGTCCTTCCATCCGTCCGTCCCAAATTCCGTGTCCCTTCTTTAACCGTTTTATCTGTGAGTGATTTCAAAATAACCTGACACGACGTGTCTCGTTTAACTCCCTGGTCCATGGGTCAAAGGTCAAGGTCATCCTTCAGGGTCAAAGGTCGGGGGCATAGTGTTTCACAAACACATCTTGTTTTAGAATTATATACTTTTGAAACCAATGTGATAAATAGAGCGTTTGCTCCACAGTAGGAGACAATAGGCCACCCCGCAAGGTTATAGACAATAATCAAATTGCGATGAAATTGATTTATATTCATACAGATGGCCGCAAAACAAATCCATTTACCTAACTCTGCTGAACCGAGTACGATATGAAATAAGCCATGAACCAGAGGCTTAAGCTGTGCCCACTGGTATCATCTGACCGAGAATAATGTTAACAAAATGAAGTTTTGGCACGGTATACATGCACGTGTCTAGAAACAGTTAAACTGTGATGGCAATGACTTGGGGGCAGTTTTGTGTACGTAAGTGTATACAGTTGAACTTCGATATCTCGAACTCGGATAACTCGAACTTCGGGATAACTCGAACTAGAAGTTCGGTCCTTCCAAAATGTACAATACAGATTTGTTCTAAAATATATCCAACACATATATAGAAACACACGTGACAGCTTAAATGCATGTCTAAAGTAATGCTGAAAGCTCCTACAGGAGCTTTCAGCATTACTGTATACCTGCATTAGCTGTGAACTTGACATATTGGTCAGATTTTTAATCGGATGACTCGAACCTCTGTTTTCTCGAACTAATTTTTATGGTTCTTTTGAAGTTCGAGACATATGAGCTTTCAGCATCACTTTAGATATGCATTAAGCTGTCACATGTGTTTCTAGATATTATATTCTAGATCCGTTTTAGTACAATTCTTTATTGTAAATTTTCGAAGGACCGAACTTTTAGTTCAAGTTATCCCGAAGTTCGAGTATTCCGATTTCGAGATATCGAAGTTCAGCTGTATATGTTATTTTGAAAAACAGAGTTTGTATCTATTAGAAAAGTGAAAGGAATGTAGCTGAATCTATGAACGGTTCAACCCTTTACTCCATGAATATTCATGTAAGAAATAATATCTTTATTACACAGCTACGTATAGGTGCGTACCCAAATACTAAAATCGTTATTTATCCGCCAAACCCTATAATATGACCACTATTTAGACTTGTCTCTTCGAGGCGATTCTAAAGAGTGGTCACAGTATAGGTTTTGGTGGAGAAATTAATTTACGCATATTAGTTGGACCGCTGTAATATTAATAAGTTATAAATATCTAGATGCAATTCTATAATGACATAAAAATTATGTACACATGAATTGTTAGCGGTAGCAGAAACTGTAGAATCAACTCTATATAATTCCATAAGCAAACAGAGCAGACCCTGATCTGGATCTACTCTGTTTGCAAAATACTTATCTATGGACTAAAGGATTACTATGTGTTTTTATCACATAATCTGCCTTGTAGGAGTGCCGTAACTAAGTGCCGTAAATCGCGGAAATGCACTAGTGCCTTTTTTTTATGCAAATTAGCAATCGTTAGCCAATCGTAGCGCTCATTTAAGCGTTAGCCAATCGTAGAGCTCCGTGTGCATCGTCCGTTGTATTACTACGCTGTTTGTAAGGAATGGCCGACACAGCCGACAGTTATAGCCTGTTTCATTTTCTATGGCATTTTAAGGCTTATGTGATAAAAACCTATATCCACGCTGAAAATGGCATTGTTTGTTCCTACATACATGAAAATATACATAGAAATATATACAAATAATTAACATACGCAAGTCCTGAAACACATAATGACATTTACGTATGATTAGATCTATACGTATTGTTTTCATATTTCTTATTTTTGGCCATAAAGCTATAGGCAATGACCAACTTGCGATGAACTTGATTGACTAATATACCCACAGATAGCCATTAACCATTATCCAGCTATCTACAAATTGACCTGCATTTGCAAACAGCTTGGGTCCAGATGAGACGCCGAGTAACTCGGCGTCTCATCAGGATCCAAACTGTTTGACACTTGATCAATAGTTTTTTAAACACTCCTTTCGAATCTGAATCAGTCAAAATGGGACTTGATCCAAATATGAGCATACATCACTTTTTTACACCGTAAGAAGGGTTGATCTATCTCTGCTGAACACAATTTGCGATATAAAATATATCTAGTCGGATACTGTTACTACGACAACACAAACATAGTAGACAATTGTTTATGTCGTTTGCGAAAAGGAACAGGGAGTAGATAATATGAGTTCTGCTGATCTATCAAAATCTGTTATTTCTCAGCCTAACCCGGTCTTATTACTAAAGTAGAGCCTCGCTAATGCGACCACAGTGTTCTGTTTTACTTTTACCTTGCTTTAAGCAGCCACATGTCCTAAATATCAACTAATTAACACAATGTAGTGCCCGATATAGAGAGGTTTTACTGTATTTTACTGTGTTTCCTAAATACACCATCGATCTCTAGGTCTGAGGAATATCAATACAATAATAAATCTACACCAGAAGTTATAAAACTCCTGAGTCTGAATCTGGCTTCATTCTCAAGTATCTTATTGGTCAGCAAGCTCAAAATCTGACCAATAAGATACAAGTGAAGGTGTTCAGACCTAAGCAAAACGTTTATAACTTCGGGCCAGATATTATGTTTTGTTTATTTCTCCACTGTTTAAAGCTGTACAACGATCCCAGAGCAGCATATCAATATGAATATCTAGATACTAAAATCGTCATATCTATACGATCTTCGAGACGATTCTAAAACGTAGTCACAACATAAGGATTGGTGGAGAAATAAAGGAGTTATTCTTGAAAGTGTTTTAATTTACGCATCTTATCTGGGCCGCTGAACCTGATGTCGAAAGTAACATAGGGACCCTTAACCAATGAGATTTTTTTTTATGTCTGATCAACTCTTAAATAATCGCTCGAATGTCAATCAGCTTGGATTCTGATGAGACGCCGAGCTACTCGGCGTCCGTCTTGAGCCAAGCTGTTTGCGAATGTGTCAGATCGCGGGTGGAGGGATAAGCTTATTGTTACAATCGTCTCTTGAACGAGACTTGTATGTAAGAAGAAATATTTCTTAAGGTCCTTTGTGAATTCTTTTCCGCGTGATATATCCATATAAAGTGTCTGAGTAATCAAGGAAGTAGGTAATAAACAAACAGAATTTGTTGAATAAAAATATGATCATGATAAGAATGGCGGCGAAAGGGGAACATTAGTTGACTGGTGCATTATGCTGTCAGTGCGATAGACATTTTCTGGGAAAATGTATTTAGGTCAAACGTTTGATTGTAATTTTGAAAATGACTGCTACATTTTAGTTAACGTATGGACTAATTAAACAAACAAACAAAATAACAGCATAACAACGACAATATTCATACCTATTTAGAATTAACGGATGAGTCGGCTTCAACACGGTAATTTAATGTTTAAGTTTTTCGCGGCCAATGGCGAATGTGTGATTGACAATGCGAACAATTTGGATTCTGATGAAAAGCCAAGTAAAACAGGAACATCGTACTCAATCTTGATAAGGTAAAACAATTCTTACATTGTACCCCATTTGGATGAGATGATTAACTTATTCCTTCATATTGACGCCTTTTGACGCCTCTGTAAAAGTCACCTTTTGGAACCATTGGAATAATTCTCAAGCATCTGACTGATCAGATTGTGAGCAAGCTCAGAATCTGACCAATCAGATGCTTGAGAATGATCTCAGACTCAAGCAAAACGTTTTATAACATCGGGGCCTGGAAACAAATGTACTAGTATTTGCAAACAGTGAATAACCAGACCTGAGGGTTCCTTGAGACTTCTGATTAGGATATGCATTGTTTGTATTTTGAAATTCTCTAGTAAAGACCAGCCTCGCACACTGAATGGACACTATAGTAAAACCTCTCTATAACGACCACTAAGTTGTATTAATTAGTTGGTATATTAGGGCAGGTGGCTGCTTAAAGCAAGGTGAAAGTAAAACAGAACGTTCCTATAGGGGCGTTCTGTTTTACTTTCACCTTGCTTTAAGCAACCACCTGCCTTTAACACAAATACTTGATGTAATTTAGTGGCCGTTATAGAGTGGATTTACTGTACATATATATGATGGACAATTTCACTTTGATTATTCACCATTCAAAGGTTCAATGAGATATGCAATGATACATTTCTTATGTCAAATTTCGTAAGCAAATGTCGTTTGAAATAGTATGCATGACAAGTTAGAGTCAAGTTACAGTTAGACGTCTTTTAATTATTCATTCCATAAGTATTCAAGTAAAAAATAATGACATATTGAATAACACTCAGGTGATGGTTTTCCTAATGATGTTGTGAATAACGGAAGTTTTAATCACGGAATAAACTGAGAAACTGTACAGTGATTAGATCATTAACAAACAGAGCAGACCGTGTCTGATCTTGATCTATCCTGCTTGCAAAGCCGTGATACAGTGAACCCTCAATATACCGGCATTCGTTACAATGACACCCTCGTTATACCGGCATTCGTTACAATGGCACCCTCGTTATACCGGCATTCGTTACAATGACACCCTCGTTATACCGGCATTCGTTACAATGGCACCCTCGTTATACCGGCATTCGTTACAATGGCACCCTCGTTATACCGGCATTCGTTACAATGGCACCCTCGTTATACCGGCAGTATGAATTGAAACAAAATTACCGTTGATTCTTTGAAACAACCACTGAATAAGTAGGTGCAATGCCAATAACGCAGGTGATCGCTTAATGCAGTAATGCAGAACACAAGAAGTGCAAAAAGCTCCTAAAGGTAGCTTTTTGCACTTCTTCTGTTCTGCATTAAGCGATCACCTATTGATACCAGTTTAAAACTGGCCATATGGTTCCTTTCATATTTAAACTCGTTATAACGGCAACCTCGTTATACCAGCACAATGTCTGGAAACAATCACCGTCGTTGTAATGAGGGTTCACTGCAATATGTTCTGTCACGTAAAGGGTTAAGTAGCCGCCATATAGATAGAGATATCACTGAATGTTGTGTTTTTCAATTTGTACAATACTCCTGAAAGGTCGTCAAGGAATAAAAAAATGAAGTATCTCTCCCCGATACTGTTTATATAATGTCTGAGCAATGATATAAAATAAATACACTTTGTTATATTCATACCATGGATGATCGAATATTTGAATTATAATAATTTTGTTTCATAATCGATGCAAAATAAATAAAGTTGAAAGTTTCGAAGAGGAGGAATGTTCCGCCCCTTGTTTGAAATATGCATATTGACCTTTATCCGACTATTTGCATCCAGATACTAATTTACAAACAGCTTGGATCCAGATGAGATGCCGAGTAACTCGGCGTCTCATCTGGATCCAAGCTGTTTGGTCATCGGTCAATGTTTCTAAAAAACTTGATCGATTCTGAAGTAGTCAAAATGGCATTAGAACCAGATAAAAGCAGACACTTTGTTTCTTTGCTGCAGGGGGAGGTTTAAACCAGCGAAACTTTGGTTTACCCCTTACAACGCTGAAATTGAAATTTGGACTATTCCAAAATTCAAACAGGTCAAGCTTATGGCGACTATTTATGGATTTTTCGAAAGAAAGGTGTAACATGACAAACAGCATATACCCAGTTGAGAGGGCTCATTTAGGAGCCCTCTTAGCTGGGTCTACACTGTTTGCAAAGGACATTAGTAACTGGTGTCCCACACTGTAAGGGCTAAATGAAATACCAAATAAGAAATCTATTCCAATTAATTCAAGTTCAACTCCAAAACAAACAAATCACTGTCCCGATTATATATAAGAGCAATTCATTTGCATACGAGTGTTTACTTATATCATGCTGAAACTGATGTCTGCTCATCTCTGATCTGGAACATTTTTGAATTCCTGCCAATTATTTCGAGTGTTTGGGAAACTAATGTTCTAGAGTCAATTTGTTTGGATCCTGATGGGCCGTCGATTTAGGCAAGGTTTTGCCAGGATCCAAGCTACAGTAAAACCTCTATATAACGGCCTATGAATTGTGTTAATTAGTTGGTATTTACGGCAGGTACTTTCGCATTGCTTTAAACAGCCACCTGTCTTAAACACAAAATACTCGATGTAATTTAGTGACCGTTATTGAGAGGTTTTACTGTATATACATTAAACCATTTTCAAGAATAACTGGTTTATTTCTCCACCAAAGCCTATTTTATGAGTCAGACAATTCTACAGATTGTTATTAAAAAATAATAATGTAGTATTTGGTGGAGAAATGACAAATATGGTATTTGAATACACTGCTTCGGCTATGGCTCGGACTGAAATAATTGATATTTAGTAGCATGTGCAAATGGCCGTTATAGAGAGGTTTTACTGTATTTGCAAATACTAGTTAAGCCGTGATAAGTGTGATACGGATTAATACATGAAATGGATATCCTTAACCCTTTCCCTGATGCAAATGCTTTTGCAAACAGAGTTGATTCAGATCAGACAGCCCCTGCAGGACCGTTTGATCAGGGTCTACTCTGTTTCCTTATTGAATAAATATAGAACTTATTTTACAGTTCCTACCATAGCCAAACGTTCGTGTGATTTTGTCATTATTAAACTCAGTTTATCATTCTAATCAACTTATATTAATTCGTGAAGAAGTTTTATAAAAATGTGTACTTATTCATGGGAGAAAAGGTTAATGTTTCAGTAGTGCATGCGGAAGTCAAACAATCATTTTCTTTGTTACCAACACTGTATGCTGCTTCGAGTGCTGCATCAATATAAATAGTGAGCAATTATATCATTGTCACAGACGAAGCAATGTGATTGATTGGAGTAACTGTACACTTTTTAAACTTTACCCTTTCAGGCTCTTTATGCTATTGATACGCCTTTGTAAGGGTTTTGCAACCAGAGAAGACCCAGATCAGACGGCTCCTGTAGGAGCCGTCTGATCAGGGTCTGCTCTGTTTGCTTATTGTATAAGATAGTTTCTGTCCTACTTCCTGTGTTCATATGCCATTATAAAAAGTTGTGTAATTAATATTCATGATGCCATTATGTCTAACATGAATATTCATTCAGTAGAATGCTAATCTATAGCCAGTAAACGGGTACATGCCAATAACGGATGCGTAAGACGAAACATGGTTATGGCGACACAACCACCCGTGGACTGGTATATGGTTAAGGAGGAATTTCTAAGTGCTTTCTAAAAAGTGTTCTTTCGTCGGATTTGTTAATTGCTGTATGCCTTGAAACGTGAGCCAAAGGAATCAACCTGATATAAAATGGTAAGTCATATTACCGTTCTTCTTCAACCCAAATAATAAGTATGCATATACATAACCATTGAATATATGTGTAATTTTGCCCCTTGCAGCATTACCAAAAAGGAATCCATGTACAATTACAGTAAACCCAGACGTTAAATTTAGTATAAATATCGGCATTGAAGACAGATGGCAGCTTAATGTGGGTGAAAGTCACACAGAAATCTCGTCTTGGAGCCTTCTGCATGACTTTCACTCTGCATTAAACAGCCACCTGCCTAAAAGCATCTAAATTCATATATACTAAAATTACGGCTTAAATGGGATTTGGTGCCAAAATAAGTTTCGTCTGCGAATAATGCCGTCTGCTTTAAAATTCAGAGTGGATTTCCTTTATACTTCTTCTGTAACCCTTCGGAGTCAAATTTCTAATTGTCGTCTACACATCGATTTTGTTAAATCATTCGGTAAAATAAATAATTGAGATAGATAAATGCAAATTCAAAGGAATAAAACACATATCGTAGACTCACCTTCTATCGAACCTCACCTGTTTATCGAACCTTTCATTTTTTTGTGTGTTTTTACGCATGTACAAGTGCATACTACCTCATAAAATCATGAGTACCGTTGCTTTGTCTGTAAACAACGCCCCGTAGCTTTAAAAACGAAATATACATCATAAACAGGTCAATGCAGTTTATTTTCTCTTCAACTATGCTAAACATGAGAAAACTCTTAATACGTTATAGAATATCAACATAAATTGAAAAGTATACCACATTAAAATGTTTGACAGTCCTGACCCCTTCAGCTTATGCAAAGGTCGCGTGCCCATGATGAAATCACGTGATTATGAGTATTATGTTACAGTAAACAGTTTCTAAAATAAAGGTTCGATAAGCAGGTGATATTTTTCTGGCAGCCATTTTTGTTTTTGTTATGCGGGTGGTGGGGAACACTGGATTGTTTGGGGATTAATAGATGAGAATAAAATTACTTAATTGTTTCAAGGTATGTATAAAAGATTATTTTGAACTGCTGATTTATTTTTTTTCTTCAATATTCACAGTAAACGTTTTCTGTTCCTGGTCAAAGATTAAGAGGTTCGATAGACGGTGAGACCATGCTATATAGAAATATAGCTTGGGACAAATAGTGAAGTCCCTGATAAGACGCCGCGTTCAAAAGGCGGCGTTTGATCTGGGACTGCACTATTTGTCGTGATCCATTTTTGCGACATTGGCGGTGAAAGAGTTAAAATGTATGAATCCTGTTGAGACACCGAGTAACTCGATGTTTCATCTAGATCTAATATGTTTGCAAAGGTAATTTGCCCAATTACAACAAGCAACTATAGGGCGCCTTAAGGCGACATTGGTGATGCAATAGTTTATCGCATTCTAATTGTTTCTTTTGAAAGTTTCAAAAATGTAGACGTTTTGAGTTTGTGTATTTTCAGTATAGAGATTAAATATTGCTTATACTCGTATTACTCGAATTACACAGAAACGCCGACAAGACTTTTCAGTGGCACAGAATAGAATATATTTAACCATTTCACTGTTCAATATTTATATAAGAAATAATGGCATCATGAATATTTATTAGCTGACTTTTTATAAACTTTTCAAGGGAGTTTATGTACTTTGACAAAACTGTAGAATCACATCTATTTTATTTCAAAAGCAAACAGAGCAGACCCTGATCAGACGGCTCCTATAGGAGCCGTCTGATCAGGGTCTGCTCTGTTTGAAAATGCATTTATATGAGGGAAGCGGTTTATCCTTATCCCACTGACCGCGACCTCACTTGCCTTTGCAAACAGCTGTCATCTAGATGCGACACCGAGAGACTGGCCGTCTCATCAGGATCCAAGCTTTTTGAAACTTGGACGATAGTTTCTCAAACGTATGTGTTATGACACTTGATCAATGGTTCCTCAAAAGCTTGAGCGAATGGGAAATTGTCGAATTGCACTAGATCCAATTAGAGCAGAATTGTTCAGCCGGGTGTGGGATAATCCATTCCTCCATAGGTTATTTTTAGACCCAACCTGTTTCAATGAATCTACCGAAAAGGAGCATTAACTAGAGAAAAGGATTTCTTTTAGAATTTTGTAGTTCTGAAACCATTGTGATAAATAGATGCAAAATAAATAAAGTTGAAAGTTTCGAAGAGGAGAAATGTTCCGCCCCTTGTTTGAATTATGCATATTGGCCTTTATCCGACTATTTGCGACTAGATACTAATTTGATACTATTTATCACAAAAGGTGACTTTTACAGAGGCGTAGAAAGGCGTATTTATGGAGGAATGGGTTAATCACGCATTAATGTTTGTAACTCTGAAACATACGGTTAAACTTCGATATCTCGAACTCGGATGACCCGAACTTCGTGATAAGTCGAAGTAAAAGTTCGGTCCTTCCCAAGATTTAAAATACATAATTATTCTAAAATATATCACTGAAAATATATAGAAACACACGTGACAACCAAATGCAGGTCGAAAGTAATGCTGAAAGCTCATACGGGAGCATTAAGCATTACTTAATACTTGTCTTAACCCTTTCCTCCATAGTCTATATTTAGACACAACCTCTTTGAATGAATCTACCCAAAAGGAGCATTTACTAGGGAAAAGTAAAATTTTAGAATTTTGTAGTTTGAAACCATTGTGATAAATAGAGCATTTGCTAATATAGGAGCAAAATGCTCTATTTATCACAATAGTTTCAAGAAGTGGTTATTACAGAGGCGTAGAAAGGCGTATTTATGGAGGAATGGGTTAATCACGCATTAATTAATGTTTGTAACTCTGAAACATACGGTTGATCTTCGATATGTCGAACTCGGATGACTCGAACTTCGGATTAAGTCAAAGTAAAATTTCGGTCCTTCCCAAGACTTACAATACATAATTATTCTAAAATGTATCACTGCGAATATCTTGAAACACACGTGACAGCTAAATGCAGGTCGAAAGTAATGCTGAAAGCTCGTACGGGAGTATTCAGCATTACTTTAGACTGGTTTTGAGCTACGAACTTTAGAATTTGTCAAAATCGTAACCCCTGTTATCTCAAAGTACTTTGTCTGGTCCCATGAAGTTAGAGATATTGAAGCTAAACTACAGTTGAAATTCGATATCTCGAACTCGGATATCTCGAACTTCGAGATAACTCGAACTTAAAGTTCGGTCCTTCCAAAATCTTACAATACAGAATTGCTCTAAAATGTATCGCTACGCATATCTAGAAACACATTTCACAGCTTAATGCAGGTCTACAGTAATGCTGAAAGCTCCAAATTAGAAATCGGATAACTCGAACTTCCATTACATCGAACTAATCTGTATAGTCCCTTGATGTTCAAGATATTGAAGTTCAACTATATTTAGAACATATATTTATATTCGTTATCACTCGAATATACTACAAGTCTTTGCAGGCTTTTATGGCAAAGAAACATTTCAAAGAACAATCATCTACAATGACATTATATCAAATGCAGAACACACTGATTGGGACTTTGCAGATGTCTAAGAGACCTGACTAGGGATAGACTCGAAATTTGTCACGTAATTCACTGACCCCTGGAAAGGTTTCCAGTCTGTGCAATACGTTTGTCGTGTTATTATCTAGAGTTAGCGAGAATTACGGTGATTTACCTGAAAGACATACAGTAAACCCCTTCTAATGAGACCAACAGAAATGGGCATAATTCACAGCGGCAAAGGCAGGTGGTAGCTTAATGCAGGACGAAAGTTATGCAGAAAGCTCCTATAGGAGCTTTCTGCATAACTTTCATCCTGCATTAAGCAACCACCTGCTTATAAAGATAGCCATTAAGTGGTCGAATTAGAGGGGTTTCACTGTAGTCTGTAATGGCACACTGAAGTCATCCATACAGATGCTTCATATGCACTGGTCAATCTTAAAACTATTCAATCTTGTTAATATTCTATGTATAAAAACTTAAAAAGCATTTCTTATCCAAAATCATTTATATCTAAAATGCATAAACATAATATGGATGTTAAACAGTTTGGATGTCGATGTAACGCCGAGTTACCCAGCGTCTCATCTGGATCCATACTGTTTGTAATTTGAAAATATAGGCAAATAATGTAACTCTTTACTCCATAACTACGCCGTTCTATGCCACTGAAAACAGGGTAGACCCAGATCAGATGGCCCCAGTAGGAGCCGTCTAATCAGGATCTGCTCTAATTGCTTTCGACATACTAGTTCTACACGTTCTGTCTTGGTTAAATATTTATGTGTACATGAGTTATTTTAAAAATATATATAAAATTTATATACATGATGCCATTCCTTCTTCAGTAATATTCAAGGAATAAAGGGCCAAATTATGTAAGAGGCTCGCTCATCAACCCTCTTTCATGCTTTAAAATGATGTTTAACCCATTCCCTCATAGGCTATTTTAGACGAAACCTTTTTGAATAAATATACCAGAGAAAAGGAAACTTTTAGAACTGTGTAGTTTCGAAACCATTGTGATAAATAGAGCATTTGCTCCTATGGAGCAAATGCTCTATTTATCACAATGGTTTCACAAAGTTTCACAAAGTGAATTTTACAGAGTCGTCAAAAGACGTCAATAAGAGGGAATGGGTTAATATCTGTTTGGTGATTTAAAAAAAATTAATAATTTGCTAAGTAAATGATAGAGATGCATATTACACATTTGCAAACAGATATCTGATTATTCATGTCAGAAATAATTACATAATGAATATTTATTAGCTGAAGTTTTAAAATGGCATATGTATACGTATGCAGGACGTTTTTGGTATTGGAAGAATCTGTAGTGTCAGATATATTATACATGTCAAATGTAAACAGTGCAGACACTGATCAGATCGGTCTTACTGAAACCGTCTGATCTGGGTATGCTCTGTTTGCAATTGCGTGAAAAGTTTTCTATATGAAGCAAAGGGTTAAACATGAAGCCTGTTTAAATCCCAATCTGTTGCATTATTAGCCTTAATTCATCCAAGTTTTTGAGAAACTCATGACCGAGTGTACAAAAAGCTAGGATCTTGATGATATAAATCAGCGTCTCATCATCAAAGCTGTGACCTTTTTTTCGCTTCGCATGGAAAGGGTTTAACATTATTTGGACGGATATGTTTTTTTTTACTAACTTTAAGTCTGCTGTAAGTGAATGAGCGATTACCCATGCAAACAGGTTGGATCCAGATGAGATGCCGAGTAACTCGGCGTCTCATCAGGATCCAACCTGTTTGACATGCTGGTTGTATTATGGAAGACACATTGATTATAGCTTGAGATTGGAAATGTAGTACGTGAAACATGTTATAATAATAACTGGCCCAGTATGCTTAAGGTTAATTGGTGTGACATTTCGGCTAAGGTACTGATTTGCCGTGTTTTGTTGAGATATAATTCAGATGAATTGCAGTGTCAGTGACAGAACGCATCCTCTGACATTTTATTTCTTGACATACATGTATGTGGACTCCGGTGTGCAAAACGGCGTCGCCATCTTTATGGTCTTAATTAGTTCGACGTCAAATTAATAATTGTCGTCTGCAATCTAAATTTATTTACGTATTCATTCATATAAACGCCGTTTTTTTCACGCATTTGCAAACAGAGTAGACCCAGAGCCGTCTGAACCGGGTCTGCTCTGTTTGCTTAACCCATTCCCTCATATAGACGACCTTTGACGACTCTGTAAAAGTCACTTTGTGAAACCATTTTGATAAATAGAGCATTTGCTCCTATAGGAGCAAATGCTCTATTTATCACAATGGTTTCAAACTAAAAAAATCTAAAATTTTCCTTTTCTCTAGTTAATGATCCTTTTCGGTAGATTTATTCAAAGAGGTTGTATCGAAAAATAGCCTATGAGGTAAAGGGTTAATGCATGATATAGATATGACGTTATACAGTTTTTGCCAAAGCAGAAAATCCCCTCGAAAATTTTATATTACAAAATTTCAGCTAATAACTATTAATGATGACATTATTTTCTAACATGAATATAGAACATGTTAAAAGATGTCGGTAAATTAAAGAATATATATATATATATATATATATATATATATATATATATATATATATATATATATATATATATATATATATGTTTTTTTTAACCATTTCATTGTTCATTTTTCATGTGAGTAATAATGACATCATGGCTGAACTAAACCTTTATAAAGGAATATGAACACAGGGTGATTTGTTAGTAGCAAACAAATTGTTAACCCTTCGCTTGGTGAATTTTAAAATACATTTCTCCTTCTTTACCCATGCCCTGTTGTATAATTACATTTATAACATAACTCGTGGCTTCAGCGTGACGTAACACTATCATTTATTTTTTGATAATCATGGGCATATATTCACTAGTGAATAACATTCGAACGACCGAATGACATTCGAGCGATTCATACGCGCTGTCAAAACAAACAAACTGGCGGACGGTGGTCGACCTACCTGTCCACGATTGAGTCACGATAGATGGCAAAGGATTGTTGGCACTTGCGCCTTAATTTCGATAAAATAATACAAATTGTAATCGCTGTCGGGAATCATATACAAAATGTATGCCAAAAAAGACCTACCAGCTACTCTGACCCATACAATCCATTCTACATTTAAAATGCCTCCTCAACTTTGCATTTTCTTCACCGCATGTCCTTTTGTTTATGCAGATTTCTACTCATACAAATATCTCATCAATCAACAACTATAGTCATCTGAATCCAGCACAGCACAAACATATTTCAAATATGCTATACTCACTAACTCAGCTGATCGCGAAAATCTTCCTCCTGTTCCAACACATTTTATGCAGCAGTTCGTACTGAATCTTTTGTCCATTTCAAACATTTTCACTGAACTTGAATCGAGATTTTTTTTCTCGGTGGAAATGTCCATGTCCATGTGTATACATACAACACTAATGAAGGGCTTAATATACCAAAACGAAGGCGCATTTCGAACCCCATTGACAGTGAGTGTCGGACGTGTTGAGGACTGTATGTGGGTCTTCGTGTAAATGGCGCGCTTTACATAGACACAATGTCATGTTGTGTACAATGACGTCATAATGTGACGTGTTTGTAACTATGTATGTCAAAACTGTAACTCAAAATTTATTTTGACGTGTTTCTGTATGTTTATGTATCATAAACTATCACAGTTAAATTGAATTCCAGTGAGGTCTAAATTAGATCCTGGTTGATATGACAGTAAGTAAAAAAAAAGTTGGAAAATTTGGACCTACTTTGTCCCAGTTACCTAGCGAACCCAATAACACCTTTCATTCATCATTTCTATATGTAAGGAGAATTTATAACAATCCACATTACTGCTGAAATATTGGCTACAAATAATATTTGTGTGTGTTATGTTATAAATAGGATCTTGCATTCGTGTTCATGATTATTGGATTTATTAAATTCGTCTTTTTAAAACGATAAAAAAAACTCGCTAAAGCTCGTTTTTTATCGTTTTAAAAAGACTCATTTAATAAATCCAATAATCAAGAACACTCATGTAAGATCCTCTATATACTTCACTGTGTACAAGTATTTCGCTGTGCAATCACTGCTGTTGAGTGCACTGGTTGCACAATCAACTTGTAAATAGTGCAGACCCTGATGAGACAGCTCCTGTAGGAGCTGTCTCATCTGGGTCTTCACTATTTACAGGTAGGTATATTGACGTGAATAGCCAGCGAATAAATCAGGGCCCGTATTCATAAAGCTCCTAAGGATTTTCCTAAGACTTTTTTTAACTAAGTGGAAATATTCATTTGACTTTCACCGATATCAATATCAAGCTTGTAGAGATTTTTAGAAAAATATTATTTGAAGAAATTGTGAATACATGATATCCATTCATGCTATCAGACCGGGGCAATGCCTTATAGAGGCACTTCTTTTGGCCACTATCAAGAGGTTTTTAAGCTACAATCTAGCCAAACGTATATATCATACCGGCGTTAGATATGGTGTTATTTCATTCCCGTACCTGTTTAACCCTTTCGGCGCCAAATTTCTAATTGTCGTCTGCAACCCAAGTTTGTTAAATCATTCAGTAAAATAAGGAAATGAGATAAATAAATGCAAATTTCAAAGGAATAATGCACATATATAGAAATAGAGATTGAGACAAATAGTGAAGTCCCTGATTAGACGCCGCGTCTGATCTCAGACTGCACTATTTGTCGCGGTGCATTTATACGACTGCGGCGGTGAAAGGGTTAAATCCTGTCGTAAACCGGCATCAACACCGAGTAACTCTTGTTACCATTCTCCTCCTCCTTGTTGTTTTCAAAATTCTCAGTTAACCCGTTAACCCCTTTATCTTATTATTTTTATGCGTATGTATAAGTTCAGTGTCAACCTATACAAAACAACCCATATCCTCTTTATCTGATAAATATTCATGATAGACCCAACCTTGTTATGTTTCGTGTTACCATTCTCCTCCTTGTTGTTTGCAAAATTCTCAGTTAAGCCCTTAACCCATTTATCTTATTATTTTTGCCTCCCTTGCAAATAGTGATTACTTAGATCAGATGGTGTTACGATCCGCTTGATCAGGATCTGTTCTGCTTACGAAAGTAATGATGCAGTAAAATCGCGATTATTCGAACACTAAAATACATATTATCGATTATTCGATCACTAAAATACGTATTATCGATCTTTAACCCTGTCCCTGTTCTATATGTATTCCAAATTTCAATACCTACTGATATTCATGGACAAAATAGTTAAAATCAAATATCGGAAGGTGAAACGTTGTAGCCATTTTAGAAAGTAAAGAGACAGAATTTTCAAACTCCATTACCAAACAGAGTAGACTCTGATCAGACGGCTCCTCTAGGAGCCGTCTGGTCTGGGTCTACTCTGTTTGCAAATGCGTGAAAACACGTTAGATTTATATGAGGGAAGGGGTTAAGACAGATGGGAGCTTAGGAGCTTTCTACATGACTTTCACCATGCATTAAGCAGCCATCTGCCTGAAACGTTCTAAATTCTGTTGATCCAAAAATTCGAATATTCGAGATTTTACTGTACATGTACATAGTTTCTCAAATAGCCCATAAATGCCCTTGTTCCGTGGCCATTATAAAATAAATCAATGTGTTATTATGAAGTCGTGCATTCGTGTATAAATATGTATGACGTAAAGAGATAAACAGGATGTTTATTAGGATGTATCAGTTATTCTCATTTAACCCTTATCTTGAGATTCGTGACCTGATTCCAATTTGCAAACGGTGATGACATAGATCAGACGGTGTTACGATCCGCCTGATCAGGATTTGTTCTGCTTACAAATGTAATAATAGTTTTTCAAATAGCAAATAAATGCCTTTATTCAGTGGCCATAATAAAAAGAATCAATGTAATATTATGAATTCGTGTATAAGTAAGCATGACATAAAGAGCTAAACAGGATGTTTATTAGGATGTATCAGTTATTCTCATTTAACCCTTTCACCGCCGCAGTCGCATAAATACACCACGACAAATAGTGCAGTCCCAGATTAGATGCCGCCTTTTCAAGGCGGCGTCTGATCAGGGACTTCACTATTTTTCTCAATCTCTATTTCTATATAATATTTATTATGTGCTTTATTCCTTTGAAATTTGCATTTATTTATCGCATTTCCCTACTTTACTGAATGATTTAACAAACTTGGATTGCAGATGACAATTAGAAATTTGGCGCCGAGAGGGTTAAACCCTTATCTCCATATTCGTGACCAGACTCCAATTTTCAAACATCTTGGATCCTAATGAGACGCCGAGTAACTCGGCGTCTCGTCAGGATCCAAGCTGTTTGACACACGGTCAATAGTTTTTCAAAAGCTTGATCGATATACGATGTAGTCAAAATTGCAGGTCAAAATTCGAGCGGACAGTTTGTGTTTTCACAGCGGGCTGAGTATTAAAAAGGAGAGGTAGCTTTTCGATTCAATAATATAGCCCATTTGTTATTTGACTCTTTGCATACTGAAGGCTAGTCTATCAACACATAGTACACATAGTTTAAAGTGATAGTCTCTACTAGGAACGTGTTTTAAAAATGCATAACAATTACATAAATCATTTGTTTGTATCCTGGAAATGAAGCATAATTATCGCAAGAAACCACTCGAATTAACGCCGAAGAAAAGAAAACGTTCATGTGTTGAGAATGTGCAGAGAAGAGCCACAAAACAGGTGCCCACACTAACAGACTTAGACTAGCCAGATAGGCTGAAGACAATGAAACTTCCGACATTAAAATATCGACGACATAAAGGATACATGATCGGGACGTACAAACTGCTAACAGGTATCTATGACACCCGACTGAGGTTACAAATGGACTGTTAGAATAAATTAAAGTACAAGGATCAGAGAGCACAAATACAAACTAAAGAAACAACATTGTCGCCGAAATGTGCGTAAATTATAGCTTTACAAATCGAGTTGTTGATATACAGAATACAGAATATTTTATTAGGCATAAAATGTACATACATTCATAGCTTTAATCATATACTAGTAACTATTGATAGCAAACACATGAAAACAATTTGGGGGAAGAGAATATTTTCGTAGGAGAACTAAATTGTCGTTTAGACATCATTTCATTATTTGTTTTGTTATGGTGGTAATGCCAGCCATAAGTATACCATTTTAAATATATGGAGCAGCCTGTCAGAGAATGGTGTCAGAGTCTACACTGTTTGCTGATAGAAAATTCAATATAAAACAACACAAACATGAAAATTTAGACGAGACATCCCTTAGATAAAAGGTAGACTAATCCAATATATAAGCATGGAAGAATCCACTGGGAGCAAATGGGTTAAAGTAGTCTAACCCA
Organism: Azorinus chamasolen; assembly: GCA_963576725.1. Lineage (NCBI taxonomy): Eukaryota > Metazoa > Mollusca > Bivalvia > Cardiida > Solecurtidae > Azorinus > Azorinus chamasolen. The sequence continues at coordinate 17,343,720 of OY755240.1, read as the reverse complement.
AGTGTGGAAAAAAACAAGAACTGAAATATGACTACACCGCAGAATTTAATTTCGGACCGGAAGTGAAAAAGTACAAATAACTAATATCAAGAGGCGGACATAGTGGTTCAAGGTGAGCCAGCGTCCACAGTTGATCCTGAGGTATGTGTTTGATATGTTATTCGGCAATGTTTTCGTATTTATTCAGCTCGCGTTTTAGTTTCGTTAACTGTTCGACCAAGGCCGATACTATTTTGTTGTAGAACATAAATTACAAGAAAGTTATTAATGCGAAGCATCAAAGGGCGCCTTATATTGAATAGTGAATCGAGACTGAAAACAAGGACATGTAAAATAAACAAGATATTTCATAATTTGTGTTACCTTTGTCTAAGCATTGTGTCTGGTTACTTCAGTTTGACAAGTAAATTAATAATGTGTAAAACTAAAACTAACCTGGCTCAGATCACAGGAGTCCGTCTCATGAAATATGTCTAAAAATAAGTTAAAATGTCCCTAAATTTACGTTTGGTAATATTTTGAGCCGAAAAGATAAAGAACGGGGCGTTTTTGAGACAAATCTGAAATTTCGTATATTCTAGACAAAGCTGACATTTCGTATATTCTATACAATATAAAGCACGAAGTATGCAATAACAAATCACATTATATCCTTCTGTTTCGAAATTGTATTTAGCATAATATGTCTTTGTTACGGAATGACCTTTGTGCGAAATTGTCGGTTCCTTTAACTCTTTCCCTGTTCTATATTTAGGCCAATTTTCAGTACCTACTGAATATTCATTAACAAAATAGTTATAAAGATTTCTTGAAGGTGGAACATTGTAGACATTTTAGAAAGTAAAGAAACAGATCTATAAAATTCTAATAGCAAACAGAGTAGACCCTGATCAGACGGCTCCTCTAGGATCCGTCTGATCTGGGTCTACTCTGTTTGCAAATGCGTGAAAACACGTTTATATGAGGGAAAGGCTTAAAATATGCGTTATTTCTTTACTAGCTTTATATGTGCATTGCCCAATCAAGTAAACTTTCATTTCCTCAACGTTACAGAAATGACTGCTCCTCCAATGAACCATGAATTTGTAATCTCATAAAGTCACCCCGCTCGTGCGGGGCGCCAGTCATGATTGAATATAACAAATACCAAGTTTTATGATATCGCAATTATGCGTTCATTTTAGGGACTTACCCTTTAATTTATTTTTAAATCCAGATGAAATACCCAACCGTTTTGACTCCGTGAATATGTTTTCGAAAATATACTGTTCAAAAATGCATTTTCTGAGAAATGAAGCAGACGAACATTGTTTTGCAGACGACAGTTACTAGCGTTCTAACGGCTAACTTAGTCGCAGATGTGTGATCACATTTGCAACAGTTTAAATGCAGACAAGACGCCGATTTTTGAGATTACGAAAAAGGAATAAAATCAAAACATAAAAGTTGAAGCAGACGACAAAAGTTGCAGGCGACAAGGCTTGGCAGCGAAAGAATTAAATGTTTTGAAGAGTGTCGTGACAATTAAATGGCCCTTGTGCGCGGGACAGATTGCTGATCTGATTCAGATTAACCCTTTCCCTGATGAATATTCATGTAGGAAATAATGACGTCATGAATATTAATAAGATTATTTTGTATAATGGCATATGAACACATGACATTTTGGCTCAGGCAGAATCTGTAGAATCAGATCTTTATTACACCATAAGCAAACAGAGCAGACCCTGATAAGACGGCTCCTACAGGAGCCGCCTGATCTGGGTCTATTCCGTTTGCAGATGCGTCGAAATGCGCTTACATATGGGAAAGGGTTAATCATTTGAGTGCCACAAGAATGATGTCTGCTAAAAATCCGATCTGTTACAGTTAAAGAGGAAGTCCCTACAATGAACGCATATTTTCAATAATATCTTGGTATTTGTTATGCTCAATCATTATTATTAAGGTTGCCAATTTGAACTTATATAGAAAAATGCCCCTGTGATATAAACAGGCTAAACCGATTTCATCAATACTTATAATTTTTGTTCTACAACACAATATTATCGGCCTTTTCAAATTAAAATTTTCCGCGTTTTGCCGATGATCACCCGATCCCTCCATTGTTTACGTAATAGCTTTTCTCGGAAGTGGTCGGAGAAACGCGAATAAGGCGAACAGTTACGAAACTAAAACCCAACCCGAATGAAACTGAAACATCGGGGAGTAAAATTGGGATCGGCAATTTATCACACATAGATGTTTTGTCATTACAAACGGTAATTTGATGGGTTTTCTTGCAATGTACTACTTTTCAGCATATAAACAAATGAGTTTTGTATATTTTAGGTTTTTTTGAAACGCGTCAAATGTAGGGACTTCCCCTTTAATACTTACTTTTAATTTGTTAAACCTTTTGAGAAACTAGTGATCAAGTATCAAACAGTTTGGATACAGATGAGACGCCGAGTTACTCGGCGTCTCATCTGGATCCAAGCTGTTTGCAAATGTCAGTCAGGTCGCTTGTTCATATGTAAGCATTTAAAGGGTTATCCATTTCAATGCTTAATTTTCAAATTTGAATTATGCATCATTGTTTACTGGCAGGGTCCACTCTGAATGAAAGGGTATATAGATTTTGCTAGAATTTTATTAACCCATTACCTCATAGGCTATTTTAGATCCAACCCCTTTGAATTAATTTACGGAAAAGGGCATTGACTAGAGAAAAGGAAACTTTTAGAATTTTGTAGTTCTGAAACCATTGTGATCACAATGGTTTCAAAAAGTGAATTTTACAGAGGCGCAGAAAGGCGTATTTATGGAGGAAAGGGTTAAATGACAAACAGTGCAGACTCTAATCAGAGGGCTTCCTGTGCTTCCTCTATGAGCCCTCTGATCTGGGTCAACACTGTTTGTAAATGTCAGTACACTGGTTCCCCCGCAGTCAATGGGTTTATGTTAGATGTGTGTAATGTTCTCAACTAATGAAATGATGACAGTGATGTACGTAGAAGTTGACATTGAATTAGTCGGCTGTTACTCTTGTTTACCTTTAGCACTAGGAGTAAATGTCGTCTGCATTATTCAGCCGCTCGAAATATTGAAATATGCAATTTTCGTTTTCATATGGAAAGAAACACTTTATGTGTCCACGTTGTTTGGATCTGACCTGTCCACATATGTATGAATATTTAACACGCACGCGCGCATGCACACATGCGCCACCACCACCACTACATCCCGCACAATTTAAAAAAACCCCAACCTAGACCAAAGGGCGTTTTGAAACCTTCACTCCATTATCAGCATAGGCTGTATCGGTCCAATGCCATATTTAGAATGGAAAGAAAATGGATCTTTACTCTGGAAATTGAAGCAGTTGACATATTTTGCGGACGACAAATTGCTTACCATGCTGTACGTTAAACGGACAAAACTGTATCCTGGAATGTATTGTATATCATAAAGTACTTTGACAAAAATTATTCGAGCAAGTAATTTTGTATATTTACAATATACTATTGGTACGCCCAAAGAATTTCAAATATGCAAACACGGATTCAGTGGCGCATGGTAACTCTTCGCGCAATAAGTATTTGTCGGCTGCTGTATAACTAAAAGTTGAAGATTTTTAACTACATCTATTTGATTTTAACCGTGTTCGTGCTGAAGAAAATATTGTAAGTTTCATTGATCTGTTTTGTTAATATTTCGGAAGTTGAGTAACCATCGAATAAGGATGGACAGTTTCCCATATGTTTTATGAGACGGGTGATCCGTCAGAAAAATGAGATTCGAAGAACTAACCTTTTATCATTTCCCTGTTCAATATTCATGAAAGAAATAATGCTATCATGAATATTTATTAGCTCGTGTTTTATAGTAGTGCATGTACACTGAATAGTTTTGAGTCTCTCGCTGTATCGCTGAAGGAAAAAAAACGAAGACAGAAAATGGTATGTTGCTACGACGATGCATCCCGCAATTTCGAAACGCCGACGTTATATGCGGGCAAACGTCTAGTTATATGCGGGCAAACGTTTGATAAATAAAATGAAAGACTTGATTTCGTTGTTATGTTTGCATATGTTTTGATGGTATATAAAGTTTACAGGTGCCACTCTTTGCGTATTGTTGATTTCTACACTACACGCTGTAGTACCAAAAAGTGGGTGGGGCGCCGATAATTATTATTCAGTTATTAGATGAGATGGTACACTGTACACATGTAAAACCGAAAGCTGTTGATATTGTAAGTATTTTAAATGAAATACAATAGAATCTCGATTATACGAACACTCAAACATGTACTATTATCCATCTGTATGACAGGTGGTAGCTTAATGCAGGGTGAAAGTCATGCAGAAAGCTCCTCTAGGAGCTTTCTGCATGACTTTCACCCTGCATTAAGCGACCACCTGGCTACAAAGACATAATGTTTTCATTACTAAAATTTCGTAGTATCGAGGTTTTACTGGAATTACCTTCTATCTCCAATGTTATGTTGAAGAATCAGCAGCTGTTGTTCCCCCAAACAAAATCACGATTTTCGGAAGTGTCCAAGTTTTTAAAATTAGGTAATTAAGTATTAGGCTGTCTTCTTGGAAAACGATCACAATTGCGTACAGTATGGCTATTTTATATCAATCCTCACTGAAGACATTCGAATTTTAACATTGAACTGAACAAATTGTTTCCTTCAATTTCCCTTAAAAGTGAAGGAAAGGTTTAGTTTTTCTTAACTTTTAAGGACAAAAACCCAGCCAGTTTAAGAAATTTCAAAGGTAAAGATGGTTAATGAATACAGCTTAAGAAATGTCTTAATTTTGATATGAAGAGTTGAGGAAAAAATTTAATAGTAAGGATTTTTTTCCCTTACGAGCTTTATGAATACGGGTCCAGATCTATATACATGTAATTTAATAAGCTAACAGAACATATCCCGGGTCTACTTTGTTTGCAATGAGGCGAAACTCGTTTAGTTTGTGAAAAGGAATGGCTTAAACCGCTGACATGGAACCTAGAGGTTGAGGTGTTCAGTAATTTATATCTGAGTGCAGATCTGGGAACAAACTGTCTGGAGTATCGATACTCATATTAAATATAAACCGCATGTTATACCAACGGAGAGAGAGGGTTAAGAGTACTGTGTAGCACCCGAGTGAGAGATAGAGAGTACCAACGGAGAGAGAGGGTTAGAGTACTGTGTAGCACCCGAGTGTGTGTGTGAGAGAGAGAGAGAGAGAGAGAAGAGAGAGAGAGAGTGTGTTAACTATTGCAAGATAGTCAAATACCTTTTGTTGATCTGTACGGTCGGTCTCCTGAAATAACCAACAACAAGAGTGTTCGGAGGAACACATGTGTCACCTGCTCGCAGCTGACACAAACACGTATTGTTAATATGAAAAGGGGGAATAACTCAAAAAATATTGATGCTAGAGTTGTGACCCTTGTGCATGACACTTCCTCTCATCATTAATTGTCCCATGTGTGAAATTTGAAAGCTCTATAATGATTAGTTTAGAAATGACAGCCAAAAAAAGAAAGTGTGACGGACAGACAGACAGATAGACATACGACGGAAAAGTGATCCCTAAGTGACACACTGCCTCTTGGCAGGTGACACAAAAACGTGCATGTAACGGTTTATACCAGGGACGAATTACCCATGGTACGAAAGGAAAAAAACATGCATTCAACACTTTACAGACAGTAAAACAAACATTACCTTGACCGTCAACGGTAAGTTATCCAAATTCCTTTAGAAAAACAGCACAATAAATCCATTTCCTATGAATGACACTTTCGAGAATACAAGTAAATTACATTCCAATTAAAATCCGACACGTATTTTCAATTTCCTCGTGCTAATGAGTGGACATGGCTAAGTCCCGGGAAGTACTGCAAATAGCAGAATATCCTCGGGACTTTCCATGTAGATCTACCAACAAAAATAGTACTTAAACAAACACATGCTGTTCTCTTCCTTTCAAAATTATTAGGTAAAACTGAAAGTCATCAGGTTAAGAAATTAAATGGATCATCTTATTTGTTATTTTATAAAAGATGTGCCTGACCAAAATGTTGAATGTATATGTGGGAAAGTTCTCATGTTTTTGTACATAAATGCAAACTGAGAAAATAAAGAGTATTTGAATTTGAAGTTAGTTGTGCTGTCCTCTAATCGACGCGGCCTCTGGTCTAGGGCTGCACTGTTTGGCGTGGTGCTTTTTTGGCGACTCTGGTGGTGAAAGAGTTAACACATTCTCTCCTACTGACGCCTTATTTTGCGCCTACGTAAAACTTATTCTTTGAAACCATTGTGATAAATAGAGTATTTGCTCTGTAGGAGCAAATACTCTATTTATCACAATGGTTTCTAAACTACGCATTTCTAAATTTCTCCTTTTCTGTAGTTAATGCTCCTTTTCTGTAGATTAAACTCAAAGAGGTTGAGTCTAAATATAGTCTAGGAGATAATGGATTAAGTCTTTGCACGCTAGTAATGAAGTAGCGACATTTCATGCAAACGAGTTTGATCTAGTCATCCAGAATGGTTGACACTCTGATTAAGAAACAACTGAAGACATAACACTAATTGGGGACGACACTCACTAAGCTTGTAAAGACTGAACAATCACATTTTCAGAATGTTTCACACGACATACTTAATGAAGTTAATGTCGTCGTTTATTTCGGACATAATTAAAATAAGACACACTGTTTTTTTAACCATTAACCCTGTCACTTACGTAAGCGCATTTTTACGCATCTGCAAACAGAGTAGACCCCGATCAGACTGCTCTTATAGGAGCCGTCTGATCAGGGTCTGCTCTGTTTGCTTATGGTGTAACAAAGATCTTAGTCTACAGCTTCTGTCTATGGCAACAAGTGCTGTGTTCATATACCATTATAAAACATAATCTTATTAATATTCATGACGTCATTATTTCTAGGGTTAACATCGGCAAAATTGACGTCTGCTTAAGTTTCTATATTTGATTTTCGTTCCGTTTTACTTCACAACTATTATCACGCCCGTGACGGACTCAATTAGTGTGGACCCAGATGAGGTACTCGGCATATATTCTGGATTGCAGCTGTTTACTAATGCTAGCAAGGTCGTGCAAATATAGCAAGGTCAGCATTTCCTTTCCCTGTTCAATATTCATTAAATAACATAATATCATTATGAATATTTATAAGCTGAATTGTATAAATGTAAACTTTTCAAGGGAAGCTTTTGCTTAGGAAAAACACTGGAGAATCAGATCTTTATAATATAGAAAGCAACAGAGCAGACCCTGATCAGACGGCTCCTGCAGGAGCCGTCTGATCTGGGTCTACTCTGTTTGCAAATGCGTGAAAAGGAGTTTATGTATGAGGGAAAGTGTTAGTTATCTATAATTTATGTAAATAAATAATGTCTGGGAATATTAATTAGTTGAATATTTATAATGGCGCATGTACAAGGGGTTTTGTTACTAAGACATAAACTATAGTATCCTATCTATATATCGTTCTTATGCTAACAGAGTGGATCCTGATCAGATAGCTCCAACAGGTGCTGTCTGATCCGGATCGCCTCTGCTTGTTAAGATGTAAGAATGTGCATATATGGAGTAAAGGGTTAAAGGTGAACACTCCTGATGACGTCATTCAACGATGACAGGTAAAGTGTATACATGTACAACTTGTATAATGAAGTATGATGTACAGTGGAATATTTCCATGGCGACTATTAAAATGAATAATAGTTGATGTTTTAAAAGCGTATGGTTGCTTAATGCAGGGCGAATTGAATACAGAAAGCTCCTATAGGAGCTTTCTGCATACATTTTGTCCTGCATTAAGCTACCACCTGCTTCTATCACCTTGAAGAAGATATTTGTTTGCTGGTCACTTTATAGGGATTGTACTGCTGTTGTTACAATTACATCTACTGTAGTGGGTTTTGTCTGACAGTTGGGCGATATCTGCCAGTCTATGACGGATTTGTGCCCATCATATAAATTATAGATCTATATATGTCTGCGTTTTGACAGTAGCACATAATAACTCATATATGTATATGTTGATTATCATATAAAACACACTCTTGAGAATTACAGCACTTAGACCTTTCATGATAACTGCGTCATGACAGGCATTTTCACAGAGCTTTGTTAGACCACATTCGTAACTGATCACATTTGTAACAGATATTTTACGAATGTGATCACATTCGTAACAGGTAAAATGTGTTACCAATGTGAATGTGCGACATGGATGTTGACATAAGAATCGCATATGTAACAGGTTGAGTTCCTGAATGACAATGTTCATTTAGTTAACAGTAATAGGATTATCATTGTATATGTTACTATATTTCCTTGAGGGTCATGTCTCAACGTTTCACAAACTTAACAGCACATTTTAAAGATATAAAATATGTTCTAGGATACCTGCCTAAAATATATTGAAGAGTTTCGATTCTTCATACAACTCGTCATATACGTGTACGTCAACATGCACCAAAGCAATGATGTTAATGTGTGCCTATGATTAAATAACTATTACTTCTTAGTTCCTTTATTTACTTTTACTTGAGTAATTAATACACTATGCCAAATATTTTAGCAACTATAAATCTAATGATATACCTTTAGGAAAGAAAACCTTAGTCAAGAAAACCTTAGTCATTTATTTTGTTAATATTTAGTTTGTTGTTAAAATTTGAACAATGTTTCATTTTTGCTATGAGTGATGATGCACTTGCACTTTTTGTCTTCCTTTTCTGTATGAAATCTGACGTGTTACAAATGTGATTGTATGTCACATCAAAAATCGGCATCGATCACATTCGTAACAAAATGTGTTACATATGTGTTCGATTTCCGGATCACATGATTTGTAACACGTGTTACGAATGTGATCCCACATGAGTTTCCACATGACCCAAGCTGTTTGACACTCGATCAGCAAATTCTCAAAAGTTTAAACGAATCGGAAGTCAGTGAACTGTTCAGCAGATCGGTCATAAAAATCACTTTCTTTAACTCTTTCCCTCATATTGACGACTTTTGATGACTCTGTAAAAGTCACATGTTGAAACCATTGTGTTAAATAGAGCATTTGCTCCTATAGGAGCAAATGCTCTATTTATCACAATGGTTTCTAAATGTGACTTTTACAGGGACGCTAAAATGCGTCACTAGGAGGGAATGTGTTAAGGATCCGTCTGATATGGGTCTACACTGTTTGCAAAGATGTTTGATGCAGATAGGAGCTTTCTACATTACTTTTGACCTGCATTAAGCTACCACCTAGCCTTACAGACCCATAATTAGACCTCGTTTCGGTGGCCACTTTAGTCTGGTCCTTCTGTGTATGGCACCTGCGGTACAAATAACTATTTCTACTGGGAATTATCATATTTTAACTAGTTGTGTGTTTAACTGTGACTTGGCGGAAAGTAACCACACTCCAATGAATTGGTGCATTGAAATGAACATCTCAACCCTTTACTCCATGGATATTCATATTAGAAATGATGACATAGTGAATATTTTTAAAAATAGCATATCAACACACGAAGTTTTTACCGAAGTGGAGACTGTAGAATCTGATCTATAGTATATTATAAGCAATCAGAGCAGATCCTGATCAGACGGCTCCTTAACTCATTCTCCCCTAGACTATTTTAGACCCAACCTCTTTGAATTAATCAACCGAAAAGGAGAATTAACTATAGAAAAGGAGAATTTTAGAATTGCGTAGTTTTGAAACCATTGTGATAAATAGAGCAGTTGCTCCTATGGAGCAAATGCTCTATTTATCACAATGGTTTCTAAATGTGACTTTTACAGGGACGCTAAAATGCGTCACTAGGAGGGAATGTGTTAAGGACCCGTCTGATATTGGTCTACATTGTTTGCAAAGATGTAGAAAGGCGTATTTATGGAGTAAATGGTTAAACGTGATTTTCAACAATTTCTGGTAGGGATGCAGTTTTGGAAAAAGTTGAATTTTGAAACTTAGCATAGAAGAGAAAAAAACTGCCGTCTGCTATTTGTTTTATTTTCCCCTTTTTTGGTTTCAAAACACAAACTCATAGTACCGAACAGTTTGGATCCAAATGAGACGCAGAGTTACTCGGCGTCTCATCTGGATCCAAACTGTTTGTATAGGTAATCACAGATTCACCATTGGCAGAGAAAGAATTAAATAATTGGACAGAGTGAAGAATAACGAGTCATTCATATTTGTGGGCGAAGTTCATCTGTATTGTAGACAGTCAAAACAACTTAATCATCTACTCCATACTACGCATGTGCAAACATAATAGACCCAGATCAGGCGGCTCCTATATCAGGGTCTGTTCTATTTGCTTTTGGAATAATATGCCAAATTCAATCTAATTAATATTCATGAAGTAATCATTTATTTCATGAATATTCATGGAGTAAAGGGTTAACCCATGCGTGTGGTAGTGTCCCTTAACCCTTTACCCAATAGCCTGTTTCTAGTTTTGAAGACATATGACCACTTAAAGCAGGTTGAAAGTAAAGCAGAATGCGCCTTAAGGCGCATTCTGCTTTACTTTCAGCCTGCTTTAAGCTACCACCTACTAGGATATAGAAAATATTTATGATGCTATATGTTCATTATTGTAAAAATTGGAACTATTTTCTTCAGCGGAGGAATATATTAAACTCGCTTAAAGCCGCTTCTATCAGGTAAAGGGTTAAAGACACACTGACAAACGATGTAGACTAAGACTAGATAGTCCCTGGTCTGTCTTATATACTGATCAAACTAATTTCCCGATGTGATGCAGAAACACCCCTCAAAATGCAGAAAAACCTCTCGAAATGCAGAAACACCACACAATGCAGAACCAATCTTCAAAATGCAAAACACCTTTCAAAGTGAAGAAACAACCTTCAAAATGCAAAACTATCAAAATACAGAAAAGCCTTTCAAAAATGCAGACAAAAATACACATTCAACTGTATAAACATTTCTGAAAATACAAAACCACCTGTCAAAATACAGAACTCCCTCCTGTCTTAACGACGGATATTGGTACTAACTTAAAAGTCCAATTTTGAGCGGGTTTACTGTACATTTTGTACCTGTTGAAATTAGAATGTTTTTGTTAATATTAAACCTTTCGGCGCCAAATTTCTAATTGTCGTCTGCAATCCAAGTTTATTAAATCATTCAGTAAAATAAGGAAATGAGATAAATAAATGCAAATTTCAATGGAATAAAGCACATGTATAGAAATAGAGATTGAGACAAATAGTGAAGTCCCTGATCAGACGCCGCCTTGAAAAGGCGGCGTCTGATCTGGGACTGCACTATTTGTCGTGGTGCATTTATGCGACTGCGAAACCTTTCGAACAGTTTGTATATATTCGGTACCAAAACGCACGTACTATATTTTTCACACAATATACACGTATTTATTTCGATATATTTTCATCGTTGCAATAGAGTAAATAAGCCGAGTTTTCATTTACAGTAAAACCTCTCTAAACCGGACGTTAAATTTAGTATAACAACGGTCTTGGGGACAGGTGGCAGCTAAATGCAGGGTGAAAGTCATGCAGAAAGCTCCTCTAGGAGCTTTCTGCACGACTTTCACCCTACATTAAGCAGCCACCTGTCTAAAAGTATCGAAATTCTTCTCTAAAATTCCGGTTTAGAGAGGTTTTACTGTATTATAGTTCACATTAGCCAGAGATGGATGTTCCAAATGCCAAACTAGTTTCAATAAGCGACTGCATGCGGAATGTATTGCACAGAATCGTTAAAGCATCCGCTTTGGTTATTAACACAGGTGACTTAAAAAGCAAGTTGTTACTTAATGCAGAGAATAGGGATACAGAAAGCTCCTTTTCTGTCCTGCTTTAAGCTACCACCGGTTTTAAATTTTTAGAATTAGAATTCTTTTGAATTGTCGTATTAGCTAAACTATATTGTACTTGTATGTACTCGGATTCGTTGCTTTCTGTCTGACTTAGGGGGAAATAAAACTGTTTTTAAATTGTTGTAAGATGACATTACCAAATGTATTGGAGTGATATTATGGCTGGGTTGTCTTAACTCTTTCCTTCATATAAACGTGTTTTATACACAAACAGAGTAGACTCAGATCAGACGGCTCCTATAGGTCTGCTCTGTTTGCTTATATATTTTGATATATCTGTTTCGTGACTTTCTAAAATGACTACAATGTTCCATCTTTCATATTTCATTCACAGGGACAAGACACGTTTGAGCCAGTATATGTTTATATATACATTACATATACTGACTCAAACGTGTATTTCCCCTGTGATTTCGTCCACGAATATTCAGTAGATATTGAAATTTGTAATAAACATAGAACAGGGAAAGGGTTATTGGTATTTCGGGAGTTACTTCAATTTTTTTCTTCAGATAATTGATTGACCCTTGGAGATGTTTCTTTGTCTGGGAACTGCCATTTCCTTGTATTAACTCGTACGCTACTGAGTATTGTCGTTTCCAAAATATGTCACGTGTTTCAATTTTCAGTTTTTAATTTTCTTCCATTTTTTCAGAAACATAAACAGTATAGATCCTATTGATACGCCGAGTTATTTGAAGTCTCATTTGGATCCAAACTGTTTGAATTAAGTGATTACAGGATCGCCATTGGTTGTGAAGAAGTTAACCAATTCCCTCATAGGCTATTTTAGATCCAATCACTTTTGAATAAATCTACCGAAAAGGAGCATTAACTAGAGAAAAGGAAAATTTTAGAATGTTGTAGTTTGAAATCATTGTGATAAATAGAGCATTTGCTCATCTAGGAGCAAATGCTCTATTTATCACTATGGTTTCATAAAGTGATGTTTACAGAGGCGTAGAAAGGCGTATTTATGAAGGAAAGGGTTAAAACATTTCTGGCAATATTATTTTGAGATAGCTAGAATATATCTGTAGATGTATTTTCTAATGGCACTTTGGGGAGGTTTTTTTCCTGAAATTATTTAGTTCTCTTTTAAGTTGAAATAAAAAAGAAAATGTTTCTTTAGATTACATTTACCCTAATAGACATATAAAACATAAAATACACATATATATAATTGCTTTTTTCTTTTCGTTTCTTAAATTGTCATGTCAAACGGTAAACAAAGTGCTCTGGAAAACTCTCTTAACCCCTTCCCTCCTAGACTGTTTTAGACCCAACCTCTTTGAATTAATCTAACGAAAAGGAGCATTAACTAAAGAAAAGAAAAAAATAGAATCGTGTAGTTTTGAAACCATTGTGATAAATAGAGAATTTGCTCCTATGGAACAACTGCTCTATTTATCACAATGGTTTCTAAATGTGACATTCACAGAGGCGCCAAACTGCGTCATTAAGAGGGAATGCGTTAACTTATTTGCCGCCATGGTCGCAGGAAAGCTGATTCATAGACTTACTGAAACGGACGAATCTTTGATTATCTTCGCAAACAGTTTGAATCCAGATAAGACGACGTTTAACCTTTAGCCTGCTGCGGGCGGATGATTGATTGCTTTTGCAAACAGTTTGGATCCAGATGAGACGCCGAGTAACTCGGCGTCTCATCAGGATCCAAACTGTTTGACATCCTGATTATATTTTGGTAGAAAAATTGATCATAGCTTGAATTTTGAAAATGAAGTCGGTGAAAAGTTCTGCAAAAATAATTGCTCAGCAGGCTAAAGGTTAATTCATTTTCTCACATAACTTCCCTTATTAGCTCCGGGTTAGAACAACGGGTTAAGATTCTCTTATCAGTAACACGTGTAAGATCACTTTAGAACATATATGACGTCATACGTCATATATGACGTCAAACTGGGGGAACATCGATGTTTACATGTCATTAAAAGGGCGAAAATAGATATAGATCTACACTGTTTGGTTATGTGAGAAAAAGAATCTGGTGCTCGTTGTCTTTTAAGACTCATCAAGAAAATGTTATTAAGCTCGCCAAAGGCTCGCTTAATAACATTTTCTAAGGCTCGTTTAGGAACATGTGATCTTAAAAGACAACTCGCAATAGATCCTCTATATCTCATCAGGATCCATCCTGTTTGACTATCCACGTATGTTAGAAGAGTGAGCAAGTGAGTTGGGATTTACGGCAATAATAGAAAAGCAGACATAGAATCTAATTAGATGTAAGTATCGCAAAAAAATAAATACTAAAAAAATAAATTTATTAATTTATCATTTTTATTTTAATATAGAAGAAATTATTTTTTTAGAATAAATTAAAAGAAACTCCACTATGATACTTAAAGCAAACGACAATGTGTCTAGATGAAAATTATTTGGCGCTAAAAGATTTAATTCAATACATAATGAATAACTGAATTGAACTTTATTCGAGTCGAATAAATTTGACACTGTGCAGGTGATATTGAAGAAGATCAGAACAATAGATAAAGGTACATACTTACATACAGTAAAACCTCGATTATTCGAATTTTCGTTATAGAAGACTTTAGACCCTTTTAGGCAGGTGGCTGCTTAATGCATGGTGAAAGTCATGCAGCAAGCTCCTAGAGGAGCTTTCTGCATGACTTTCACCATGCATTAAGCTGTCACCTGTCTTAAAGAGCGATAATAGTACGTATTTTAGTGTTCGGATAATCGAAGTTTTACTGTACTAAAATCGTCATTTCTCTACCAAACCCTATATTGTGACCACTCTTTCGAATCGTCTCGAAGAGACGATTCTAAGGAGTGGTCATAGGCTTTGGTGGAGAAATGACGATTTTAGTATTTGAGTACGTATCTTCATCTCTTGCTCTAGTATTTATTTCTAACAGTAGTGAAAACTATTAATTCCAACAGTTGAACAATTTGTACATTCTTTCAAAATGTTCTTACACCATGTAGTTAAACATTTAAATCTTTCGCTGCCAATGTCGCGTCTGTGACGTGTGTGTATGTCGCATAAATGTAAACAGTTTGGATTCAGATGAGACGCGGCGGAGTAACTCGGTGTCTTATCAGTTGGCAGAGTTAATTCTAAAATCAAATATACCTGTAAAGGTGTTTGCTTTATATTTCTTATTTCTAATTTCCCATTTTGTTTATATTGTTTGTCGTGTCCACTAGTGTGGCTGTTGTGGCCATCCTCGGCTATGCCTTACCATTCTGAATACACATACAATAACAACTCCATTACTCGAATACTCAAATACGTAGCAGTGTTGATCTTTAACACAGGTGGCAGCTTAATGCAGGGTGAAAGTCATTAAAGAAGCTCCCATAGGAGCTTTCTGCATGACCTTCACGCAACATTAAGTAGTATCGAATGTTTACTGTATATGCACATCATAGTACAAGTACATCGCTAAGCATACGCATCTGTATGCATTTTGCCAGTACATGAATGCTAGATTCAACAGTGTTCTTTTGTATCTCTTTTAATATCAGACACTCAAAAGAGTGTTAATATCCGGGAACTATGTATATATGATATTTGAAACATATTTGCTCATGGCAGAGCGCTTTGATCTGGGCTTGCCCTGTTTGTCATAAAACAATTTGGTTCAGTGAAACATTGTGATGCTATTTTTTAAAATTAAATATCTAAATTAATATATTTAGATTTAATTAACTATTTAATTGACATATTCAGAAAGGGATGAGCCAGTTTTCAGTAGATTAAGGATTAAGGATTAAGGATATTAAGGATTAAGGATTAAGAAAGAAATAAGTATTTTTATTATGAAATACTTCTGCTACAAATTTTGATAAAGATATAACAAAAGATTCGCCGTGCATGACTTGATTTGTGTGGATATAAAGGGAAGAAACTATATTTCTATATACCTATTAAATGATTTACAAGGACTTCTCAGATAACTTTCATATGTATCATATGTGATACTGTCACTATTTATTAAGGTGAGGATAATGTGTTTTAATGGACCTACTTTGACAGATCACCTTTGTGGCATTTGATATCATTGTTAATATTATTATTATTATACCACATTTATATAGCGCTCTTTTCACACAAGATATGTGCGTTCGAAAGCGCTGCACATGGATGAAATCAATAATCGGAACGAACCGCGTGATTATCTATCCAGACAATGAAATATTTACAATAGATATACAATAAATATAAAATCACTAGCCAGAAGGAACCGCATGACTGTCCACCCGGTCAATGATGGATATCCAAAAGATATACACTAGATATGAATTAATAAACCGGAAGAAACAGCATGATCGTCCATCCAGCCAATGAAAGATATGCAATATATATACAATAAATATATTTATTGTTCTGATGGAAGTTGAACTGTGTGGTAGTAGACATTATAGAACGTTTATACCATAGTACATGGATGAAAGCCCCCAAATGTTAGCTTTATATTTGTGTGAGAAATGGAAAGGTATAAACTTTCTATAATGATATCATTGTTAGTTTGCTTGTATATTCATTCGCAGTTGTTCCAATTGTGGAATTGTGGATCCGGGGTTACTTATTCATATCTCTGCCTCTCATTGTCTTGTCTGTCTATTTGTCTAATTTCTATTTCACTTAACTGTAAAACTATCGCTAATACAACTCAAAAGAAGTATAATTCTGGACTTGGTTGGGCGCCCATAAACCGGTTTAACCCCCCAGTGACTTTTGTCACTGACCGTTCCAAGGCGGTACTTCCATCTTCCTCCTATTGTATGTTTGTTTTGTCTTTGTGCGTCTCTTGTTGTTTTTATATTTATGTACATTTGCTGTTTCCTTGTGTTGCTGTTCGGGCGACTGTTTGTTCTGTATGTGGTGTTTCCTGCATGACTCATTTTTGTACTTTTACCACGGGTGATAGATTAATGCAGGACAAAAGTGACACAAAATGTCCCTGTATACAGGAGCTTTCTGTATTACTCTTGCCCTGCATTTAGCAATCACTTTCTTTTATCGCCTCCTGTGTTAACCGATTTGTGCCCACGATCTCATATATGGGACATAGGCAAACAGTGTAGACTCTGACCAGACGCCGCATTATGCGGCGTCTGATCAGAGTCTACACTGTTTGCTGATAGGAATTTCAATAAAAAACAAAGCGAAATTGAAAAGTTAGGCCAGACTACCCCAGATAAAAAATGGACTAATCCAATATATAAACATGAAATAATCCACTGGGCGCAAATGGGTTAATGAATTATGTGGTTGCACTAGCGAGTCTGTACTGAATAACAGAATAATTTCTTTCAGGTTAGATTTAAAAATATGTCGCTTAATGGAATATTTTTCGGTTAAATCAAATTTTTTTAACCAGATAACAACCATTTCCCGAGAGACATATTTATAATATCAATTCATCATCTATAATGTGTTCAATTAATTCTCATTACTCTAGCAATGTTTGGTCTCTAATTTGTATTTACATGTGAATATATAAGTAAAATCATGGTTTTCTTCCATTATTCAACTCTATGAACTGAATGTTCGCAATATATGATGCAATAGATGGTTTATCTGTTTAACGAGACAAGCCTCACAAAGGACATTAACATCGTAATTACTTGAAATGAGTGTACAGGAAACCCCCACTCTAAACCGAAGTTTTATTAGACAAAAAATAGATATTTTAGTCAGGTGACTGATCAATGCAAGATGAAAGTCAGACAGAAAGCTCCTGCTTTCTGTAGGACATTCACCCTGCATTAAGCTACCACCTGTCCGATATTTATGCTAAATTTATCATCCGGTTTAGAGAGGTTTCACTGTATTGATGTTTGCAAACAAAGTAGACTCATGTCAGATGGATCCTAAAGGAGCTCTCTGACCAGGATCTGCATTGTTTTCCATTGCTACCTCTTGAAGAGTATACAGTCATTGTCATACTGAATGAACTTTGTCATTAAACAAAGATGGATCACTCCATTTTGATAATTCATGGTTCAAGCCAAAGAAAAGTACTGTATTCAGTAGAACTTGTCTTAAGCGGCCATTCATTTATTGAACATTAAAGTTCTAAAGCTGTCTTAAGCGGTCATTCATTTATTGAACATTAAAGTTCTAAAGCTGTCTTAAGCGGTCATTCATTTATTGAACATTAAAGTTCTAAAGCTGTCTTAAGCGGTCATTCATTTATTGAACATTAAAGTTCTAAAGCTGTCTTAAGCGGTCATTCATTTATTGAACATTAAAGTTCTAAAGCTGTCTTAAGCGGTCATTCATTTATTGAACATTAAAGTTCTAAAGCTGTCTTAAGCGGTCATTCATTTATTGAACATTAAAGTTCTAAAGCTGTCTTAAGCGGTCATTCATTTATTGAACATTAAAGTTCTAAAGCTGTCTTAAGCGGTCATTCATTTATTGAACATTAAAGTTCTAAAGCTGTCTTAAGCGGTCATTCATTTATTGAACATTAAAGTTCTAAAGCTGTCTTAAGCGGTCATTCATTTATTGAACATTAAAGTTCTAAAGCTGTCTTAAGCGGTCATTCATTTATTGAACATTAAAGTTCTAAAGCTGTCTTAAGCGGTCATTCATTTATTGAACATTAAAGTTCTAAAGCTGTCTTAAGCGGCCATTCATTTATTGAACATTAAAGTTCTAAAGCTGTCTTAAGCGGTCATTCATTTATTGAACATTAAAGTTCTAAAGCTGTCTTAAGCGGCCATTCATTTATTGAACATTAAAGTTCTAAAGCTGTCTTAAGCGGTCATTCATTTATTGAACATTAAAGTTCTAAAGCTGTCTTAAGCGGTCATTCATTTATTGAACATTAAAGTTCTAAAGCTGTCTTAAGCGGTCATTCATTTATTGAACATTAAAGTTCTAAAGCTGTCTTAAGCGGTCATTCATTTATTGAACATTAAAGTTCTAAAGCTGTCTTAAGCGGCCATTCATTTATTGAACATTAAAGTTCTAAAGCTGTCTTAAGCGGTCATTCATTTATTGAACATTAAAGTTCTAAAGCTGTCTTAAGCGGTCATTCATTTATTGAACATTAAAGTTCTAAAGCTGTCTTAAGCGGTCATTCATTTATTGAACATTAAAGTTCTAAAGCTGTCTTAAGCGGCCATTCATTTATTGAAATTAAGTCTTAAAAAGCAGGTGGTTGCTTAGTGCAGGGCACAAGTAAAGCAGAAAGTTCCTATAGGAGATTTCCGCATTACTTTTGACCTGCATTAAGCTACCACTTGCATAACAGACCCATAATTGACCTTTCTTGATTGCCGCTTAAGACAGTTTCTATTGTAGTAATGATAACAACGGCCTGGCGAAACATGTTTAATTTCGTTTAAAAGATAACAACATAACTGCTTAATGAATTTAGGATGATGCATTATAAATGCTATTGAAACAGACAGGAAGAACAATAAAGAATATCGGCCCTTATCTCGTTATCCGCGATTTGGTCCGTAAATGCAAAGAGTTTTGATGCAGATGAGACGCCGAGTAACTCGGCATCTCGTCAGAATCCAAGCTGTTTGACACTCGGTAAATAGTTTTTAGAAAGCTTGGTCGAATCGGAAGTAGACAAAATTGCATCATGCTCAATGTTGAGAAGATATTTTTCACATTTAAGTAATGATCAAATCACATCTAGAGACATACCGACAGTCTGCTACTGAATAGAAATTACTCATGATTTAGTTAGACATTGTATTGTGAATAAAAGTAGAATCATTTTTGCTAATAAAATAAAATAGAATAGAATAAAAAAAAAAAAAAACAAAAAAAACAGTTCTTCCTACACTGTCCTGACTTAATGGCTTAATAGTCCTCCCTACATTGGCGTGGCTGTTGCACTTAAAAAATTCCCTCCCACATTGTCGTGACCGTTGGACTTAAACGGCCTTCACACATTGTCATAAAATCGGGGCTAAACAGCCCTTCCCACATTATCGTGACTGCGGGGCTTAATAGTTCTTCCCACATTGTCATGGCTAAATAGTCCTTCCCACAATGTCGTATGAGTCCTCCCCACATTTTCATACTTGTGAGGCTAAATAGTATTTCCCACATTGTCATGACTGTTTGACTTAATTGTCCTCCCCGCATTGTCATAACTGTTTGATTTAATAGTCTTTCCCGCATTGTCATAATTGGGGGGGGGGGGGGGGAGTAATATTTCTTCTCACACTGTCGTGACTGTTGGACTTAAAGAGCCCTCCCCCGCATTGTCGTAACTGTGGGGCTTAATAGTATTTCCCGCATTGTCGTGACTGTTGGGTTTAAAATGCCTTCCCACATCGTCTCAAGTATTTAATAGTCCATCCCACATTGTACTGATTTTGGATTTAATAACCCTCCTCACATTGTCGGGAATATGACGCCTAATAGTCCTCCCAACATTGCCGGGGCTGTGGGAATTGATTGACCTTCCCACCATGTCGTGTCTGTCAGAGCTTAACTGTCCTTCTCACATTGTTGTGGTTGTCGGGCTAGTCATCCGCAGTTTGTCGTTGCTGTCTGCCTTAAAATTCTTCCGACACATTGTCGTGGTTGTGGGGCTTAATAATACTTAAAGCAGTGTCGTTGCCGGGGGCTTAAAGTTCCTTCCCATTTTGTCGTTGCCCTTAGACTTACAAGTCCTTCCCAATTTGTCGTGGCTCTCGTGCAAAATAGTCTTTCCCACATTGTCGTGGCTGTGGGGCTTAATAGTCCTCCCTATATTGTCGTTATAACGAATTGTTATAATAGCACATAAAACATGCCTTTTTGCCATAGCAGAATATGTAGGATCATATTTATATTATAACATTTATAAGCAAACAGAGAAGGTCCTGATAGGAGCCATCTAATCTGGGTGTACTCTGTTTGCAAAAGAGTAAAAATGCGTATATAGAGAGTAAAGGATCATCCGACATTGTCGTGAATATGAGGCTTAACCCATTACCTCATAGGCTATTTTTAGATACAACCTCTTTGAATAAATCTACCGATAAGGAGCATTAACTAGAGAAAAAAAAGATTTTTTTTTAGAATTTTATAGTTTAAAACCATTGTGATAAATAGAGCATTTGCTCCTATAGGAGCAAATGCTCTATTTATCACAATGGTTTCACAAAGTGGCTTTTACAGAGTCGTCAAAAGTCGTCAATATGAGGGAATGGATTAATAGTCCTTCCCACATGTGGGGCTTGATAATCACAAGAGACGCCGTAGTTCTGTCGGCAAAAATGATCCGCTTTTGAAAGAAATGTGTGAAACGCACGCTAGTTGTTTTGATCATATGCAATGCATTTGGCGTGATGCATTTATCTGAAATTATTTTGCTGATAACACCATTGTCTTCATCCGTCATTAACTAATCACACAAGGGCCGTCCATGGCATGCTCTTTGTCTCAAATCTAACACTGTTTTATGGTTTAATTGTCGTTGGCTTTTGGGGAAAAGTAATTCCCAAACGCATGAGATAAATGCTAAACATGATGTTGTATTTGAACCCCATACATCGCTTTATAGCATGTGCATTTATCCCAAACATACTGATATCACTAATCCCCCTCTCGCTCCTACGTTATTCGGCGCGGTGCAGGGGCCAATATAATTAACCCTTTACTCCATAAATACGTCTTTCTACGCCTTTGCAAACATAGTAGATCCAGATCAGACTGATCAGGGTCTGCTCTGTTTACTTATGCTATAATATAGAATTGATTCTACAGTTTTGACATGGCTTAAAATCCTGTATCCATGTGCTATTGTAGCAAAATAATCTAATTAATTAATGACGTCATCATTTCTTACATGACTATTCATGGAGGAAAGGGTTAAAGATCGTGCGGCCAAATTTATCATGAGTTCTAATTTACGTCATTAGGTCCTACCGCCAAGCCGATATTATCGTACATTCTAGGACCAAGTCCTTCGGACGAGACTATAAACCGAGGTCCGATGTATCAGTGCTTTACACTGGGCATCTAAAAGAACCAGAGAAACTCAGTCGATAATAAGAGTAGGGCATCGCGCCCGAGTTTCTCTGTATCCTCGCCCCTCTCTCTGGGGGCATCCGATTAGCCCACAGTGAGTATAAACGGACGTTAATCAACACAAACAAACAAACAAACATTCTAGTGTACAGCAATGAAAGCTGACATCGTACGAACAAAAATAACATTGTACGAAAATCTTCACTGCTCGGTTGTTGTCTATACGACAGTCTAGCGACTGCTACATGACTATCGTACGCTCAACATAAGACAGGTCACGACAATCCGCAACTGTCGTACCATTTTAGTCCTAGAATTAACTCACGGAAATGGCAGGAAAGCTGTATGAGTATCGTACTTTCGTGGGACTGTTGAAAGTACAACGTGATGAAATCAAAGGACTATCGTAGGAAGATTGTACGATTCTAGGGGCGTTCTAGAGAACGTTCTCAAGCATTTGATTGGTCAGATTTGAGCCTTTGGCTCAAATCTGACCAATCAAAAGCTTGAGAACTCAAATCTGACCAATCAAAAGCTTGAGAACGAAACTCAGACTCAACTAAAAGCTTTATAAGCATGGACCCAGATAACGCAAAAGACACCGGACAAAATTCTTACGTCCAAAGCAACACAGCCTTGTAATGTCGTAGGGCATACTAGACCGACGAAATGGACCTGAGGTCGAGAATTAGGCATGGCATAAAATGTTTTGAAAATGTTCAAACCTCTTCAACAAGGGTATATCTCAGCATTTGCCATCGTATAATTCCTCAGCTTTGTACGACTTTTACGACTTTCCTTGGGAGTTCATCCGTTTTGTGTCGTAAACCGCCGTATACCTGTTTTTACGACAACGGTGACAGGGACACAAGGCTATTGCGGGTTATAACTATTTACTACATGAATATTCATATTAGAAATAGTGAATGTATGAATATTAATTAGGTTTATTTTGTTTTTATAATGACATCATGAACAAAGAAAACATTGACAATAGCAGAAACTATGGAATCGGATCTATATAACTTCATAAGCAAACTAAGAAGACACCAGAGGAGCCGTCTAGTTTTGGTCTACTCTGTTTGCAAAGATATCAACATCAAATGTGTATCTATCAGGTATACAGTAAAACTCCTCTAAACCGGACGTTAAACTTAGCATAAATATCGGCCTTGGAAACAGGTGGCAGCTTAATGCAGGGTGAATGTCATACAGAAAGCTTTCTGCATGACTTTCACCCTGCATTAAGTAACCACCTGCCTAAACGTATCTAAATTGCCGGTTTGGATGGGGTTTACTGTACTTGGAAATGGAGTACTGCCATTTTTTTTATTTTTTTTTTTTTTTTTGGGGGGGGGGGGGGGTATGCTCCCACATGGGCAGCATCGTGATATGATAGTTGTTTTGGTCCCACCAAACCCTGTTTGTAACGCATGAGATAAGCCGATACCATCTTCTAATATCACTGATTCATCCCACTGACACACAAATTGCATTTAAACGGATAGACATTGATAGTTAATTATCTATACATAGACGGTCTCTGAAGGAACTGTGTTGCGTCGTGTAATTGATTGGCCCGTGGAGATTCTCGTCATCTCAGAAACTCTCGTGTCGTGTTATTACTGTGAATTAAAGTAATTTGTTTGTAAGACCTACCCCCTAATGGAATTACTGACTTTCTTCACACAGATGCTGCATTTGGTAATTAACGACGTTACATTGAAGTTTAATACCAACCACAAACAGTACATCATTATGTTCGGAATGCAAATTGACCTATGCATACCGTCTTAACATTTTTGGTCAGAATACTTTTAGTCTGCAAACAATGCCGGTTTCAGAGTGGACTTTCGTTTAACCCTTTCGGCGCCAAATTTCTAATTGTTGTCTGCAAACTAAGTTTGTTAAACCACTCGGTAAAATAAGGAAATGAGATAAATAAATCCAAATTTCAAAGGAATATAGCACATATATAGAATTAGAGAATGAGACAAAAAGTGAAGTCCCTGATCAGACGCCGCCTTGAAAAGGCGGCGTCTGATCTGGGACTGCACTATTTGTCGTGGTGCATTTTATGCGACATTGGCGGTGAAAGGGTTAATGTCTTATTTAAAACGTAAGTGGTATCAAACACTGATGAAAAGGCCGAGTTACCAAGCGTCTAATCTGGATCCAAACTGTGTGCAAAGATAACCACAGATACTACCACCTCATTGCAGTAGGCCTTATGCGTCGCTTTTAGGCGAATTCGAATTCGAATGCTAATTCGTACCTTTTCGGTACGCGCTGCTAGAATAATACTAAGCAGTGTTGAACCTCAAATTTCTTACAAACGTATTCTTCTCACGGTGCGAAAAACGCGCGCGCATTATTCTCACCGTGCGAAAAAACGCGCACGCAATATTGCCATCGACAGAAAAACGCGCGCGCATTTTTCTCATTTTTCTGCTTGGAAAAATGCGTGCGTGTATTCGCCCGGGGCTGTAGGTACGAACGCATTTTCTCATATGACAATGGGGAAAATTAACACCCAGAATTATGCCCCTTTTTAGTGATCGCTTTAGAGGGGTTTTACTGTATTTACAAATTGAAACATTTCATGATTTGGTCAGACCCAATTTCCCAGAGAGCGCGCGTACTTAACTCCACAACCTACTTACATCTTCCATCATACATAACAATGTTCTTCTCATCTGACTCCCGTAATATGAAAACTGACCAGAGTAATCACATCAGAATCCCCTTTAAATGCCGAATATTCAAAGTGAAACGGCCAAACAATATTTAACTATAGATTACATTCAGTTTTAAAGGCTTATATTTGCTAAAGGATTTTGTATGACAAACAGTGTATACCCTGATCGGTTAGCTCCTCTATAGGAGCCCTCTGATCTGAGTCTTCATTGTTTGCAAATGTCGGTACACCCGTTTTCCGAATTCAAAGGGCTACACGGGACATACTTACTCAACCAATCTCCACAATCTATTCAAATTACCCTCCCGATTATCCATGCAGGACATCATAAATATCGAAAGAAAACATTGTACTTGAGTGGAGGACACTGGCCTTCAATAACGATAAGCGCTCTGTGAGTAAGTAAACACAGTTAGTAAATACGTGAGTGTGTGAAAAAAAAAGTGAAAAACTAATGCATTTATGAGTGAGTGAGTTGGTAGGTAAGTGAGTGAGTGAGTGAGAGAGTGAGAGTGAGAGAGAGAGAGAGAGAGAGAGAGAGAGAGAGAGTGAGTGAGTGGATGATTGAGTGAGTGATAGTGAAACCGTGAGAAAGGAGAGGGAGAGGGAGAGAGAGAGGGAGATATATATATATATATAGAGAGAGAGAGACAGACGGACAGACAAACAGACAGAGAGATAGACAGACGGACATACAGAGAGAGAGAGAGAGAGAGAGAGAGAGAGCGAGTGACCGAGTGAGTGACGAGTGACCGAGTGAGTGACTGAGTCAGTCAATCAGTCAGTCAGTCAGTCAGTCAGTTAGTCAATCAATACATTGATACAGAAACATTAAAACAAAAAGTCATTATTCGACTCCGCTGCCAATATACTATTGTGTCCTGGACATTAAACTGACTGCAATCATCGCCTTGCTGCTTAGAACAAACTAAGCGAATGCTGTCGGACGTTATCTTTGTCCGATAAAACACAAGCAAATAAACACATTTTGTCTCAGAGAAAGTTAATAACCAGCTCATTATTTCTTGTAGAAATTATGTCACAGCAACATCTTGTTACATTTGACACTCAAATATGCATCGTTATCGGTCGTTAATACAAATGACAAATTAATGCAGGGAAAAAGGCATTCAAAAAGCTCCTCTGGAGCTGTGTGAATGACTTTCACCCTGCATTAACCCATTCCCTGTTCTGTATTTAGTCCAAATTTCAATACCTCTTGAATATTCATAGAAAAATAGTTACAACGAAATATGGAAGATAGACTATTGTAGCCATTTTAGAAAGTATAGAAACAGATCTATCAAATTCCATTAGCAAACAGAGCAGACCCTGATCAGACGGCTCCTGTAGGAGCCGTCTGATTTGGGTCTACTCTGTTTGCAAATACGTGAAAACCCGTTTATATGAGGGAAAGGGTTAAGCAGCCACCTGTCTAAAGCATCTCCATTCTTTTTTTGTTACTGTACTGAACTATACTGTACTATAATATTTATATTGTTATATTTGATATCAAAATGGTCTCTTTGGGAGTGAGTCCGAAAATGTTTACCAGACAATTTATAGCCCCTTTGGGAATCTCTTGTTCAATGTTTTATCCTTGCGAATTAATTTAAGACCTGCTTTTTAATTACATGACAAAGTTTTCTACACAAATGTTGCACATGGTAAATCTTCAACTACCCTATGGCATCCTGATTTATGCCAGGGTATTAACTATTAACTCATTTCCTCATATTGACGCCTTTTGACGCCTCTGCAAAAGTCACCTGTTCAAACAATTGTGATAAATAGAGCATTTGCTCCTATTGGAGCAAATGCTCTATTCATCTCAATTGTTTCAAACTACAAAAATCTAAAATTTTCATTTTCTCTATTTAATACTCCTTTTCGGTAGATTTATTCAAAGAGATTGGATCTAAAATAGCCTGTGAAGGAAAGGGTTAATGATAAAAACCAGAGCTATACAGATAAGGATGCGTACCCAAATACTAGAATCGTCATCTCTCCACAAAACCCTATACTGTGATCACTTGATAGAACCGTCTCTTCGAGGTAATTCTAAAGAGTGGTCACAGTACAGGGTTTGATGGAGAAATTATGGAGTTATTCTTGATATTGTTTTAATCTACGTATCTTATCTGGACCTTTGAATTTAACACGGTGACCCGGATATAAACTGCTGGTAATTGGAAATTGACACCGTGATCAGGATATAAAGTACTAGTTATTGTCACTGTGATAAGGGGATACAGGCCACACTGTGACCAGGCTATCATATACTGGTAATTGACACAGTGATCATTACACTGTGTCAAACACGTACACTACTTGTAATTGACACTGTGACAAGGATATGACCTATACTAATTGACACGGTGACCACTAGTATTTGACACTGTGGTCCGGTATAAACTACATACTAACTGACACTGTGACTATACTACAAAATACTAGTATTTTACACTGTGAAAAGATATATTCTACTTGTAATTGACACTGTGACCAGGGTATGAACTACTAGTAATTGACAAAGTGACGAGGTTACAAACTACCAGAAATTGACAAAGTGACGAGGCTATAGACTTCTAGTAATTGACAAAGTGACGAGGATATAGACTACGTGTACTAGTAATTGACAAAGTGACGAGGATATAGACTTCTAGTAATTGACAAAGTGACGAGGATATAGACTACGTGTACTAGTAATTGACAAAGTGACGAGGATATAGACTTCTAGTAATTGACAAAGTGACGAGGATACAAACTACTAGTAATTGACAAAGTGACGAGGATATAGACTACGTGTACTAGTAGTTGACAAAGTGACGAGGATATAGATTACTAGTAATTGACAAAGTGACGAGGATATAGACTTATCGTAATGCCTAGTTTACATTTGCCTTGCGGTAAGGTCATTTCCACACGGTCTCCATACGGAGGCATACGGTCGCCGTACGATTTTATTACGGATTCCCGGACGCTGTAGCCTCTGCGATTTGTCATAAAAAAGTTATACATATTTTAAAAAATCGCAAACCTGCAAAGAGTGCAAATGGAGAAATTAAAACCATACAACATTAATGTAAGATTACAGTTTAACCCTTTGTATGCTGAATACATGCATTCGAAGTGGAAAGGTCTATACACTAGGGTCCAAGGTTATAAAACTTCTGAGTCTGAGGTTGAGATCATTCTTAAGTTTCTGATTGGTCAGATTCTGAGCAAGCTCAGAATCTGACCAATCAAATGCTTGAGAATGATCTCAGACTCAAGCAATGTTTTTTATAACATTGGGGCCAGTATTTGATTATAGTGTTCATTCCACACACATTCTACACACATGTGTACCAAGTTTCAATTTGCTAGATGATTTTAAATGACAAACAGTGCAGATCGTAATGAGGGTCTGCATTTTTTACTGAGGCTAATTGTTCGAGTCTGGTTAATGGTAATCCTTTTCCCGCTGTTAAAAAAATAATGTCTGCTCAAATTTGGATCTGGTGAAATTTGGACTACTTTAAAATCATTTAAGGTCCTGAGAAAATATTTACTGAACGTGAAACAGTTTTGTTTCCGATGGGACGCCGAGTTTACACTGTTTGCAAAACATGTGAAATGTTGTCTCTATCAGGCAAAGGGTTAAACCTTTCCCTCATATAAACGCCTGTTCATGTATTTGAAATCAGAGTAGACACAGATCAGACGGCTCCTATAGGAGCCGTCTGATCAGGGTCTGCTCTGTTTGCTATATAGATGTGTTCCTTTAGTCTATAACGTGGCTTCAATATTCCACCTACCATATTTCATTTTAACTATTTTGTACAGAATGTTCAGTAGGTATTGAAAATTGAACTAAATATAGAACAGGAAAATGATTAAAGGTTATTGCTGGCGGTGTCTAAGTGTAGTTGCCTAGAAATATTTACATAAATTATCGCTGCTAGTAGCACGCAATTTTGAGAAGTAAAACGATGTCTAAGTGTAGTTGCTAGACATGTTTACATAAATTATCGCTGCCAGGAGCACGCAAGTTTGAGAAGTATAACTCTAACGTTTTGAAATATAGCTCTCTGACACACTAGTGATACTATCGAACTATTTTTGTTTATTAATATCTGTCAAGACTCTTCTGAACTATACAGACCTATTATGCGCATAAAAAATTAGAAATCCCAAAACACCAAAAACAATATTACGGATAATGGATCTGTTTAGTTGAGACGGGTCAAGTTTGGTTGTATATAGCCGAGCCTGTCCTAAGCGGCCATGCGTTTATTGAAAATAGGCGTGTTAAAAAAGCACGTGGTTGCTTAAGGCAGGACAAAAGTAATACAGAAATCACATATAGGAGCTTTCTGCATTACCGTTGACCTGACCTTAGCCCTCTTTAATGGCCGCTAAACACGGGTTCTACTGTATACACCAGAAGTGTCCGATACACTACCGGTATCATCTGTGTACTTAACCCATTCCTTCATATTGACGCATTTTACGCTTCTGTAAAAGTCACATTTTGAAACCATTGTGATAAATTGAGCATTTGCTCCATAGGAGCAAAATTTAATGCTCTATTTAATCACAATGGTTTCCTAGGAGCAAATGCTCTATTTGTTTCGAAACAGCACAATTCTAAACTGTTCCTTTTGTCTAGGAAATACCCCTTTTCGGTATTTATATTCAGAGAGGTCGGTTCTAAAAATAGCATATGAGGTAATGGATTAAAGGTAATTCATTATATCTTCAATAGGTTTGAATCCAGATAATACATTACGAAGTACGATACTATCCAACGTTTGTAACACTGCGCCAGTCTCTAGAATGAAACTAACTCAATTAAAGCCATATTTAACCATTTAATACAAGAAACAATGACATTATGCATGTTAGATTATAGGAGCTTTTTGATCTGGGTATACACTGTTTACAAAGCTGTTAAAAGGTGTAAATGTGAGGGGAAAACGTTCCGATCCGATACAGAACGTGTTTCTTTGTAGACAATTGATAGATTGTTAAACATTGACTAATTAGTCACAGAACAGGTTTACCAGAAATCGTCATGTACAATGTACCGATGTTCATTAGGAAAATGCAAACTTTCTGTTTTGTTCTCACGACATAATTTGACAACAGCAGCCTGAAAAAGAAAACCAGATAATTTGAACTATGAGAGTTTCAGTCACGTAATTACAAGAATCAAAATGTCAGAGGAAGAAAATTGTTCAATCAAACAAGAGCTCTCAGCGTGACCTTGTCAAGTTATGCTTCAAGTCAGCTGACAACAAACTTCTTAGAACGTACTTTCCACTTCACAGGATGTTAAAATGATAACGTTTGATTCTTTATTTTTCTTGCATTGCACGTTCGTTGTACGTTCTATTAACCCATTCCCCAAATAGGCTACTTTTAGACTCAACCTCCGTGGATACATATACCGAACAGGAGCATTTACTAGAGAAAAGGACAACTCTAAAATCGTATACATGTAGGCCTACAGTAAACCCCCTGTAAACAGGAATTCTAGTTGAGAAGAATTTAGATATTTTCAGGCAGGTGACTGTTTAATACAGGATGAAAGTCACACAGAAAGCTCCCAGATGAGATTACTGGGTGACTTTCACCCTGCATTAAGCTGCCACCCGTCTAAAAGACCGAACCGATATTTATACTAATTTTAGATAACGTCCGGAGCAAATGCTAGATATTTATCACAATGGTTGCAAAGAGTGTCTTTTACAGAGGCGCCAGAATGCGCCAATATGAGGTTATGGGTTTAATGTTTAGTTACAAACACCTGAACATACACACAAAAAAAAGTCCTACCGGGGCATGCTCTCCCTAGAAAATGTGGAATTGTGTAGTAACGGTGCTTACATTTGGATTCAGCTATACTACACCTCTTTGTGTACTTGTATCATACCTGTGACATGGAATAATATAACGAATTGCATAACAATATCACAAGTGCGCTATCTTACACACTGTCAGATGCATGACTCTTTGTCATAATACGTGTACTTTTTGGGGTTACGCATCGCATTATAAAGAATGTCGGACGGACAGACTGACTAAATGACGTACCTGTCCTCTTGTAGAAGTTGAACGTTTAAATATGCTTTATGACGTACACATGACGTTCAAACGTAGCGAATGACGTTGAAAACGTCATCATTGTTTGAGTACATTGGTTGTCATAGCAACACGCTCTCTGACTGCCATACGGACAGTTGCATTCACAATTTGTGTCGAATATTTATGCATCTTATTCCTATAAACATAATAATTACAATTGAGTTTATATGATTTCCTGCACGGCCAAATATATGGAGTATCAAAAAGAAGCTCTTGGACAGGTAGCTCGCAAGAGGTAAGTTTTTAGTATTGATTTGTGCTGATTGTCATTCGCCTGTTATCCCATTCCCTCATATTGACGACTTTTGACGACTCTGTAGATGTCACTTTGTGAAACCATTGTGATAAATAGAGCATTTGCTCCTATAGGAGCAAATGCTCTATTTATCACAATGGTTTCAAACTACAAAATTCTAAAATGTTCCTTATCTCTAGTTAATGTTCCTTTTCGGTAGATCTAGATTTATTCAAAGAGGTTGTATCTAAAATAGCCTATGGGATAATGTGTTATATATATTGTAATTAGTACATACAATATGTACTCACCAGTTAGCTGAGGAGAGCGGTTTCTACTCGAGTGTGAATGGTTCGGGAGCTGATGCCAGAGTGGGGTCGATCTCCTGGTTTCGCGGGCGAACGTCAATCCGGTGCGCATGCGCCCACTATCAGCTCCCTGCACATGCGCCACCTGCTCCCGACGTAGTCCATTCGGCCCCAGCCGAACCGTACACAAAGGATAACCCACTTTTGCTACATTCCTCCCCTTCTTATAGAAAGGAGGAGTACATGGGTATATCCGGATAAGCTTCACTGAATTGCTTCAGGAAAATGAATGCCCTGAGATGGGAACCCGGAAAGCTTAGCCTCAGTAGGCTAAAAGGGTGTGTCCCTAGTGATGTTACCACAGCACATTCTGGATGAATATGGCTAATATTACAAATAAATATAGAAATATTAGGAACTGCTGGAAATGAGTTGCTAAATATACAACTAGACTGAACAGGCCCTAAAGTCATGTAATATATAAACGTACTAGAAAAATAACTAGAACCCATACAATGTTTTGGTGTTTTCTAAAGCATGGGAAAACAATGTTGACAAACTGATCTCCCGCTTGCTAGACACAAGGCAACCAACGTCCCCAAGGAATTTGGGCGTATTAACCCGAAGCCTCCTTACAGGGGACAAATAGGGAGAATCAGTTTCCAACAAGATTCTATTCAAAGGGACTGCTTGTAACCCAGAGATCTGTTTGGGTGAAAATTGCTGGACTGATGCTGTAAACCCAAAATGACACTTAGGAAAATGTTGGGACCAGACTAAGACATCCTCTGCTGAACCCCCAAAACAATGTAAATGAATGGGTTGAAGGCTACCACAATACTGAGTAATCATATCAAAAACTGTGCAATAAGGATTAATGTTAACCTTAGGAGAACCTCTAATATGCATAACAAGAGTTTTTGAAACACTGCAGTAGGATAAAACCCTTTTCAAAACATCTAGCTGCAGCTGCCAAGTATTTTCCGGCTCAGTAAGGTCATAACCAACTTCCCCAATAGCATTTACACCAGGATGGTGAATCAGAGAAACAAACTGTTGTTCCTTCTGCATATTAAACAGCTTCACCTTCCTGGGGTGCAACCCAACTGCCATCTTTAGATGATTATCTAAAGGCAAGACAGAAGGATACCTCTCCGGATCACAAAACACGGCGACCACCCCCACCACATTAACAGGAACTTTAGGACGAACCCCCTGATCTACCCCCATGAGCTCCCTGACCGACCGTATGCCAGAACCACTACCCCACATAGAGGCACATGCCCGATCCAAATGCATATGGCTGTCAATGACCTCAAAGGGAACAGGGGCAGCGGGAGATACAACCGCCTTAACAAGGGGCGTGCTAACAGGGTGTGGGTCGACGACGTGCTGAACCAAAGGGACAGAAGCTATCTTAGCTGGAATCTCCGCCAACGAAGGACAAGGACCAGGAAAAGACTGTTGGGAAGATGACGAAGACTTTGATTTCTTTTTGATTCTACGTAAACTCCTAGCTCTTCTCCGAAACTGACTCAATTGCAGATCGGAAAGCAGATTACACAAAATCACAAGGCACCTCCAATGAATCAGACAAGCCGGAGAGTTAATAGGGTGTAAAGTGAACCTATCAGGAACGGTCCAACCCTCATGCTTACAAAGCGCCAACATCTCCTTCCTCATCGTCTCAGTGATGATAGCCTTGGACAAATCCCCTTTTTCCCCCTCCAAAGTAATTAAAGTATCTAAAGGTTTCTCTGCCCCCCCTAACAAATCTCCCAAAAGCCTTAACAACACCGCCCTAGACTTATGAAATCTTGAGGACCCTAACTCCAGCTCCGACAAATTAGACCAAAATAAGATCGGAAGATGTTTCTGAAACATGTGTTGTCTAAGATGCCGACTGACGAACTTACAGCCCTTAAAATTACAAATATTAGTATGAGCAGGACGGACTTCCACTCCTGACATAGAAGGCAAAATACAAGAC
This sequence comes from Azorinus chamasolen, assembly GCA_963576725.1. Classification (NCBI taxonomy): domain Eukaryota; kingdom Metazoa; phylum Mollusca; class Bivalvia; order Cardiida; family Solecurtidae; genus Azorinus; species Azorinus chamasolen. The sequence goes on along the minus strand of OY755240.1, from coordinate 17,310,467 downwards.
TCCTCAAGTTCCATACACTCCTCCTCCATTGGTGGAAAGACTTCGTTAACAATCTCCGACCAAGAAACAGAAAGACCTTCCTCCTGTGAATCCCTTGCTCTCGAAACTATTGGATCCACCTCGAGACACAGGGAAGCACTCCCTGCAGAGCTCTCAGAAGGGGCAACAGCCTGAGTTTGGGGACACTCCAGAGACACTGACTCGCCGGTAACGGACGGGACAGCATCAACTGACATAGGAGAGTTACCAAAATCGGTCTTAATGACTTCCAGACCAGGATTACTTTTCAAACGAATATCCTTACAAATTTTACCAGGTTCGTATTCTTGGACTTTGGTATTAGGGAGACGCACTTTGTTCATTTTTGGATTTACATGCGGGATATTAGTGAGAATCCATTTAGCGGAAAAGAAAAATTCAGCTTCAAGCTGAGCCTGTTCAACCCACCTCCAGCAGCGTTTAGAAACCGCCAAACGGTACATAGCTATGACTAACCTTTCAAAGTCTTCAGAGCTTAGATTCATAGCCATACCCAAAGTTTGCTTGAATAGCTGTGACGGCTTCATCAAGCAACCAGAATCCAGTTTCTTTTGGACCTGCTGGATGGCGACTTGGGCATTCATGATTGACTGCAAAATAAGAAGGAGGGATTAAGCATCAAGACAGAATGAACAAAAATACTCATTAATATTCAGTGCGTCACACGGAGTAATATTCACACATCTGCCATGAAACCACTCCGCACAGCTGTCACACTGAATCATGAATTCATTCTGATAAGGACCTCTACATGAACAGTAGAGATCCTGTCTGCTGTCGCCCAAAGGCTTGGCTACAAGAGAGTCCATAAGAGCAGAGTTGCCCTGGAACTTCCGCAGCCAAGTAGGCACCTCCCTATCCTTGCAAATTTTGAGCTTGTCATGATGGCAAGTGACAATAGTATTCCTCAATTTAACCCGAAATAAAGTAGGACTGAACTTAACTACTATAATGCCTGGACCCTTCCATTGTGGCAAGAGTTTCATGCCCTTCCCCTTGTTCTGACTCAGAGAATAAACAAGGTCACCAACCTGGAAGGTGCGCTCCAAAACACGCAAGTCATAGTCCCGCTTCATGCGCTTCTGATTAGTCTTGAGATTGTCACGAGCCGCCTTATGGGCCAAAGAGATAGCTGACTCGAGCTTCGCCAGATATTCCTCCGCACCATCATATTTCAAGTGCCTAGTGTTAAAGATCAAATCGGTTACCTGGTTTGTCTCTCGACCCAACATGAGCCGATTAGGTGTAAAACCTGTTTGACGATTGACCGAAGACCTCAGTGCACCGGCAATTTGCGGAAGGAAAGTATCCCAGGAAGTTGGGGATCTCTGAATGAAGCATCGAACAGCATCCATTAAAGTCCTATTAAAACGCTCAACTTGACCATTGCCTGAGGGTCTATAGGGCGTGGTTCGTGCCTTATGAATTTTCAGAATCTCACACAGTTTGGTAAACAGGTGACTTTGAAAATTACTACCTTGATCACTGAAAACTTCAAAAGGGTATCCAAACCTACTGAAGAATTCATTAACCAAGGCGGTAGCAGTAGTTTCCGCATTCTGGGAAGGCAATGGAATACACTCCACCCATTTGGTGAATTGATCAACAATCATTAGAATATATTCATTACCTTTCTCAGTGCGAGGTAAAGGACCAAGGAAATCAATGTGCACTCGCTCCATGGGCGCTCCAGCTTGATGTAGGATCAGAGGGCTCTTACTCTTCCTGGACGCCTTTTTGTTTTGATTGCAAGTGGAACAAGAAGAAACATAAAATTTAACTGCTGTGCTCATACGATACCAAAAATACTTGCTCTTCATTCGGAGTCGAGTCCTATCAACACCTTGATGACCAGTAGAGGTAGAACTATGTAATTAACTGAATTACATAGCTGCTCTATGCCAACCGTCAGAAGTGAAACAAGTCCAGTTTCCCACTGTTGCTTGGTCCCAGGTTACTGATCCAGACGCCTTAAAAGACATTGAAAAGAAAACTAATGCAGTTATCAGGCCATTATCAGAGGTGGCAAAGTTCGAAATATCAGGCACAGAATTAGCTGTTACATTAGCTATGTCACTCATGGAAGAACTGATTGGATCCATTGAAGGAAGTGGTGATGATTCAAAGTTTGAGGATCAGCAAAGTGCAGACTACATCACAATTTCACCAGCTAATAGTGTTCATTATTAGATTTCCAAAGTAGGCCATCCTCCAAAAAGAATAAATCTCTGTTAATCCAATAAAACTTCTCAGCTGGAGAGGCCAATTTTAACACAGACTGCGAAGGTTCTGCATCATTAACTAACCAGTCCAATAAAAGTCCTAGATCTTTATCATTACGAACCTGATCCACCAGAATATTTCTGTCTAGACCCCAATAACTCTGTGATCCCCCGTCCCCAGCCACTGAGGAAATAGTCACTTCCTCCGGCACAGGGGAGCCGTTAGAGTAATGAACTATCACCTCAAAATGGCTAGTCAAAGGGTCACCGAGTTCGGCACAATGGTCAAGAGAATCTGTGTCATTATCATGAAAAGCTAGGATCTTGGCAACCGATGCAGATTCCTTATTTAAAGGACAATTCTCCTCTGCTTCGATTACCTGACATACCTGAATACCGGATGACAAAGGTTGGACATCATCAACATCCTGGGAGAACTGGTGCCAGTTCTTGTGGGCCCGTTGACAATACGCACAACCTCCGCATGGTAACTGCTCCAGGCTGAAACCTAGCTTATAGTTTTCGCACTGACAAGGTTTAGGCAAACGAGATAAAGCGTCAGCGTTGCCATGTTTCGAGCCAGCTCGATGTTGGACAGTCATATTATACTGACTTAACTCCTCCATCCATCGAGCGAGCTGCCCTTGAGGATGTTTAAAGCTCAAAAGCCACCTAAGACTGCTATGGTCTGACCTAATTAGGAAATGCTGACCAAGCAGGTAATGACGAAACTGTCTGGTAAAGCGGATAATTGCAAGCAACTCCTTACGAGTTGTGCAATATCGTCTTTGCTCAGACGACAGAGCGAAACTGCCATAGGCGATGACCTTCTCCACTCCGTTTTGGATTTGGGAAAGCTCAGCACCTATTGCATGATCAGACGCGTCGGTGTCTAGAATGAACATACCATCAGGAGTTGGTAAGGATAATACCGGAGTTGTAATGAAAGCAGTTTTCAAAGCTACAAAAGACTCATTCTGCTCATCCCCCCACTTGAAATTATCTTTCCCTGTTACCTGATACAAAGGGGTGGACAGCTTGGCAAAATCCTTAACAAAGCTCCTATGGTAGTTGGCAAATCCCATAAACCTCTCGACATCTTTGCCAGACATGGGAACCGGCCAATCCTGAACAGATTTCACTGCAGCTTCTCCCATTTCCAGGCCCTGTTCAGACACTATTCTACCAAGAAATTCTACTTTATATTGAAACATCAAACATTTCCTAGGTTTTAATTTCAAATGATACCGGTTAAGCCGGGAAAAAACTTCTTCCAAATTTTTCAAATGATCATCAAAACTTTTACCTAAAACCAAAATGTCATCCAAAAACGCAAGCACAATATTCCAGGTCAAACCCCTTAAAACTAAGCTCATTGCCCTCGAAAATGTACTAGGAGCGTTACATAATCCAAATGGTAATTTAGTAAACTCAAAAAGCCCATATTTTGTAGTAAACGCGGTCTTTTTAATATCCTCCTCGGCAACCGGGATTTGCCAGTATGCCGAGTTGGCATCCAATTTTGAAAACCAGACATTTCCTGATAATGTATCTAAACATTCCTCAATTATTGGCAATGGGAAAACATCTTTGATTGTGACATTGTTCAGTGCACGAAAATCTAGACACCAACGTACTGTTCCGTCACGTTTTCTAATCAAAACAGGAGGAGATGCCCAGTCGGAATAGGACGGTCTAATTACCTTTGCATCCAACATCTTCTTCAGATGCGCTTCCTCCTCCTTCACAAAGCAAGCAGGAGTCCGACGCATATTCTGTTTAATGGGTTTGGCATCACTGGTGTCAATGTGATGCTTAATTTCTGTAAAACTACCTAAATCAAAATCAGATTGAGCAAAAACATTCTGGAATTTAATGAGCAAATTTTTGAAGTCTGATTTCTCTGAAGAAGACAAATTACATGAAGATTTTTCAAATAGTTCCTGCAAATGCTCCGGTAACATATCCTCAACAACTAGCTTCTCCGCTGTTGATGAACAGGCCCTACCTGTGGACTCCAGAAATTCATCCGGAACAGGGCGAACCTCTTGCACAACAGATGCCTGGGCAACTACTCCGTTTCCTTTTAGAGTGACGTACTTATCAGAAAGATTAAGCACACAGACTTGAGGATATTGGTCACCTGACTGATGCACAGACTTGGAAACCATCACCCTTAATTCTGTGGATGGTTCCACCACATATTGCTCTATGGGAGAGTCAATACGACATTGAACATGGGCCATGGAATTTGGTGGAATAACCCTACGCTTAAGGACACTGACTTTGGCTACTGTTGGAGCTTTTGCCGATTTGCTACTAGACAAAGGTAGAGTTTCCTTCCCAAAAACTAAAGTAGAATTCTCCAAATCTAATTTGATCTTATTTTTCATCAAGAAATTGATACCTAGAAGTAGATCACTTTCAATAGGTGCTACGTACACCAACTCTGAAGACACTTGAGTACCTAGACCTAAAGAAACTGGCCCGACAACAAACCCAACCATATCCAAATCCCTTCCCGCAGTATGCAATTTAACATGTTTAATGAGTTTCGGTTTTGGATCTAATTGTCTGTATATACCATCAGATATGATAGTAACCTCAGCAGCGGTGTCCACAACAGCAGCCAACTCAATCCCATTTAAAGACACAGGAACCCTTAACATAGAACTTGACCTAAGCTGACAGATTATTACATCGTCTAAGGCCGCAAGCTCAGCCAAGGAATCCGTAGTGGGAGGTTTGATTTCAGTTTCCTTACCGTTCAATTGACTGTTTGCATCAGTCTGGCCAATACTACTCTCCGGGGTCAGACTTAGGCCTCCTCCTCTGACCCGGAATCGTTTAAAGACTCGATTTGCTCCTCACCTTGGACCTGTGACACCCTCCTAGGCCTGGTACGCTTCGGGCATTCACGAGCAAAATGTCCCGAATCGCCACAATGGAAACAACCACTCTTGGCTTTTGTACCATCACCTTGGAAACTGACTGATTTGGGATTCGGAGTTGCAAGATTGCGCATAATTGTTATTAAAGTTTCCATTTTCTTATCAAGGGACTCTAACTTTTCAGATAAAGGTGAATAATTTCTTTGCGGCTGACTGAATCTTTCCGCACCAGCCGGTCTCTGAGGCCGTTGAGAGGCATTTGTAACGGCCTGCACAAGGGAATTGTCCTCCACCTCCACAGACTTTACAGCACGCGCCTCTCTCTTGCCACCAAAAACCACCTGATGGTTCAACCTATACCATTTAACAGCACTCACTGCGCCATACACGGACACCGGGCGATTAGGGTTAGCAATTACAGCAAGCCCTGCACTCTTGTCTATGCAGCCCTGGCAGAAGCGAGTAGCTGCTAAACTCTCTAAATGATTTGCATTTAGCTCTGGATAAGCTCTAAAACCTAAATCTAATATGCGATCTGCCCAATCCTCTAACTCCTCCCCTTCTTTCTGAACTTCAGTCATAAATTGAGACATTAAATCTTGCGGAATATCCCTATTACCAAAACGTTTCTCTAAAGACTCTAAAACTTGTGGAAAAGTCAGATGCGGCTGCCTTTCTCTCAGGTTCGTGAAAAATTCACTCGCCTTTTCAGTAAGACACCACATCAATAGATCTAACCGATCCTCACCCCTCCAACCCTGACGCTCACAATAACTTCTGAACTTTGTCAGAAAAGCCTTGTAACTAGACTTTCCATCAAAGGTCAAAGGCTTTGGAATATGAATCTGACGAGGTTGTTGCGGTAACGGCCCCGGCTCCTGTCTACCTCTGTTACCCCCACCCCTTTGATCTTGACCTTGCAACCAAGCTAATAGGGCTTGATTTGTCGCTATTGTTCCCCTATTAATCTCCTGTTGGGATTGTAACAAAGTCAACAAAGCATCCATTGCTGGATCTGGGCGAGAAGTAGGCACAGGCATGTAAACAGGTTCTGGTTTTAAATCTAACTTTGGCTCCACAAATTTAGGTCTAGCCCCTACCTCTTTAATTTCATGACGATCTGGACCCGAATGTTTTGTAAACTTATCTGCTACTTCCATAATTTTCTCTATTTCCTGTCTTTGCATTTCACCAGGATCAACGGCAGAACAAGCGCCCTCCATTGCCTCTAGTAACGGCAATGAAGTTAACGGTTCTTCCGTTGTTTCCGCGATATCATCTAATTCATCATTCGGATGACTAAAATCGAGGGTCTCAAGAACTTCAGGAGTTGTAGGGAACCCCTGAATAAAACCCACATTTTGCATTGTAATCGGGGCTTTTGTACGAAATCTAATAATTTTTCCTGCAATTGATGCTCCTACTCCATGAATAGTCATTAATTCTCTATCACTAGCAGTGTTAATTGCCACCTTGTCCATGGTTGAGGAAATACTATCAAACTGTTGATACAAAAATACCAAAAAATATTCCTGTAAACCTCAACTGTTCAATAGAGTATGCCCCTTGCAAATATCTCAGCTTCCGATAATTCAAATCGCTCAAATTCTCTCCTCCGTAACTAGTGCACAGACTAATTTACAATGATAGTTATTTCTGCAGCCCCAAGTATAAACTTTCACGTTACAATTGTGAATAGCTTCACACTTACGTGTAAATTCACAGCTTCACACTTGCATGCAAATTCGTAACGGAAATTAGCAATACTGTTTGCACCTTATACACCTGGGACTATAACTAACTGTCATATACTTCAATTCCGAAGTATAAACAATATGGCCGACACGTAACTTCCGTAGCGGCAATGGCCTACAGTGCAAAAACAAAACTGGAAATTATTTCCACTTCTGCCGTTGCAAGAACGAATGCTCGCAGCGCCAATATTGTAATTAGTACATACAATATGTACTCACCAGTTAGCTGAGGAGAGCGGTTTCTACTCGAGTGTGAATGGTTCGGGAGCTGATGCCAGAGTGGGGTCGATCTCCTGGTTTCGCGGGCGAACGTCAATCCGGTGCGCATGCGCCCACTATCAGCTCCCTGCACATGCGCCACCTGCTCCCGACGTAGTCCATTCGGCCCCAGCCGAACCGTACACAAAGGATAACCCACTTTTGCTACATATATAACAGTGTCATCATCTTTGGATGACTGGCATATTGACAGAGAAACACATTGATGCTGTTATGTCATGTTAAGCGCGTCAGACTCGCATTTGCAAACAGCTTGGTCCAGATGAGACGCCGAGTAACTCGGCATCTCATGAGGATCGAGATGTTTAAAATCGATCAACAGTTTCTCAAACGTTTTCAAGAATGAATCAGAAGTTTAGAATGAAACGGATCATAGTTTTGATATACATAATTATATCCCAACATACTTTGAGTGGGTATATCTATACTGGAATAACCCTGGTGCCCAGTTGGTCGGGCAGTCGGTCGGCCTATCCGCATTTAAACATGAATAGATGGTGTAGCGACCCCCACCCACCCCTTCAATTTGAAAGTTATTGAAATAATATTTGGCGTACGTTGAGGTGAAAGCGCCAGGCATTACAAAACTGTCTCCCCTTGAACATTGAAGTATTTTCTGTATTTTTGACATGAAACTTGGGTAAATGGTGTCGCGAACTCCTTCCAATTGAAAGTTATTGAATTTATATTTGGTATACATAATAGCATAAGAACAATAAATGCTCAATGTGCAATTTTCACGTGTTTAGTGCCAATCATTGTAGATTTATCTCCCCTTGAACTTTTGATTATTTTTGTCATTTTGTCATCGAAAACGGATAGTTGGTGCCGCGAACTCCTACTTCAATTTGCGATCAAGGCTGCCGTTCGGAATACATGTATTCAGAATTTAGTTATATTTATCGTTTTGCAGCACGCTAGTGTTTAACCTTGTCCGACTCCCTCATATGCTATCTTTAGACCCAACATCTTTGATTAAATTCACCGAAAAGGAGCATTTATTACAAAAAGGATGTTTTTAGACATATATAGATTTGAAACCATTGTAATAAACAGAGGATTTGCTCCTATGGAGCTAATGCTCTATTTGTTACAATGATTTCAAAAAGTGACTTTTACAGAGGCGTCAAAAGGCGCCACTATGGGGGAATAGGTTAATGGCTATGCTGACGGTGATGTAGTAATAGTTGAATCACTCTATGTTTATTGTTCTAATAATTTATGTAGATCTATAGGGTGAAGAATATTATAAATATATTGAGGTTTCAAATTGTTTCTTGCAGGCCTAGAGATGTGAAAAGAGGCAAACCTGACAAGAAATCAAAGTCAAACAAGAAGAAAAATCAACGAAGGAAGATGAACTCAAAATCAAGACTAGCCAATCCCCTTCTGAGCATGTTCCCAGGGAACAGCTATGTTCTAAGCAACCAACCAGTGCTGCCACCTATCGGCTACGGGAATAATGACACGTGGAGGGGAAGTCCGAGGAACACACCTGGAGGCTATTTGCCAAACATTGAGTAAGTAAATCCGTAAATAAAGATGGTGTATTTGTGTCCGTTATTTGCACACATGTGCTGTAATGAATATGCATTAAAACTTACATACATGTTTACTGTACTCAGACAAAAACCTGGTGTAAGTATACTTATATAAATAATATTCTCAAACAGTAGGAATACCAATACAATGATGCTATAAAATGTGTAAATGAAATTCTTTTAACTGCCCAATTGTTTATTCACTACAATTCTTCATTGTCATTGTCAGTGAGTACCAGTGCAACAGGAACGAGGTCGCCAATCGCACACCCCGAGAGCAAAGCCGAATGACTGAAATGCATTATAATAACAACACCCAGAAAATGTCAACTGCAAAGATTGAAACTGACATAGTTAGACTAGAGAAGGCGATAGCGAGGATAAACAAGTGCAATGAGCAATATGGACACATGTTTATTCCCTTTGACAGCCCCGTTCTTAACGGCCCTGGAAATCCAGCTTTGCAAGCATTGGAGACAAATAGTTGGAGAGTTGTTAAATTCAGAGAGCAATTTAACAGACAAACGAAACTTCTCCCTGGATTATGTAACGGGAAAACATCACCTGAAAATCTGCAACCTGAAGAGGAACACATTCTTATGCATCTGCATGATAAAGACCCAGAAGAAAAGGGACACAATGAGTTGAAGCTATTGGAAAGATGCCCCGGAGTAATGAAACTCGCAAGTCAACATTTCGCAGTAGAAATGGGTGAAGTCAACAAAATGGAAGGTAACGAGTCTGTCGCTATATTGCCACATGCACCAATGGAGAAAGTGCCGGTATTCCGTCGGCGCTTTGTTAAGGTGAAGATGCCCTCAGCCGAGGAACAAGAAAACGTAAGGAGAATGATACAGAATGGAAACATTGTACCAAACGCCCCACAGACTGAGAAACCTTTGAGGCGTCCGAGGCGATCTAGAAGAATCATCCAAGATGCACCACGTCACGTGATCACAGAGGAAATTGCGTGTGACGATGACGCTAATGGCTTTATGAAATATTTCTAATTTCTTGCTATATTAAAAGACAAATGTTTTAGATTGCTGTTCTTGTACATATTTATATCCTACATGCCACATCTAAAATGTAGACAATGACATCAAGAAAATTATTGTCCGGCCTTTAGGCGTCCGGAGTTTTAGCTTACCTGGCGTTTTAGCTTGTCTGTTTTATGAAGAAGAAATGCCAAGGTATTCTTAAAACCTCGGTGTTGTAGTCACAAGCGTTATGCAACTTTGACATTTTGTCTAGCTTCAACACCGGTACAGCTATCCGCTTCACCCTTTCCTCCATATATTAAACGCCTTTTCACGTCTATAGGAGCCTTCTGATCAGGGTCTGCTCTGTTTGCTTGTGGAAATTTATAGGTCTGATTATGCAGTTTCGAGAACAGTGAAAAACATAGAACAGACCTTGTCATGTTCTATTTTATTGATTTTTCTATGAATATTCATGAGGTAAAACAATCTTGAATAAATCTTAAACAAGGAAAGGCTAAATTTTAAACAGTTACCCATTATCACGCGGATTACACTCCGGTAACGTTCGTTGTCAGAAGAGTGTTGCAATCCGCATGTGGTGTTCCTGGTTAGTAACGTGCTACATGGCAGGTGTTGGTTTTGATTTATACAGTAGAATCCCTCTAATGCGATCACTTAATGAATAAACATGGGTGTCTTTATAAGCAGGTGGTTGCTTAATGCAGGACAAAAGTATAATGCAGAAATCTCCTTGAGGAGATTTCTGCGTTACTTTTGTCCTGCATTAAGCTACCACCATGCATGCAGCACCCAGAATTATACCTCTTTTAGGTGGTCGCATTAGCGGGGTTTTATTGTAATAGATCATCTCTTAAGACAACTTAAACCTTTCCCTGTTTTACTTTTAACCCAAATTTCAATACTTGCTGAATATTTATGGACAAAATAGTTATAATGAAATATGGACATTGAAACAGTGTACATGTAGCCATTTTAGAAAGTAAAGACACAGGCTTTTCAAATTCTATTAAATTCCTATAGGAGCCGTCTGATCTGGGTCTACTCTGTTTGCAAATGTGTAAACGCGCTTAACCTTTAATTGATAAAGATGCACATTGACACATTTGCACACAGAGTAAAGCTAGATCAGACAGCTCCTATAGCAAGTTCTGTCATGGTCAACTACAACCTTTTCTGTATGTCATTTTTAAAAAAAATCAGCTGATATTAACTAATATTCATATACTTATTATTTCTCACATGAATATTCCTAAAATGAAAGGTAAATAAATAAACACTTGTTCAAAGAACAGGACAGCGTAATGCAGATAGCTTCTCTGGGATTTTCTGCATTCTTACCTTGATGCCTTAACATTTTACTCCATGAATATTCATGTAAGAAATAATGACGTCATGAATATTAATTAGTTTATTTTTTAGAATGACACATGCTACCATGATTGTTTTGCCATGGCAGATACTTTAGAATCAGACGTACACTCTTTCATATGCGAACAGAGCAGACCCTGGCCAGGCGGCTCCTATAACAGCCATATGAACTGAGTCCTCTCTGTTTATATCGATCGCTTATTCATGTTTCGCTATGCAACAAGTAAAACAATAACACAATTACACGTTCATAAACATGTATGTACAGTCAAACTCCTCTATACCAGAATTCGAGTAGAGAGGAATACAGGCGTCTGGTTAATGCAGGGTGAAAGTCATGCATAAAGCTCCTAGTATTACATCGGTAAATTCATACACTCCATAAATTCATATTTAAAGTTGTTCTCCAGATCATTTATCTAGTGTAATAACTGTCAACACATACCGCCTGCCTGGTGATAGCTATTAGCCTATTACGCAAGATTTAATCCAATCAAGACGCGATATAGAGCGTTGTGTACAATTTACCTGTCAAAAATCACGTGATGTACTAAATCCCTTCCGTCCCCTTTCTGCAAGAGTTACAGTGTAGAGTTAAACAAAGAAACACGTGTTTAGGCCATGCTAGATTTCTAGTACTCGGGATATCTTGACTAAATTATTTTACTTTCATATAGTTACTTTTTACATTTGGACTTGTTATTTTACTGTCTGTGGATTACCACTGTTATATATTACAAACTGGAATACCAGGATACATAATAAACATATAAAATACTATCGGAGCAGTTATCCATCTACCAACTCCACATTCTACAGTTCTTCAACTATTCTATAAACGTTCTCTACAGCCTAACAACCGAACTGTACTACACTAGACGAGCTTTCTGCATGAATTTCACCCTGCATTAAACTGCCACCTGTCTCGAAGACAGATATTTATACTAAATTGAACGTCTAATTTATTATAGTAAACCCCCGCTAATACGACCATCTAAAAGGGGTATAATTCTGGGTGCTAGATGCAGGTGTAGCTTAATGCAGGACAAGAGGAATGCAGAAAGCTCCTAGAGGAGCTTTCTGCATTTCTTTTGTCCTGCATTAAGCAACCACCTGCTTATAAAGACACTCATGTTTATTCATTAAGTGGTCGCATTAGAGGGGTTTCTACTGTATTGTTATAGTTTATTGTTTTACGTTTATAGAAGTCAGCATTCTGCATGAGAGGATTTGTCTGATTCTACTTGTCATCTGAACTGTTAGATATAAACATGACCAGAATGATCGCATCAAAACACGGCACAGACTGGAATAATTACCTTATTTAGGGTAGAACTGATATAAGAAAATATAAATCACTATATATGAAGAGACCTTGATAATCTAGCAGAATGGTCAGATAAATGGCAATTGGGTTTCAACGCTAAGAAATGTAAAAGTATACACTTTGGCTTCAACAACAACAAATATAAATATAACATGTTAGACATAAATACCGGTGACAGAACAGAAATACAACAAGTTGAGGAGGAAAAAGACCTGGGTGTAATTTTCCAGTCAGACTTGAAATTCTCGAAACATATAGCAAATTGTGTAAAAAAGGCAAATAAAATGATTGGGATAATAAAAAGAACCTTCAAATCACTGGACAAGGACATGTTTTTAACATTATATAAGTCAATGATTAGACCATACATGGTGTATGCAGCTAGCGTCTGGTCCCCTCATCTTAAGAAAGATATATTTGTTTTGGAGAACACACAACGTCGCGCAACTAAATTGGTCAAAGAGATCAAAGACTGGCCCTACGTGGATAGGCTTCGATTTCTTGGGCTGCCAACGTTGATATATCGACGGGAAAGGAATGACATGGTACAAGTCTTCAAAATCATTAATGATATCGATAAAATTAAGAAGAGCACTTTCTTTATTGAAAACCGTCAAACCTCGACAAGAGGACACTGTCACAAACTGGCGAAAACCCATAGTAGACTGAACATTCGCCAAAAATCCTTTTCGCAAAGAGTTGTCAACCCATGGAATAATCTGTCTAAGGAATGTGTAGAAAGCAAATACATTAATAAGTTCAAAAGCAACCTGAATGAATGTTGGAAACACCACCCCCACAAATTTACAATAGATGCAGCTACGCAGTACAGCGAACCGCACGCAAGTACAAGAAACGTCGCGAAGAGGGGCCGAAACTTTCCGAGGGAAAACAAATGGCCTGAGGACCCGTAAGTTACCCGTAAGTTATGAATCAATCGCAAAGGACAATGGTAAACGAGAGAAAACAACATCAATAACAAAAGCAAAAAAACAACAAACAACCCCAACACCCCTCAGCCAATGGTAATTAAGAAATTAAAACAACAACAACAACAATTTCACAAATACGTCTTTATACGCCTTTGCAAACATACTTAGACACAGATCAGACGGCACATATATCAGGGTCTGCTCTGCTTGCTTATGAAATAATATAGATCTGGTTTTACTGTTTCTGTCATTGCTAAAAATGCATATGTTCTGTGTCAATTTAAAAAGATACGTAATTAATATTAACGATGTAATTATTTCTTACATGAGTATTCATGGAGTAAAGGGTTAAGATCCGCTGGATGTAACTGGGGGGAGATGGCATCCAATCAGGCAAATAGCCGAACTGATATATTAGTCTGCTTGGCGGCAACATTTCATAGAAACACTCGAACATATTTCGTCCATGGAAATCTGACATTTTCAGGGAAGTACAGTACAGTCTCCCTCAAAGCAACCCGTACTGATATAGACAAGTATAGAAAGAAAAGCTGGTGGTTGCTCCTGTAGGAGCTTTCTGCATAACTTTCGTCCTGCATCAACCCATTTCCTCTTAGACTATTTTAGACTCAATCGCTTTAAATAAATCTATAGAAAAGTAGCATGTACTAGAAAAAGTGAAAGTTTTAGAATAGCGTAGATTTGAAATCATTGTGATAAATAGAGCATTTGCTCCTATGGAGCAAATGCTCTATTTATTACAATGGTTCAAAAATGACGTTTACAGAAGCGTCAAAAGGCGTCAGTAGGAGAGAATGATTTAAGTTAACACCTGTTAGTAAGACACAAAATTAGACCAGGTGCGGATCCAGGATTTCAGATTAGGGGATGGGGCGTAGAAGTTTTTTTTGAAGGGGGGGGGGGGGGGGGGGTGGAGGGTCGTAGACTTTTATGTTCGATGACATAAATAGATAATGTGTTTGTAATACATGTTGAAAAAGAGCTGTGTTAAAGACAGGTGGCTGCTTAAAGCAAGGTGAAAGTTAAACATAACGCTCCTATTTACTAAAAAATTGTTTTGGAAATTATTCTTTGGGGGGGGGGGGGGCGCGTACGCCGGCTCCACCCCCTCCTCTAAATCCGCGCCTGTAGACCGATTGCTAGGGGTGCTATAGAGAGGGTCGACAGTACTGACATAGTTAGGCTCATTGGTAAGGTTATTGGCTTCCAGGAGGACATAAACTGTATAGTAAGAACTTGGTGTAATTTGTTGGCAGTAACACTGATTGCTAACTTGGTGCACTGCGTGTAGAGAACAAATTTGGAACTAATTTGGCCATATTGATTCAAAAGAGAGATTTTGTTTTACATCATGTGCTCCGTGTGTTTCATTTTTACGTCGTTTACAAACACGACCACCAGAAACTGCGATCTAGCTAACTTCAGGCTGAAGTAGACTGGTTTATACAGTTCATGAAGTATTTTGCTTTTGTATGGCATTCTGATCTCTTACGTTCTTTTCCTCGACGTTTTTTTTATTCTTGGACGGGGATATGCATGCATAATAAGATTCAACCTATATAAAGCAACCACTAAGAATAGGTCTACATGTAACTCAGAGTCATAAAGGAAAACAGTGGCTTAATGATGGGCGAAAGTTATGCAGAAAACTCCCACAGGAGTTTTCTGCATTACTTTTATCCTGCATTCAGCGGCCACCTGCCTTTAAACTTGTCTATAATAATTCATAAATACTTGAATTGCTCTGATCTAGTATTTCGACCACTAACGGCCCTTTCAAAGATCAATTCAAGTATTTATGTATTATATTAATTCCCTTTTTGTAATATTTTCTTCATTATAATAATTCATTAAATGATCGTTTTAGAGAGGTTATACTTTATGTATTTCCTACCTATGGTGACATATACGGTTAAACACATGTTTGTTCAACCGTATATGTCACGGATCGAATATGTAACACGTGTGTGATATAGTCGACTGTAAAAATCACACCGGTCAAATGTGTCATATTCGTCTGCTCAGTATGACAGTAGAAACATAAACATATATGTCACAAACGTTGTGATATAAAAGCATTACCATCATTCACCATCACCATCCTCCTCCTCCTCATCATCATCATGATCACCACCACGATTATAATTTGTATAATCAGCATCATGGTTGTCATCATCATCATCAATACGACCAGAATCGCGACCATTATCATGCCAAACATCATCATCATCATCATCATCATCACCATCATCATCATCATCATCATCATCATCATCATCATCATCATCATCATCAGCAGCAGCAGCAGCAGCAGCAGCAGCAGCATAATCATCATCATCATGATCTTTATCATCAGTTTTGTCATCATCAGTATCATCATTCACCATTAGCATTATCATTTACCATCATCATTACCATCACCATAATCATCATCGTCGTAACCAGCATCACGATCACCATCATCATTAAAAACATCATCCTCATTACGACCATCATCATCAACAACAACATCATCGTAACATTCAACTCATCACCATTTGTAGCGTTCTTGTTGTTTCTGCATAACTGAAAGTGATTCTAATTCAGAGAACAAAGGAAAGTTCCGTAAGTGTAATCAGCAAGAAACTGATATTGCTATAAGCTCAGTGATTTCAACGAATTAAACGGTATTGTTATACAATGTAATTTCTATATAATAACGATGCCATACATGTAATTATTTTAAGCATATTTGTACAGTTTCACGTGACTACATTTATTTGCAATTTTAACATCACTGCCGCAAATATGTAAATTTGTCGATAACATACCAGTTAATGGCACTCATACATGTACGCACATAAACCGGAAACTGATATAACTCTGAACAGTGATTTCAAAGAACTTCATGACATTGTAATTTCTATATTATTACGATATTATTTTAAGGATATTTGTACAGTTTCATGCGACTAAATTTATTTGCAGTTTTAATAGCACTGACGCAATGATGATGAAAAAAAATCTTGTTTTCCGTTTTTTCAAAACAGACAATTAAAAAATGTGATGAATTCGTTGGAATTTTCGTTTTTTGTGTCCACTTTGTGGGTGTAACATATTCGTTTTGGTGTGCATATAAAATCTTAAGCCACACGAATATATCACATTGTATGTACCATGTACCATATCCGTTTGAAGTGCGTGTCATTTTCGACCATGTGCGTGAAGTTGGCAGGCAGTTGTTTATTGGCAGTTGGTTATTGAATCTCCAGCTGTCGATTCAAATGTCAATTGGTTATTCAATCTCCAGCTATCGATTCAAAAGTCAATTGATTATTGAATCTCCAGCTGTCGATTCAAATGTCAATTGGTTATTCAATCTCCAGATGTCGATTCAACTGTCAATTGGTTATTCAATCTCCAGCTGTCGATTCAACTGTCAATTGGTTATTCAATCTCCAGATGTCGATTCAACTGTCAATTGGTTATTGAACCTCCAGCTGTCGATTCAACTGTCAATTGGTTATTCAATCTCCAGCTGTCGATTCAAGTGTCAATTGGTTATTCAATCTCCAGCTGTCGATTCAACTGTCAATTGGTTATTCAGCTGTCGGTTCAGCTGTCAATTGGTTATTGAACCTCCAGCTGTCGATTCAACTGTCAATTGGTTATTCAATCTCCAGTTGTCGATTCAACTGTCAATTGGTTATTCAGCTGTCGATTCAACTGTCAATTGGTTATTCAATCTCCAGATGTCGATTCAAAAGTCAATTGGTTATTCAATCTCCAGCTGTCGATTCAACTGTCAATTGGTTATTGAACCTCCAGCTGTCGATTCAAATGTCAATTGGTTATTCAATCTCCAGCTGTCGATTCAACTGTCAATTGGTTATTTAGCTGTCGATTCAACTGTCAATTGGTTATTTAATCTCCAGCTGTCGATTCAACTGTCAATTGGTTATTCAATCGCCCGCTGTCGATTCAAATGTCAATTGGTTATTCAATCCCCCGCTGTCGATTCAAATGTCAATTGGTTATTCAATCCCCAGCTGTCGATTCGAATGTCAATTGGTTATTCAATCTCCAGATGTCGATTCAACTGTCAATTGGTTATTCAATCTCCAGATGTCGATTCAAACGTCAATTGGTTATTCAATCTCCAGCTGTCGATTCAACTGTCAATTGGTTATTCAATCTCCAGCTGTCGATTCAAATGTCAATTGGTTATTCAATCTCCAGCTGTCGATTCAACTGTCAATTGGTTATTCAATCTCCAGATGTCGATTCAACTGTCAATTGGTTATTGAACCTCCAGCTGTCGATTCAAATGTCAATTAGTTTTTGAACCTCCAGCTGTCGATTCAAATGTCAATTGGTTATTCAATCTCCAGCTGTCGATTCAACTGTCAATTGGTTATTCAGCTGTCGATTCAACTGTCATTTGGTTATTGAACCTCCAGCTGTCGATTCAAATGTCAATTGGTTATTCAATCTTCAGCTGTCGATTCAACTGTCAATTGGTTATTCAGCTGTCGATTCAACTGTCAATTGGTTATTCAATCTCCAGATGTCGATTCAAAAGTCAATTGGTTATTCAATCTCCAGCTGTCGATTCAACTGTCAATTGGTTATTGAACCTCCAGCTGTCGATTCAAATGTCAATTGGTTATTCAATCTCCAGCTGTCGATTCAAGTGTCAATTGGTTATTCAGTTGTCGATTCAACTGTCAATTGGTTATTCAATCGACCGATGTCGATTCTTCTGTCAATTGGTTATTCAATCTCCAGCTGTCGATTCAAATGTCAATTGGTTATTCAATCCCCAGGTGTCGATTCAAATGTCAATTGGTTATTCAATCTCCAGCTGTCGATTCAACTGTCAATTGGTTATTCAATCTCCAGATGTCGATTCAAATGTCAATTGGTTATTCGATCTCCAGCTGTCGATTCAACTGTCAATTGGTTATTCAATCTCCAGCTGTCGATTCAAATGTCAATTGGTTATTCAATCTCCAGCTGTCGATTCAACTGTCAATTGGTTATTCAATCTCCAGCTGTCGATTCAACAGTCAATTGGTTATTGAACCTCCAGCTGTCGATTCAGCTGTCAATTGGTTATTCAATCTCCAGCTGTCGATTCAAATGTCAATAGGTTATTCAATCTCCAGCTGTCGATTCAACTGTCAATTGGTTATTCAATCTCCAGCTGTCGATTCAACTGTCAATTGGTTATTCAATCTCCAGCTGTCGATTCAACTGTCAATTGGTTATTGAACTTCCAGCTGTCGATTCAAATGTCAATTGGTTATTCAATCTCCAGCTGTCGATTCAACTGTCAATTGGTTATTCAATCTCCAGCTGTCGATTCAACTGTCAATTGGTTATTGAACCTCCAGCTGTCGATTCAAATGTCAATTGGTTATTCAATCTCCAGCTGTCGATTCAACTGTCAATTGGTTATTCAGCTGTCGATTCAACTGTCAATTGGTTATTGAATCTCCAGCTGTCGATTCAACTGTCAATTGGTTATTCAATCGCCCGCTGTCGATTCAACTGTCAATTGGTTATTCAATCTCCAGCTGTCGATTCAAGTGTCAATTGGTTATTCAATCTCCAGCTGTCGATTCAACTGTCAATTGGTTATTCAATCTCCAGATGTCGATTCAACTGTCAATTGGTTATTCAATCTCCAGCTGTCGATTCAAATGTCAATTGGTTATTCAGCTGTCGATTCAACTGTCAATTTGTTAGTCAATCTCCAGCTGTCGATTCAAATATCAATTGGTTATTCAATCTCCAGCTGTCGATTCAACTGTCAATTGGTTATTCAATCTCCAGCTGTCGATTCAACTGTCAATTGGTTATTGAACCTTCAGCTGTCGATTCAAATGTCAATTGGTTATTCAATCTCCAGCTGTCGATTCAAATGTCAATTGGTTATTCAGCTGTCGATTCAAATGTCAATTGGTTATTCAATCTCCAGCTGTCGATTCAACTGTCAATTGGTTATTGAACCTTCAGCTGTCGATTCAAATGTCAATTGGTTATTCAATCTCCAGCTGTAGATTCAACTGTCAATTGGTTATTCAATCTCCAGCTGTCGATTCAACTGTCAATTGGTTATTGAACCTTCAGCTGTCGATTCAAATGTCAATTTGTTATTCAATCTCCAGCTGTCGATTCAACTGTCAATTGGTTATTGAATATCCAGCTGTCGATTCAACTGTCAATTGGTTATTGAATCTCCAGCTATCGATTCAACTGTCAATTGGTTATTCAATCTCCAGCTGTCGATTCAAATGTCAATTGTCGATTCAAATGTCAATTGGTTATTCAATCTCCAGCTGTCGATTCAATTGTCAATTGGTTATTCAATCTCCAGCTGTCGATTCAAATGTCAATTGGTTATTCAATCTCCAGCTGTCGATTCAAATGTCAATTGGTTATTCAATCTCCAGCTGTCGATTCAACTGTCAATTGGTTATTCAATCTCCAGCTGTCGATTCAACTGTCAATTGGTTATTGAACCTCCAGCTGTCGATTCAAATGTCAATTGGTTATTCAATCTCCAGCTGTCGATTCAACTGTCAATTGGTTATTCAATCTCCAGATGTCGATTCAAATGTCAATTGGTTATTCAATCTCCAGCTGTCGATTCAAATGTCAATTGGTTATTCAATCTCCAGATGTCGATTCAACTGTCAATTGGTTATTGATCCTCCAGCTGTCGATTCAACTGTCAATTGGTTATTCAATCTCCAGCTGTCGATTCAACTGTCAATTGGTTATTCAATCTCCAGCTGTCGATTCAACTGTCAATTGGTTATTCAGCTGTCGATTCAGCTGTCAATTGGTTATTGAACCTCCAGCTGTCGATTCAACTGTCAATTGGTTATTCAATCTCCAGCTGTCGATTCAACTGTCAATTGGTTATTCAGCTGTCGATTCAAATGTCAATTGGTTATTCAATCTCCAGCTGTCGATTCAACTGTCAATTGGTTATTGAACCTCCAGCTGTCGATTCAAATGTCAATTGGTTATTCAATCTCCAGCTGTCGATTCAAATGTCAATTGGTTATTCAATCTCCATCTGTCGATTCAACTGTCAATTGGTTATTCAGCTGTCGATTCAACTGTCAATTGGTTATTGAACCTCCAGCTGTCGATTCAACTGTCAATTGGTTATTCAATCTCCAGCTGTCGATACAACTGCCAATTGGTTATTCAGCTGTCGATTCAACTGTCAATTGGTTATTCAATCTCCAGCTGTCGATTCAAAAGTCAATTGGTTATTCAATATCCAGCTGTCGATTCAACTGTCAATTGGTTATTGAACCTCCAGCTGTCGATTCAAATGTCAATTGGTTATTCAATCTCCAGCTGTCGATTCAACTGTCAATTGGTTATTCAGCTGTCGATTCAACTGTCAATTGGTTATTCAATCTCCAGCTGTCGATTCAACTGTCAATTGGTTATTCAATCGACCACTGTCGATTCAACTGTCAATTGGTTATTCAATCTCCTGCTGTCGATTCAAATGTCAATTGGTTATTCAATCCACAGCTGTCGATTCAAATGTCAATTGGTTATTCAAGCT
Source organism: Azorinus chamasolen (assembly GCA_963576725.1). Taxonomy (NCBI): domain Eukaryota; kingdom Metazoa; phylum Mollusca; class Bivalvia; order Cardiida; family Solecurtidae; genus Azorinus; species Azorinus chamasolen. The sequence goes on along the minus strand of OY755240.1, from coordinate 17,289,513 downwards.
CCAGCTGTCGATTCAACTGTCAATTGGTTATTCAATCTCCAGATGTCGATTCAAATGTCAATTGGTTTTTCGATCTCCAGCTGTCGATTCAACTGTCAATTGGTTATTCAATCTCCAGCTGTCGATTCAAATGTAAATTGGTTATTCAATCTCCAGCTGTCGATTCAAATGTCAATTGGTTATTCAATCTCCAGCTGTCGATTCAACTGTCAATTGGTTATTGAACCTTCAGCTGTCGATTCAAATGTCAATTGGTTATTCAATCTCCAGCTGTCGATTCAAATGTCAATTGGTTATTCAGCTGTCGATTCAAATGTCAATTGGTTATTCAATCTCCAGCTGTCGATTCAACTGTCAATTGGTTATTGAACCTTCAGCTGTCGATTCAAATGTCAATTGGTTATTCAATCTCCAGCTGTAGATTCAACTGTCAATTGGTTATTCAATCTCCAGCTGTCGATTCAACTGTCAATTGGTTATTGAACCTTCAGCTGTCGATTCAAATGTCAATTTGTTATTCAATCTCCAGCTGTCGATTCAACTGTCAATTGGTTATTGAATATCCAGCTGTCGATTCAACTGTCAATTGGTTATTGTATCTCCAGCTATCGATTCAACTGTCAATTGGTTATTCAATCTCCAGCTGTCGATTCAAATGTCAATTGTCGATTCAAATGTCAATTGGTTATTCAATCTCCAGCTGTCGATTCAATTGTCAATTGGTTATTCAATCTCCAGCTGTCGATTCAAATGTCAATTGGTTATTCAATCTCCAGCTGTCGATTCAAATGTCAATTGGTTATTCAATCTCCAGCTGTCGATTCAACTGTCAATTGGTTATTCAATCTCCAGCTGTCGATTCAACTGTCAATTGGTTATTGAACCTCCAGCTGTCGATTCAAATGTCAATTGGTTATTCAATCTCCAGCTGTCGATTCAACTGTCAATTGGTTATTCAATCTCCAGATGTCGATTCAAATGTCAATTGGTTATTCAATCTCCAGCTGTCGATTCAAATGTCAATTGGTTATTCAATCTCCAGATGTCGATTCAACTGTCAATTGGTTATTGATCCTCCAGCTGTCGATTCAACTGTCAATTGGTTATTCAATCTCCAGCTGTCGATTCAACTGTCAATTGGTTATTCAATCTCCAGCTGTCGATTCAACTGTCAATTGGTTATTCAGCTGTCGATTCAGCTGTCAATTGGTTATTGAACCTCCAGCTGTCGATTCAACTGTCAATTGGTTATTCAATCTCCAGCTGTCGATTCAACTGTCAATTGGTTATTGAACCTTCAGCTGTCGATTCAAATGTCAATTGGTTATTCAATCTCCAGCTGTCGATTCAAATGTCAATTGGTTATTCAGCTGTCGATTCAAATGTCAATTGGTTATTCAATCTCCAGCTGTCGATTCAACTGTCAATTGGTTATTGAACCTTCAGCTGTCGATTCAAATGTCAATTGGTTATTCAATCTCCAGCTGTAGATTCAACTGTCAATTGGTTATTCAATCTCCAGCTGTCGATTCAACTGTCAATTGGTTATTGAACCTTCAGCTGTCGATTCAAATGTCAATTTGTTATTCAATCTCCAGCTGTCGATTCAACTGTCAATTGGTTATTGAATATCCAGCTGTCGATTCAACTGTCAATTGGTTATTGAATCTCCAGCTATCGATTCAACTGTCAATTGGTTATTCAATCTCCAGCTGTCGATTCAAATGTCAATTGTCGATTCAAATGTCAATTGGTTATTCAATCTCCAGCTGTCGATTCAATTGTCAATTGGTTATTCAATCTCCAGCTGTCGATTCAAATGTCAATTGGTTATTCAATCTCCAGCTGTCGATTCAAATGTCAATTGGTTATTCAATCTCCAGCTGTCGATTCAACTGTCAATTGGTTATTCAATCTCCAGCTGTCGATTCAACTGTCAATTGGTTATTGAACCTCCAGCTGTCGATTCAAATGTCAATTGGTTATTCAATCTCCAGCTGTCGATTCAACTGTCAATTGGTTATTCAATCTCCAGATGTCGATTCAAATGTCAATTGGTTATTCAATCTCCAGCTGTCGATTCAAATGTCAATTGGTTATTCAATCTCCAGATGTCGATTCAACTGTCAATTGGTTATTGATCCTCCAGCTGTCGATTCAACTGTCAATTGGTTATTCAATCTCCAGCTGTCGATTCAACTGTCAATTGGTTATTCAATCTCCAGCTGTCGATTCAACTGTCAATTGGTTATTCAGCTGTCGATTCAGCTGTCAATTGGTTATTGAACCTCCAGCTGTCGATTCAACTGTCAATTGGTTATTCAATCTCCAGCTGTCGATTCAACTGTCAATTGGTTATTCAGCTGTCGATTCAAATGTCAATTGGTTATTCAATCTCCAGCTGTCGATTCAACTGTCAATTGGTTATTCAATCTCCAGATGTCGATTCAACTGTCAATTGGTTATTGAACCTCCAGCTGTCGATTCAAATGTCAATTGGTTATTCAATCTCCAGCTGTCGATTCAAATGTCAATTGGTTATTCAATCTCCATCTGTCGATTCAACTGTCAATTGGTTATTCAGCTGTCGATTCAACTGTCAATTGGTTATTGAACCTCCAGCTGTCGATTCAACTGTCAATTGGTTATTCAATCTCCAGCTGTCGATACAACTGCCAATTGGTTATTCAGCTGTCGATTCAACTGTCAATTGGTTATTCAATCTCCAGCTGTCGATTCAAAAGTCAATTGGTTATTCAATATCCAGCTGTCGATTCAACTGTCAATTGGTTATTGAACCTCCAGCTGTCGATTCAAATGTCAATTGGTTATTCAATCTCCAGCTGTCGATTCAACTGTCAATTGGTTATTCAGCTGTCGATTCAACTGTCAATTGGTTATTCAATCTCCAGCTGTCGATTCAACTGTCAATTGGTTATTCAATCGACCACTGTCGATTCAACTGTCAATTGGTTATTCAATCTCCTGCTGTCGATTCAAATGTCAATTGGTTATTCAATCCACAGCTGTCGATTCAAATGTCAATTGGTTATTCAAGCTCCAGCTGTCGATTCAACTGTCAATTGGTTATTCAATCTCCAGATGTCGATTCAAATGTCAATTGGTTTTTCGATCTCCAGCTGTCGATTCAACTGTCAATTGGTTATTCAATCTCCAGCTGTCGATTCAAATGTAAATTGGTTATTCAATCTCCAGCTGTCGATTCAAATGTCAATTGGTTATTCAATCTCCAGCTGTCGATTCAACTGTCAATTGGTTATTGAACCTTCAGCTGTCGATTCAAATGTCAATTGGTTATTCAATCTCCAGCTGTCGATTCAAATGTCAATTGGTTATTCAGCTGTCGATTCAAATGTCAATTGGTTATTCAATCTCCAGCTGTCGATTCAACTGTCAATTGGTTATTGAACCTTCAGCTGTCGATTCAAATGTCAATTGGTTATTCAATCTCCAGCTGTAGATTCAACTGTCAATTGGTTATTCAATCTCCAGCTGTCGATTCAACTGTCAATTGGTTATTGAACCTTCAGCTGTCGATTCAAATGTCAATTTGTTATTCAATCTCCAGCTGTCGATTCAACTGTCAATTGGTTATTGAATATCCAGCTGTCGATTCAACTGTCAATTGGTTATTGAATCTCCAGCTATCGATTCAACTGTCAATTGGTTATTCAATCTCCAGCTGTCGATTCAAATGTCAATTGTCGATTCAAATGTCAATTGGTTATTCAATCTCCAGCTGTCGATTCAATTGTCAATTGGTTATTCAATCTCCAGCTGTCGATTCAAATGTCAATTGGTTATTCAATCTCCAGCTGTCGATTCAAATGTCAATTGGTTATTCAATCTCCAGCTGTCGATTCAACTGTCAATTGGTTATTCAATCTCCAGCTGTCGATTCAACTGTCAATTGGTTATTGAACCTCCAGCTGTCGATTCAAATGTCAATTGGTTATTCAATCTCCAGCTGTCGATTCAACTGTCAATTGGTTATTCAATCTCCAGATGTCGATTCAAATGTCAATTGGTTATTCAATCTCCAGCTGTCGATTCAAATGTCAATTGGTTATTCAATCTCCAGATGTCGATTCAACTGTCAATTGGTTATTGATCCTCCAGCTGTCGATTCAACTGTCAATTGGTTATTCAATCTCCAGCTGTCGATTCAACTGTCAATTGGTTATTCAATCTCCAGCTGTCGATTCAACTGTCAATTGGTTATTCAGCTGTCGATTCAGCTGTCAATTGGTTATTGAACCTCCAGCTGTCGATTCAACTGTCAATTGGTTATTCAATCTCCAGCTGTCGATTCAACTGTCAATTGGTTATTCAGCTGTCGATTCAAATGTCAATTGGTTATTCAATCTCCAGCTGTCGATTCAACTGTCAATTGGTTATTCAATCTCCAGATGTCGATTCAACTGTCAATTGGTTATTGAACCTCCAGCTGTCGATTCAAATGTCAATTGGTTATTCAATCTCCATCTGTCGATTCAACTGTCAATTGGTTATTCAGCTGTCGATTCAACTGTCAATTGGTTATTGAACCTCCAGCTGTCGATTCAACTGTCAATTGGTTATTCAATCTCCAGCTGTCGATACAACTGCCAATTGGTTATTCAGCTGTCGATTCAACTGTCAATTGGTTATTCAATCTCCAGCTGTCGATTCAAAAGTCAATTGGTTATTCAATATCCAGCTGTCGATTCAACTGTCAATTGGTTATTGAATCTCCAGCTGTCGATTCAAATGTCAATTGGTTATTCAATCTCCAGCTGTCGATTCAACTGTCAATTGGTTATTCAGCTGTCGATTCAACTGTCAATTGGTTATTCAATCTCCAGCTGTCGATTCAACTGTCAATTGGTTATTCAATCGACCACTGTCGATTCAACTGTCAATTGGTTATTCAATCTCCTGCTGTCGATTCAAATGTCAATTGGTTATTCAATCCACAGCTGTCGATTCAAATGTCAATTGGTTATTCAAGCTCCAGCTGTCGATTCAACTGTCAATTGGTTATTCAATCTCCAGATGTCGATTCAAATGTCAATTGGTTTTTCGATCTCCAGCTGTCGATTCAACTGTCAATTGGTTATTCAATCTCCAGCTGTCGATTCAAATGTAAATTGGTTATTCAATCTCCAGCTGTCGATTCAAATGTCAATTGGTTATTCAATCTCCAGCTGTCGATTCAACTGTCAATTGGTTATTCAATCTCCAGCTGTCGATTCAACAGTCAATTGGTTATTGAACCTCCAGCTGTCGATTCAGCTGTCAATTAGTTATTCAATCTCCAGCTGTCGATTCAACTGTCAATTGGTTATTGAACCTCCAGCTGTCGATTCAGCTGTCAATTAGTTATTCAATCTTCAGCTGTCGATTCAACTGTCAATTGGTTATTCAGCTGTCGATTCAACTGTCAATTGGTTATTCAATCTCCAGATGTCGATTCAAAAGTCAATTGGTTATTCAATCTCCAGCTGTCGATTCAACTGTCAATTGGTTATTGAACCTCCAGCTGTCGATTCAACTGTCAATTGGTTATTCAATCTCCAGCTGTCGATTCATCTGTCAATTGGTTATTGAACCTCCAGCTGTCGATTCAAATGTCAATTGGTTATTCAATCTCCAGCTGTCGATTCAACTGTCAATTGGTTATTCAATCTCCAGCTGTCGATTCAAATGTCTATTGGTTATTGAACCTCCAGCTGTCGATTCAACTGTCAATTGGTTATTCAATCTCCAGCTGTCGATTCAACTGTCAATTGGTTATTCAATCTCCAGCTGTCGATTCAACTGTCAATTGGTTATTCAGCTGTCGATTCAGCTGTCAATTGGTTATTGAACCTCCAGCTGTCGATTCAAATGTAAATTGGTTATTCAATCTCCAGCTGTCGATTCAAATGTCAATTGGTTATTCAATCTCCAGCTGTCGATTCAACTGTCAATTGGTTATTCAATCTCCAGCTGTCGATTCAACAGTCAATTGGTTATTGAACCTCCAGCTGTCGATTCAGCTGTCAATTAGTTATTCAATCTCCAGCTGTCGATTCAACTGTCAATTGGTTATTGAACCTCCAGCTGTCGATTCAGCTGTCAATTAGTTATTCAATCTTCAGCTGTCGATTCAACTGTCAATTGGTTATTCAGCTGTCGATTCAACTGTCAATTGGTTATTCAATCTCCAGATGTCGATTCAAAAGTCAATTGGTTATTCAATCTCCAGCTGTCGATTCAACTGTCAATTGGTTATTGAACCTCCAGCTGTCGATTCAACTGTCAATTGGTTATTCAATCTCCAGCTGTCGATTCATCTGTCAATTGGTTATTGAACCTCCAGCTGTCGATTCAAATGTCAATTGGTTATTCAATCTCCAGCTGTCGATTCAACTGTCAATTGGTTATTCAATCTCCAGCTGTCGATTCAAATGTCTATTGGTTATTGAACCTCCAGCTGTCGATTCAACTGTCAATTGGTTATTCAATCTCCAGCTGTCGATTCAACTGTCAATTGGTTATTCAATCTCCAGCTGTCGATTCAACTGTCAATTGGTTATTCAGCTGTCGATTCAGCTGTCAATTGGTTATTGAACCTCCAGCTGTCGATTCAACTGTCAATTGGTTATTCAATCTCCAGCTGTCGATTCAACTGTCAATTTGTTATTCAACTGTCGATTCAACTGTGAATTGGTTATTCAATCTCCAGATGTCGATTCAAAAGTCAATTGGTTATTCAATCTCCAGCTGTCGATTCAACTGTCAATTGGTTATTGAACCTCCAGCTGTCGATTCAAATGTCAATTGGTTATTCAATCTCCAGCTGTCGATTCAAGTGTCAATTGGTTATTCAATCTCCAGCTGTCGATTCAACTGTCATTTGGTTATTCAATCTCCAGCTGTCGATTCAGCTGTCAATTGGTTATTCAATCTCCAGCTGTCGATTCAAATGTCAATTGGTTATTCAATCTCCAGCTGTCGATTCAAATGTCAATTGGTTATTGAATGTTCTGCAGCAGTGCGTTAGACATTCAGAAGTTCATTCGGAAAAATTAGTTTTTCAGCGAACCCACTGCTGCAGTGTGTTAGACATTCAGAAGTACATTGGCGAATGTACTGCTGCAGTGTGTTAGACATTCAGAAGTACATTCGGAAAAAATATTTTTTTCAGCGAATCTACTGCTGCAATGTGTTAGACATTCAGAAGTACATTGGCGAATGTACTGATGCAGTGTGTTAGGCATTCAAAAGTACATAGGCGAATGTACTGCAGCAGTGCGTTAGACATTCAGAATTACGTTTCGGAAAAAACAGTTTTTCAGCGAATCCACTGCTGCAGTGTGTTACGCATTCAGAAGTACATTGGCGAATGTACTGCTGCAGTGTGTTAGACATTCAGAAGTACATTCGGAAAAAATATTTTTTTCAGCGAATCTACTGCTGCAATGTGTTAGACATTCAGAAGTACATTGGCGAATGTACTGATGCAGTGTGTTAGGCATTCAAAAGTACATAGGCGAATGTACTGCAGCAGTGCGTTAGACATTCAGAATTACGTTTCGGAAAAAACAGTTTTTCAGCGAATCCACTGCTGCAGTGTGTTACGCATTCAGAAGTACATTGGCGAATGTACTGCTGCAGTGTGTTAGGCATTCAGAAATACATTCGGAAAAATTAGTTTTTTTTAGCGAATCCACGGCTGCAGTGTGTTAGACATTCAGCAATACATTAGCGAATATGTTTTTGGAGTTTTCAAATGTCTATCTTCAAACTGCCAACTCCAAAATTCAAACAACAAACTTCAAACATCAGACTTCACAATGCACACTTCAATATTTTATACTGAAAACGCCGAAATGTGTATAGTAATACTCTGCAAATTCTCGTCGCGGTAGATAACCTGGTTGAATTTACTATAAGGCACACCTTAACCTTTACCCTCATAGAGACGTGTTTTCACAGTTGATCCAGATCAGAAGATTCTAATAAGAGCCATCTTATCAATGTCTGGTCTGTTTGCTAATGGAATTTGATAAATGTGTTTCTTTAGGGTCACCTTCCATATTTCATTATAACTGTTTGTCCCTGAATATTCAGTAGGTATTGAAATTTGATATGAAATAGAGCTCACTTGGTGTATCATCAAGATTAAAACTGTTTATTATTGTGTGTGTAGCAGACGACAAAGTTTGCAGACCACAAATTTTGGCAGCGAAAGAATTTAGAGTAAAATAACAATATTCGAAAAATTCCAAACGGCGTCATTTTTATTAAAATAGATAAAACAATAGCTGCAATTAAAAACTCACGCTGTACGTAGATGGCCACTGCTAACTCTAAACTGTTACGAACATGTGATATTGATCTATTTGATGAAATTATAAATGGAATTAAAAATGCATTAATCAAGGAAAATTGCTTATAACACAGGGTTTCAACGCAATAACGGTAATGAACAGATTCATTGAAACCTTGTCTTCATTTTTCTCTTTTTGCATTGCTACTTTTGCTTTCGAAAGGATCACCCACTTTCAAGATATATTTACTACATTTGACAGACACCTACATGTAAATTACCAAGAACAAGTAGGGAGTCTGTGTTTGACAATCGTGGAAAATGATTGAAATTTGAAAATCAACATGTTTCTAATAGCAAATGGACCATTGTATAATAATAATTAATATGTTGTAAATTTCACATAAATAAGTAATAATTGTTGAAGTGTTTCAGGTTATGTTTCATATATATATTTATTTACTCCATTGAATTGGTGATTTTTTATATTTATTAACAAATTTTAAGTTATGTCAGCAAATCAGTTTTCAGGACACAGTGCCCCATACAGTTTCATTATTGAACAAACCAATCTATAGGGTCCCCTGTAGCGATAACTCCGCCCACGAAATATTTATAGAATGTGATTGGTCATGTGCAGATGAATTCTGCGTGGACTGAGGAATTGAACTCTATACCTCTGACAAATTGACCTTACTCCATGAGTTTTGATTGACAGCTAATCAACCAATTGACCGTACGCCAGCGGCGAGATAACCACGCTCACATAAATCAAGAGAAGCAACTCTTCCTATGTCCGACATTATGAGTAAAACCAATTTGACTGAGGGTCTACACATAATAATTATTTTTTTTATCAGAATAAATGTTTTGTTGATCATGTTTAATCCGTGTATACTGTTTGTCAGGTTTTATCAAGGTCTACACTTTATTCGATCAGATCTCCGAAACCCCAAAGAACTTCCGATCAGATTCATTAAAATTGTTCTAAATAATGGCTATTTTTTAAATAAGTGCTTAGATATAAGTTCTGTTAGTACTTTTTTGTTGTTAAATCGGTCAGTTGTTTATAATCAAATAACAAAAACATACTTATCACCCCCAGATCTTGTTTTATTATTGTGGAAAAATGTTGTGTCGGGCATATCAAATCGACGAAATTCGTAGTTTTCAAACAAATATTTTTCATAGAAGACAAGCTCTAGACAAATTGACAGATAACGGATTGCGTAAGGGGAGACATTTATGCGATTTAGACCAGGTACAAAATTCTATTAATCCAATTAAAAATGTGAGAAATTCCACGCTGGGTTAACACAACAAACATGGTGGTATTTTGTTTCAATAAGTGAAAGGTCACGTGTGATGTCGCGTGATTTATTGAGCTTTAAAATATTATTGGTCAAATAATATCATTCGGATGCAAAGATTTTTTATAGAGCAGATAGAGACCTCGATCTGGAAAAAGCCTGGGAAGGCCTAACCATCATTAAGTTAGTGGCTATTTAAAGGAGATATTTACACATTGTGGTTTTGAATGCCCAACTTCCTGTAAAATGTTTATGGATGCTAGCTGATGAAGCAAAAAAAATGACCATTTTCAGTTCTGTAAAAAAAAAGCAGTTGCACCAGACACGTGAAAGAACGGTTTATCAATTTCATACAGGGATATTTGTACATATTTGACACGAGCGCGTTTCCAAATCAATTGTATGTGACATTTTTTTTTGTTTTTAGTTTGATTTTGGTTTCGGAAAGGGATAAAAATTAATATTGCCGAAAATCGTTCCTTATAACGTGAATCAGCAACGTTTTGTTAAGAAAGCAATATATCTCTCCTCTGTGTCTGACTCTGACGGCCTGTGTCTGACATTTATAGATTGTCGGACAAAATGGCGGACAGCAACAGGTCAGCGTGGGCTTATCAGTTATGGCTTACTGATTGGTTGATTAGCTGTCAACCAAAAGTCCTGGCGTAAGGTCAATTAGTAAGCGATAACTGATAAACCTACGCCGATGTGACCATATGAGATAAAGTTATGCAATTATACCTTGATCCACGTAAATTTAACCCTTTCCCTCATATAAACCTGTTTTTACGCATAAGCAAACAGAGTAGACCCAGATCAGCCGGCTCTTGTAGAAGCCATCGGATCAGGGTCTGCTCTGTTTGCTTTTGACACGATAAAGATCTGATTCTATAGTTTTTGTCAACGCAAAAACTTCTCTTTACAGAAATAATGTGTTTTTAGGCAATAGAAACAAGAGTAGACCCAGATTAGACGGCTCCTATAGAAGCTGTCTGATCAGGGTCCGCTCTGTTTGCTTTTGATAAGAAATATATTTGATTTTACAGTTTTTATCAAAGCTAAAACTTCTCTTTATGGAAATAACGTGTTTTACGCATTAGCAAACAGAGTAGACCCAGAGCAGTTTTTGTCAAAGCAAACAGGGAAAGGGTAATAGGTATTTAGAAATAATTCTAGCTCTAGGTGTGAATATCTGATAATCAGTCAATTAAACGGGTCATTAGTTTTTTTAACAATTGAAATTGAGAAGAGTTACTCCTGTTTTGAGCATCACTAATTATTAATTGACAATGCTTTTGATTAACTTAAGTCATTATTTGTTTTCAAAATCAAATAAAAATAAATACAATTAATAGCAAGGAGAAAAAGTCTTTATTAAACACCTAAATTTCAACTGCCTGTTATTAATAATGACGATATTACACGACTTGCATAATAAAGGTCTTATCAGTGCCTGAAACGTCACAATGAGAACTATGTATTTTCCCGGTTTCAAAATGTTCATACCCATTCTCTAACCCTTCCCCTCATATAAACGCCTTTTCATACATTTGTAATCAGAATACATGTAGACCCAGGTCAGCTGAATTTCCTGTAGGAGCTGTGTAATCAGGGTCTGCTCTGTTTGCTTATGGAATGATAAAAAACAGCCAACAAATTTTAATGCATTTTATTCATTCTGCAATCATTTTAAAACTTCTCTTAAAATTATAAACTACTAAACTATATTGCTCTCTGTTTTAACTTCTATCCTGCTTCAACATAGTTTAATGAGGTTTTGGGTTCGACCCATGGTAGAGGCCAACATGTTTTTTTTCTCTCATATATTTTTCTTCAAACTTTTATTATCAATTCCTATAAGGCCCACTTCTGTGGACAGCATTCACAATCACATAATTATACAAAAACATACACCATTTCAATATGGTCACCCGGAACACAAAAAAATCATACAGTATAAACATACAGACGATATATTCTATCTAGATTAACCACCGATGTTTTACAGAAAGAATGATTACATTAAATGGAGAATATATGAACAGGTTTGCAGCGTAGCAAATTGCGAAAGACATCTTGAATATCTGTATTTCCGCATGTTTAACATTAAACCTATAAATGCAAATACTAATAACCCCAGCTGTACACGTCCAGTTTCTCAAACGAAACTAAATTTGGAAACGGCTTGTAGGTACACGTATACAAAGACCCGAACAGCATACACGTAACTAACACTTTACATCACGATGAGACGCTAAATGACTAAACGTCTCATCCGAATCAAGACTGTGTAGACCGAGATCAAACATCTCTTGTCTGAGTCTATTGATCAGGGGCTGCACTGTCTACCACACTATAAAGAATTTCCAGAAATAACTTTAGACACAAAATTGATAAAATTGTATTGAATTTATGGCAAAATTCCTGCAATTAATGTTAGATTTGAAATGATTCGCATAGCATCGCGAAGTTTTACTCTTTATCCCTAATCGGTGTGATACTATTATTTACGTATTTTGGTTTAAATCAGTATTTACATAAGCAATATAAATGTCCTTTGTTTACATTTCGGCCTGTTTATAGGTGATGACCCGTTTTGCATATTTCACAACTATGTATGAGTTATTTGGTTCTTGTTTTTTTTAATTAAATGTATAACTTATACCAACATGTTGTCAATTTGTAGGAAATATATGTGAAACATGAGAGTTTATTTGATTTATTCGAATAAGCCAGAGATATATTCTTACATGTATGTACATGTATATGTCTCTGAATAAGCCCATGTAGACTAAAGGTAATATTGAATAATCGGTTGTTTTGTTCGAAAAATAGTTTTTCAGCGAATCTACTGCTGCAGATTGTTAGACATTCAGCAGTACTTTCGGAAAAATAGTTTTTCAGCGAATTCACTGCTGCAGTGCTTTAGAAATTCAGCAGTTCTGTGTTGCCGGCCCGGCAAAATTGTCCAACGTCGAAATTAGACACTTGTTAGACAAATTTTCCGACTTGATAGAAATGTGTAATGTCGTAATTGTCTAACATCGAAATTAGACAGTTCTTAGACATGTTTGTCAGACTGGATAGAAATGACTAGTTTCTAAATTGGACAATATTTTGTCATTTCCCCCCATTGTTCTCACGGCAGCGGGCCCTAGCGCATTGCTCTGTCCCCGTGGTAGAGCTCCGTGTTCGCTCGGTAGCAGGCTGTCCCAGTCTGCGCGGCTCTGTCCCGTGGAAGGTCCTCATTGAAGTACGAGAGCCGACCGCCCTGGCGCGCGGCTCCGTCCCTGTGCTAGATCCCTGTGTTCGCACGGGATCCGGCTTCCACAGGCTGCCTAGCTCGGTTCCGTGAAAGATAACCTTGATAGGAATGTCTAATGTCTAAATTGGATAATATTTAGACACCCGTGTTCTCACGGCAACGGGCTACATGTACCCCGGCCTGCGCGGTTCTGTCCCGTTGACGGTTCCCATTTAACGGCACAGGAGCCGACTGCTCCGGTGCGCATGGTTCCGTTTCCGTGGAAGAGCCCCGTATTCGCACAGGAGCCACCTGCCGCGAGCTGCTCTGCTCGGACCCGTGTAAGATTACCGTATTTGCATGGTAGTGGACTTCCCAGGCCACCGTTACAAGGTTCCGTGGAAAGTCCTGTTGCAGCACGCTAGCCGACTACCCCGAAGAGCGCGGTTTCTTCCCCGTGGTAGACCCCCCCCGTGTTCTCGCGGCATCAGGCTGCCCCAGCCTGCTCGGATCTGTCCCGTGGAAGGTCCTCGTTGAAGCACGGGAGCCGACTGCCCTGCCGCGCGGCTCCGTCCCTGTGCTAAATTCCCGGACTCGCACGGGATCAATGCCACAGGCAGCGTGGCTCCGTCCCGTGAAAGATCACCGTGTTAGCAGGGCATCGGGTTTTCCCGGCCTGCGCGTCTGGAAGATCCCCGTTGAAGCACGGGAGTCCACTGCTCCGGCCTATCCGGATTAGTCCCGTGGTAGACCCAGTGCACGCGGCCTGGCAAATTGTCCAACGTCGAAATTAGACAATTGTTAGACATTTTTCCCAATTTGATAGAATTTTCTAATGTCTAAATTGGACAATATTTAAACATTTCCCCACTTATCTCACAGCAGCGGGCTGTCCCGACTTGTGCGACTTTGTCATGTGGAAGATCCCCATTGAAGCACGGGAGTTTACCTCCGTCCCGAGGTAGACACAATGTTCCCGGCCTGGCAAATTGTCCAATGTCGAAATTAAACAGTTGTTAGACAAATCTCCTGACTGGATAGAAATGTCTAATGTCTAAATTGAACAATATTTAGACATTTTTCCCAACCAGGCAAATTGTCAAACGTCGAAATTACACACTTGTTAGACATTTTACCGACTTGATAGAGCTGTCTTGTGTATAAATTGGACAATACGTACATTTTGTATTTAGACATTTTCCCGGCCAGGAAAATTGTCCAACGTCGAAATTAGACACTTTTTAGATATTTTTTAAACACTTTTTCCGACTTGATAGAAATGTCTTATGTCTAAATTGAACAATATTTAGACACCCCTCCCCCGTGTTATCACGAGAGAGGGCTGCACAGGCCTACGCGGCTCTGTCGCGTAGAAGTCCCGTTTGAAGCACGGGACTCGACTGCCCCGGCGCGAATGGCTCCGTTCCCGTAGTAGATCTCCGTGTTTGCACGGGAACCGGCTGCTGCGAGCTGCACTGCTCGGTCCCGTGTAAGGTTACCGTATTAGCGTGGCAGCGGGCTTCCCCGGCAAAATAGCTCTGGCTCCGACTGCCCTGGCGCTCGCGGTTCCGTCTTCGTGGTAAATTCCCGTGTTCACACGGGACCGCATACCGCAGGCTTCGCGGCTCGGTCCCATAAAATATCACAGTGTTAGCATGGCATCGGGCTTCCCCAGGCAGATTCTCGTTGAAGTACGCTAGCCGACTGCTCCGGACCATGCGGCTTTGACCCGTGGTAGAACCCTGTGGTCGCGGCCCGGTATATTGTCCAACGTCGACATTAGCCAATTTGTTAGACATTTTTCCCGATTTGATAGAATTTCTAATGTCTTCATTGGACAATATTTAAACAGTTTCCCCATTTATCTCACAGCAGCGGGCTGCCCCGACTTGTGCGGCTCTGTCCCGTGGAAGATCCCCATTGAAGCACGGGAGTTTACCTCCGTCCCGAGGTAGACACAATGTTCCCGGCCTGGCAAATTGTTCAATGTCGAAATTAGACAGTTGTTAGACAAATATCCTGACTGGATAGAAATGTCTAATGTCTAAATTGAACACTATTTAGACACTTTTCCCAGCCAGGCAAACTGTGAAACATCGAAATTACACACTTGTTAGACATTTTACCGACTTGATAGAACTGTCTTATGTATAAATTGGACAATATTTAGACATTTTTCCCGGCCAGGAAAATTATCTAACGTCGAAATTAGACACTTTTTAGATATTTTTTAAACGTTTTTTAGATATTTTTTAAACACTTTTTCCGACTTGATAGAAATGTCTTATGACTAAATTGAACAATATTTAGACCCCCCGGTGTTATCACGATAAGGGGCTACGCGATAAGATAAGATGCCTACGCGGCTCTGTCGCGTGGAAGTCCCGTTTGAAGCACGGGACTCGACTGCCCCGGCGCGAATGGCTCCGTTCCCGTAGTAGATCTCCGTGTTTGCACGGGAACCGGCTGCTCCGAGCTGCGCTGCTCGTTCCTGTGCAAGGTTACCGTATTAGCGTGGCAGCGGGCTTCCCCGGCAAAATAGCTCTGGCTCCGACTGCCCTGGCGCTCGCGGCTCCGTCTTCGTGGTAGATTCCCGTGTTCACATGGGACCCGCCTGTCGCAGGCTTCGCGGCTCGGTGCCGTAAAATATCACCGTGTTAGCACGGCATCGGGCTTCCCCAGGCAGATTCCCGTTGAAGTATGGTAGCCAACTGATCCGGTCCATGCGGCTTCGTCCCGCAGCCTGACACATTGTCCAAAGTCGAAATTTAACACTTGTTCGACAATTTTACGACTTGATAGAAATGTCAAATTCTCGGCAAATTCTCAAACGTCGAAATTAGACACTTGTTAGACATTTTCCCAATTTGATAGAAATATCTAATGTCTAAATTGGACAATATTCAGTAACCAATTGACAGATGAATCGAGAGCTGGAGATTCAATAACCAATTGACAGTTGAATCGACAGCTGGAGATTCAATAACCAATTGACATTTGAATCGACAGCTGGAGATTCAATAACCAATTGACATTTGAATCGACAGCTGGATATTGAATAACCAATTGACATTTGAATCGACAGCTGGAGATTGAATAACCAATCGACAGTTGAATCGACAACTGAATAACCAATTGACAGTTGAATCGACAGCTGGAGATTGAATAACCAATTGAAATTTGAATCGACAGCTGGAGATTGAATAACCAATTGACATGTGAATCGACAGCTGGAGGTTCAATAACCAATTGACTTTTGAATCGACATCTGGAGATTGAATAACCAATTGACAGTTGAATCGACAGCTGAATAACCAATTGACATTTGAATCGACAGCTGGAGATTGAATAACCAATTGACATTTGAATCGACAGCTGGAGATTGAATAACCAATTGACAGTTGAATCGACAGCTGGAGATTGAATAACCAATTGACATTTGAATCGACAATTGACATTTGAATCGACAGCTGGAGATTGAATAACCAATTGACAGTTGAATCGACTTCTGGAGATTGAATAACCAATTGACAGTTGAATCGACAGCTGGAGATTGAATAACCAATTGACACTTGAATCGACAGCTGGAGATTCAATAACCAATTGACAGTTGAATCGACAGCGGGAGATTGAATAACCAATTGACAGTTGAATCGACATCTGGAGATTGAATAACCAACTGACATTTGAATCGACATCTGGGGATTGAATAACCAATTGACATTTGAATCGACAGCTGGGGATTGAATAACCACATTTGAATCGACAGCGGGCGATTGAATAACCAATTGACAGTTGAATCGACATCTGGAGATTGAATAACCAATTGACAGTTGAATCGACAGCTGAATAACCAATTGACAGTTGAATCGACAGCTGGAGATTGAATAACCAATTGACAGTTGAATCGACAGCTGGAGATTGAATAACCAATTGACAGTTGAATCGACAGCTGGAGGTTCAATAACCAATTGACAGCTGAATCGACAGCTGAATAACCAATTGACAGTTGAATCGACAGCTGGAGATTGAATAACCAATTGACATTTGAATCGACAGCTGGGGATTGAATAACCAATTGACATTTGAATCGACAGCGGGCGATTGAATAACCAATTGACAGTTGAATCGACAGCTGGAGATTGAATAACCAATTGACAGTTGAATCGACAGCTGAATAACCAATTGACAGTTGAATCGACATCTGGAGATTGAATAACCAATTGACAGTTGAATCGACATCTGGAGATTTAATAACCAAATGACAGTTGAATCGACAGCTGGAGTTTGAATAACCAATTGACATTTGAATCGACAGCTGGGGATTGAATAACCAGTTGACATTTGAATCGACAGCTAGGGATTGAATAACCAATTGACACTTGAATCGACAGCGGGCGATTGAATAACCAATTGACTTTTGAATCGACATCTGGAGATTGAATAACCAATTGACAGTTGAATCGACAGCTGAATAACCAATTGACAGTTGAATCGACAGATGGAGATTGAATAACCAATTGACATTTGAATCGACAGCAGGAGGTTCAATAACCAATTGACAGTTGAATCGACAGCTGGAGATTGAATAACCAATTGACTTTTGAATCGACTTCTGGAGATTGAATAACCAATTGACAGTTGAATCGACAGCTGAATAACCAATTGACAGTTGAATCGACATCTGGAGATTGAATAACCAATTGACAGTTGAATCGACAGCTGGAGATTGAATAACCAATTGACAGTTGAATCGACAGCTGAATAACAAATTGACAGTTGAATCGACAGCTGGAGATTGAATAACCAATTGACATTTGAATCGACAGCTGGAGGTTCAATAACCAATTGACAGTTGAAACGACAGCTGGAGATTGAATAACCAATTGACTTTTGAATCGACATCTGGAGATTGAATAACCAATTGACAGTTGAATCGACAGCTGAATAACCAATTGACAGTTGAATCGATAGCTGGAGATTGAATAACCAATTGACAGTTGAATCGACAGCTGGAGGTTCAATAACCAATTGACAGTTGAATCGACAGCTGAATAACCAATTGACAGTTCAATCGACAGCTGGAGATTGAATAACCAATTGACAGTTGAATCGACAGCTGGAGATTGAATAACCAATTGACATTTGAATCGACAGCTGGAGGTTCAATAACCAATTGACAGTTGAATCGACATCTGGAGATTGAATAACCAATTGACAGTTGAATCGACAGCTGGAGATTGAATAACCAATTGACACTTGAATCGACAGCTGGAGATTGAATAACCAATTGACATTTGAATCGACAGCTGGAGATTGAATAACCAATTGACAGTTGAATCGACAGCTGGAGATTGAATAACCAATTGACTTTTGAATCGACATCTGGAGATTGAATAACCAATTGACAGTTGAATCGACAGCTGAATAACCAATTGACAGTTGAATCGACAGCTGGAGATTGAATAACCAATTGACAGTTGAATCGACAGCTGGAGGTTCAATAACCAATTGACAGTTGAATCGACAGCTGAATAACCAATTGACAGTTCAATCGACAGCTGGAGATTGAATAACCAATTGACAGTTGAATCGACAGCTGGAGATTGAATAACCAATTGACATTTGAATCGACAGCTGGAGGTTCAATAACCAATTGACAGTTGAATCGACAGCTGGAGATTGAATAACCAATTGACAGTTGAATCGACAGCTGGAGATTGAACAACCAATTGACACTTGAATCGACAGCTGGAGATTGAATAACCAATTGACATTTGAATCGACAGCTGGAGATTGAATAACCAATTGACAGTTGAATCGACAGCTGGAGATTGAATAACCAATTGACTTTTGAATCGACATCTGGAGATTGAATAACCAATTGACAGTTGAATCGACAGCTGAATAACCAATTGACAGTTGAATCGACAGCTGGAGATTGAATAACCAATTGACAGTTGAATCGACAGCTGGAGGTTCAATAACCAATTGACAGTTGAATCGACAGCTGAATAACCAATTGACAGTTGAATCGACAGCTGGAGATTGAATAACCAATTGACAGTTGAATCGACAGCTGGAGATTGAATAACCAATTGACATTTGAATCGACAGCTGGAGGTTCAATAACCAATTGACAGTTGAATCGACATCTGGAGATTGAATAACCAATTGACAGTTAAATCGACAGCTGGAGATTGAATAACCAATTGACATTTGAATCGACAGCTTGAGATTGAATAACCAATTGACAGGTGAATCGACAGCTGGAGATTGAATAACCAATTGACATTTGAATCGACATCTGGAGATTGAATAACCAATTGACAGTTGAATCGACATCTGGAGATTGAATAACCAATTGACATTTGAATCGACAGCTGGGGATTGAATAACCAATTGACATTTGAATCGACAGCTGGGGATTGAATAACCAATTGACAGATGAATCGACAGCGGGCGATTGAATAACCAATTGACTTTTGAATCGACATCTGGAGATTGAATAACCAATTGACAGTTGAATCGACAGCTGAATAACCAATTGACAGTTGAATCGACAGCTGGAGATTGAATAACCAATTGACAGTTGAATCGACAGCTGGAGGTTCAATAACCAATTGACAGCTGAATCGACAGCTGAATAACCAATTGACAGTTGAATCGACAGCTGGAGATTGAATAACCAATTGACATTTGAAACGACAGCTGGGGATTGAATAACCAATTGACATTTGAATCGACAGCTGGAGATTGAATAACCAATTGACATTTGAATCGACAGCGGGCGATTGAATAACCAATTGACAGTTGAATCGACAGCTGGAGATTGAATAACCAATTGACAGTTGAATCGACAGCTGAATAACCAATTGACAATTGAATCGACAGCTGGAGATTGAATAACCAATTGACATTTGAATCGACAGCTGGAGATTGAACAACCAATTGACAGTTGAATCGACAGCTGAATAACCAATTGACAGTTGAATCGACAGCTGGAGATTGAATAACCAATTGACATTTGAATCGACAGCTGGAGGTTCAATAACCAATTGACAGTTGAATCGACATCTGGAGATTGAATAACCAATTGACAGTTGAATCGACAGCTGAATAACCAATTGACTTTTGAATCGACAGCTGGAGATTGAATAACCAATTGACAGTTGAATCGACAGCTGGAGGTTCAATAACCAATTGACAGTTGAATCGACAGCTGAATAACCAATTGACAGTTGAATCGACAGCTGGAGATTGAATAACTAATTGACACTTGAATCGACAGCTGGAGATTGAATAACCAATTGACATTTGAATCGACAGCTGGAGGTTCAATAACCAATTGACAGTTGAATCGACATCTGGAGATTGAATAACCAATTGACAGTTGAATCGACAGCTGAATAACCAATTGACTTTTGAATCGACAGCTGGAGATTGAATAACCAATTGACAGTTGAATCGACAGCTGGAGGTTCAATAACCAATTGACAGTTGAATCGACAGCTGAATAACCAATTGACAGTTGAATCGACAGCTGGAGATTGAATAACCAATTGACACTTGAATCGACAGCTGGAGATTGAATAACCAATTGACAGTTGAATCGACAGCTGAATAACCAATTGACAGTTGAATCGATAGCTGGAGATTGAATAACCAATTGACAATTGAATCGACAGCTGGAGGTTCAATAACCAATTGACAGTTGAATCGACAGCTGAATAACCAATTGACAGTTCAATCGACAGCTGGAGATTGAATAACCAATTGACAATTGAATCGACAGCTGGAGATTGAATAACCAATTGACATTTGAATCGACAGCTAGAGGTTCAATAACCAATTGACAGTTGAATCGACAGCTGGAGATTGAATAACCAATTGACAGTTGAATCGACAGCTGGAGATTGAATAACCAATTGACACTTGAATCGACAGCTGGAGATTGAATAACCAATTGACATTTGAATCGACAGCTGGAGATTGAATAACCAATTGACACTTGAATCGACAGCTGGAGATTGAATAACCAATTGACTTTTGAATCGACATCTGGAGATTGAATAACCAATTGACAGTTGAATCGACAGCTGAATAACCAATTGACAGTTGAATCGACAGCTGGAGATTGAATAACCAATTGACAGTTGAATCGACAGCTGGAGGTTCAATAACCAATTGACAGTTGAATCGACAGCTGAATAACCAATTGACAGTTCAATCGACAGCTGGAGATTGAATAACCAATTGACAGTTGAATCGACAGCTGGAGATTGAATAACCAATTGACATTTGAATCGACAGCTGGAGGTTCAATAACCAATTGACAGTTGAATCGACAGCTGGAGATTGAATAACCAATTGACAGTTGAATCGACAGCTGGAGATTGAACAACCAATTGACACTTGAATCGACAGCTGGAGATTGAATAACCAATTGACATTTGAATCGACAGCTGGAGATTGAATAACCAATTGACAGTTGAATCGACAGCTGGAGATTGAATAACCAATTGACTTTTGAATCGACATCTGGAGATTGAATAACCAATTGACAGTTGAATCGACAGCTGAATAACCAATTGACAGTTGAATCGACAGCTGGAGATTGAATAACCAATTGACAGTTGAATCGACAGCTGGAGGTTCAATAACCAATTGACAGTTGAATCGACAGCTGAATAACCAATTGACAGTTGAATCGACAGCTGGAGATTGAATAACCAATTGACAGTTGAATCGACAGCTGGAGATTGAATAACCAATTGACATTTGAATCGACAGCTGGAGGTTCAATAACCAATTGACAGTTGAATCGACATCTGGAGATTGAATAACCAATTGACAGTTAAATCGACAGCTGGAGATTGAATAACCAATTGACATTTGAATCGACAGCTTGAGATTGAATAACCAATTGACAGTTGAATCGACAGCTGGAGATTGAATAACCAATTGACATTTGAATCGACATCTGGAGATTGAATAACCAATTGACAGTTGAATCGACATCTGGAGATTGAATAACCAATTGACATTTGAATCGACAGCTGGGGATTGAATAACCAATTGACATTTGAATCGACAGCTGGGGATTGAATAACCAATTGACAGATGAATCGACAGCGGGCGATTGAATAACCAATTGACTTTTGAATCGACATCTGGAGATTGAATAACCAATTGACAGTTGAATCGACAGCTGAATAACCAATTGACAGTTGAATCGACAGCTGGAGATTGAATAACCAATTGACAGTTGAATCGACAGCTGGAGGTTCAATAACCAATTGACAGCTGAATCGACAGCTGAATAACCAATTGACAGTTGAATCGACAGCTGGAGATTGAATAACCAATTGACATTTGAAACGACAGCTGGGGATTGAATAACCAATTGACATTTGAATCGACAGCTGGAGATTGAATAACCAATTGACATTTGAATCGACAGCGGGCGATTGAATAACCAATTGACAGTTGAATAGACAGCTGGAGATTGAATAACCAATTGACAGTTGAATCGACAGCTGAATAACCAATTGACAATTGAATCGACAGCTGGAGATTGAATAACCAATTGACATTTGAATCGACAGCTGGAGATTGAACAACCAATTGACAGTTGAATCGACAGCTGAATAACAATTTACAGTTGAATCGACAGCTGGAGATTGAATAACCAATTGACAGTTGAATCGACAGCTGGAGATTGAATAACCAATTGACACTTGAATCGACAGCTGGAGATTGAATAACCAATTGACATTTGAATCGACAGCTGGAGATTGAATAACCAATTGACAGTTGAATCGACAGCTGGAGATTGAATAACCAATTGACTTTTGAATCGACATCTGGAGATTGAATAACCTATTGACAGTTGAATCGACAGCTGAATAACCAATTGACAGTTGAATCGACAGCTGGAGATTGAATAACCAATTGACAGTTGAATCGACAGCTGGAGGTTCAATAACCAATTGACAGTTGAATCGACAGCTGAATAACCAATTGACAGTTCAATCGACAGCTGGAGATTGAATAACCAATTGACAGTTGAATCGACAGCTGGAGATTGAATAACCAATTGACATTTGAATCGACAGCTGGAGGTTCAATAACCAATTGACAGTTGAATCGACAGCTGGAGATTGAATAACCAATTGACAGTTGAATCGACAGCTGGAGATTGAACAACCAATTGACACTTGAATCGACAGCTGGAGATTGAATAACCAATTGACAGTTGAATCGACAGCTGGAGATTGAATAACCAATTGACAGTTGAATCGACAGCTGGAGATTGAATAACCAATTGACTTTTGAATCGACATCTGGAGATTGAATAACCAATTGACAGTTGAATCGACAGCTGAATAACCAATTGACAGTTGAATCGACAGCTGGAGATTGAATAACCAATTGACAGTTGAATCGACAGCTGGAGGTTCAATAACCAATTGACAGTTGAATCGACAGCTGAATAACCAATTGACAGTTGAATCGACAGCTGGAGATTGAATAACCAATTGACAGTTGAATCGACAGCTGGAGATTGAATAACCAATTGACATTTGAATCGACAGCTGGAGGTTCAATAACCAATTGACAGTTGAATCGACATCTGGAGATTGAATAACCAATTGACAGTTAAATCGACAGCTGGAGATTGAATAACCAATTGACATTTGAATCGACAGCTTGAGATTGAATAACCAATTGACAGTTGAATCGACAGCTGGAGATTGAATAACCAATTGACATTTGAATCGACATCTGGAGATTGAATAACCAATTGACAGTTGAATCGACATCTGGAGATTGAATAACCAATTGACATTTGAATCGACAGCTGTCGATTCAATAACCAATTGACATTTGAATCGACAGCTGGGGATTGAATAACCAATTGACAGATGAATCGACAGCGGGCGATTGAATAACCAATTGACTTTTGAATCGACATCTGGAGATTGAATAACCAATTGACAGTTGAATCGACAGCTGAATAACCAATTGACAGTTGAATCGACAGCTGGAGATTGAATAACCAATTGACAGTTGAATCGACAGCTGGAGGTTCAATAACCAATTGACAGCTGAATCGACAGCTGAATAACCAATTGACAGTTGAATCGACAGCTGGAGATTGAATAACCAATTGACATTTGAAACGACAGCTGGGGATTGAATAACCAATTGACATTTGAATCGACAGCTGGAGATTGAATAACCAATTGACATTTGAATCGACAGCGGGCGATTGAATAACCAATTGACAGTTGAATCGACAGCTGGAGATTGAATAACCAATTGACAGTTGAATCGACAGCTGAATAACCAATTGACAATTGAATCGACAGCTGGAGATTGAATAACCAATTGACATTTGAATCGACAGCTGGAGATTGAACAACCAATTGACAGTTGAATCGACAGCTGAATAACCAATTGACAGTTGAATCGACAGCTGGAGATTGAATAACCAATTGACATTTGAATCGACAGCTGGAGGTTCAATAACCAATTGACAGTTGAATCGACATCTGGAGATTGAATAACCAATTGACAGTTGAATCGACAGCTGAATAACCAATTGACTTTTGAATCGACAGCTGGAGATTGAATAACCAATTGACAGTTGAATCGACAGCTGGAGGTTCAATAACCAATTGACAGTTGAATCGACAGCTGAATAACCAATTGACAGTTGAATCGACAGCTGGAGATTGAATAACCAATTGACACTTGAATCGACAGCTGGAGATTGAATAACCAATTGACATTTGAATCGACAGCTGGAGGTTCAATAACCAATTGACAGTTGAATCGACATCTGGAGATTGAATAACCAATTGACAGTTGAATCGACAGCTGGAGATTGAATAACCAATTGACATTTGAATCGACAGCTGGAGATTGAATAACCAATTGACAGTTGAATCGACAGCTGGATATTGAATAACCAATTGACAGTTGAATCGACAGCTGGAGGTTCAATAACCAATTGACAGCTGAATCGACAGCTGAATAACCAATTGACAGTTGAATCGACAGCTGGAGATTGAATAACCAATTGACACTTGAATCGACAGCTGGAGATTGAATAACCAATTGACATTTGAATCGACAGCTGGAGGTTCAATAACCAATTGACAGTTGAATCGACATCTGGAGATTGAATAACCAATTGACAGTTGAATCGACAGCTGGAGATTGAATAACCAATTGACATTTGAATCGACAGCTGGAGATTGAATAACCAATTGACAGTTGAATCGACAGCTGGATATTGAATAACCAATTGACAGTTGAATCGACAGCTGGAGGTTCAATAACCAATTGACAGCTGAATCGACAGCTGAATAACCAATTGACAGTTGAATCGACAGCTGGAGATTGAATAACCAATTGACACTTGAATCGACAGCTGGAGATTGAATAACCAATTGACAGTTGAATCGACAGCTGGAGGTTCAATAACAAATTGACAGTTGAATCGACATCTGGGGATTGAATAACCAATTGACAGTTGAATCGACAGCTGGAGATTCAATAACCAATTGACATTTGAATCGACAGCTGGAGATTGAATAACCAATTGACATTTGAATCGACAGCTGGAGGTTCAATAACCAATTGACAGTTGAATCGACAGCTGGAGATTGAATAACCAATTGACAGTTGAATCGACAGCTGGAGGTTCAATAACCAATTGACAGTTGAATCGACAGCTGGAGATTGAATAACTAATTGACAGCTGAATCGACAGCTGGAGGTTCAATAACCAATTGACTGTTGAATCGACAGCTGGAGATTGAATAACCAATTGACAGTTGAATCGACAGCTGGAGATTGAATAACCAATTGACATTTGAATCGACAGCTGGAGATTGAATAACCAATTGACATTTGAATCGACATCTGGAGATTGAATAACCAATTGACAGTTGAATCGACATCTAGAGATTGAATAACCAATTGACAGTTGAATCGACAGCTGGAGATTGAATAACCAATTGACAGTTGAATCGACAGCTGGAGATTGAATAACCAATTGACATTTGAATCGACAGCTGGAGGTTCAATAACCAATTGACAGTTGAATCGACAGCTGTCGATTCAATAACCAATTGACAGTTGAATCGACAGCTGGAGATTGAATAACCAATTGACATTTGAATCGACAGCTGGAGATTCAATAATCAATTGACTTTTGAATCGATAGCTGGAGATTGAATAACCAATTGACATTTGAATCGACAGCTGGAGATTCAATAACCAACTGCCAATAAACAACTGCCTGCCAACTTCACGCACATTTTTCGACCGAATATATCACACGTGTGACATATTCGAATTTTTCACTCGTGTTACATATTCGATCCGTGACATATACGGTTCAACACACCCCCAAGCATGCAGAGTAAACATAAAATACTATTGCATACTTAATCAAAACATACCACAGGATTATTACTTTTAATCAAACCAAATGCTACGGGGAGATTTAGAAACTTATTTCATTCCTTATTCCCTCATTCCCAATTTGAATCGCATTTGCAAACCGTTTGGCTCCAGATCTCGTGAGGATCCAAGCTGTTTGACAGTCGGTCAATGGTTTCTCAAAAGCTAAATTGAATGGGATGTAGTCAAAATTGAACCAACTTCCAACTTTGAGCTGACTGTATTTTTTTCACATTGGGGGTAAGGAGTTAAACACAAAGCGTGTCCGCGAACAAAATAGGAAATGGTGTAATTTCAAAGATTTTGAATGATTTGAAATTATGAATTATGAACAAGGGATCTGTTTAACATCGCAGAAACTGTAGAATCAGATCTAGATTATGTCTTAATCGATTCCTTCATATTTTCACGCATTTGAAAACAGAGTAGACCCAGATCAGACGCCTCCTTTAGGATCTGATCCGTTTCCTAATGGAAAATGAAACATGTCTTTATTTTCTATAAATCGCTACAATATTCCACCGTCCATATTTCATTATAACTATTTTGTCCATAAATAGCTGATTCACACTCACACATATCTGATTTTGTAACTGTGGCTATTAATGACAAAACTTATTTTTATACTTTTTTTGCATTCAAGGTCGGTAGTAAAATGAATGAATCAGAAGAATAAGAAAGGATGATATTTTGGTATTTCGTTTATTTTCTACAAAAGTGCATTCATATCAATATCAGAACCTTCAGCAAACATTTTGACCGAGATATTTCCAATCCTCTGAATTGTTCCAAGGTCGCATAATGTCTTTTCATAATTGTCTAAACACCCACTCAAAGATAATCTCAGTGATAACTTATTTTCATTACCAAATAAGTTTCTGACTTCTTGATTTGTTATTTCCACATTGGAAAGAAAATATCCGAACAACATTTTTTGTTTTACACTTCTTTTAGCGCCAGGTTTACATCTGTCGTATACAACAAAACAAAGATATTGCTGTTCATTAACATTTGAAATTATCTGCTGGTAACACTCCCATCGAAAATCATGAATCGCGATCAACCACCGGGTTGACGTTGGAATATTGATGGCTTCGTTCGTCAGTAGTAAATATCCAAACATGTGACGCATCAGTTTTGAACGACAGCTTTCGTCAATACCCATTTCTTCAATACTTCGATTCACGAAAGTGTCCATGACATTCGCTTTTCTAGATTGGTCTTGTGTGAGGAGCTGTTTGATTTTGCGGGAATGCATTTCAACCCATTCTGTTGCGGTTTCAGACAATGGCCGTAACAGTCCAGTCGAATTTTGAGTTTTGCATTGAAACGGTGTAGTCATGTGTATAAAAAAATAAGTTTACCAACGAATCTTGAGTGTTGATTGCTTATATACAATTTTCTTATGTCCAAAGTTTGAGACTGACATTTATACTTATGAGGATAAAAATCAGCGTACTCAAACTTGTGACACTTCTAAATACAATAACTTATCCTGAATTCAACATCAAAACATAAAAAAACAGGCCGGTATATTTAGGCGGGGGGGTACTTTTCAAAGAGCCCCCCCCCCCCTGTTAAAATTTACTGTAACAAAAATCAATACCACCATCTATACACGCCACAATCCTGATTAAAAAACATACGAAGTAAACTTGTCGTTTTGTTATTCAGTAGGTATTGCAATTTGTAATAAACATACAACAGGGAAAGGGTTAAGCAAACAGAACAGACTCAGATCAGACGGCTTCTACAGGAGCTGTTTGGTGTGGGTCAACTCTGTTTGCAAATATGCCAATAAAGCGTCTCTGTGAGATAGAGGATTTTGGCTTTTACTAACTCTTTTACAAACTGAATCGACGAAAATGAAACTGTTACAAAACCGGTTTTATCATCAGATCTGATTTGGTATGGGTTTGGTTCTAAATTCAAAATACATGTATTTTGTATAGACAGTAAAATCTCTGCTTATTTACACATATAGCATAAGGATGGCAATACAGTTTAAACATATTTTATTCCCTCATATATACATGGAATTGGGGTTGGGTCACAAGTTATAACAACATTAGATCTGACCCTCCCCCTACAATACAACTTTACAGTACAAGAACAATGGCATATTGCTAAATTCTAACAAAATTTCTGTAATGTTGGAGAAAAAGACTACAGTAGAGAGGAGAAAGAGAGAGAGAGTGAGAAAAAAAAAGAAATATAATGAGAGGTGTATCTAGATATATTTATATGGTGATCAAAAGGACAGTCATGGTTTGATTATTCAAACAAGGTAAATGTAGTCATATGGCATAAGTGATAGATTAGAAATATAAATATAAATATAAATGGTATCATCCATAACTTAGACAATGCTTCAATATATGCAGCAATACTGCGGTGTAATGGTATAAGAGAGAGAAAAATATGGAACGCTTCACGAATTTGCGTGTCATCCTTGCGCAGGGGCCATGCTAATATTCTCTGTATCGTTCTAATTTTAGTATATGTACTGCCGAAGCAAGTAAAATGTACCCTATAGGTATTACCAGGGTTTAACCCCGTGCCTACAGTAAAGCCTCTCCATAACGGCCACTAAATTGTGTTAATTAGTTGGTATTTAGGACAGGTGGTTGCTTCAAGCAAGGTGAAAGTAAAAAAGAACGCTCCTATAGGAGCGTTCTATTTTACTTACACCTTGCTTTACGCAGCCACCTGTCTTTAACACAAAATACTTGATGTAATTTAGTGGCCGTTATAGAGAGGTATTACCGTATTTATATAACCCTTTCCTCCATAAAAACGTAAAAACGCCTTTCTATACACCTTTGCAAACAGTAGCCTAGTCCTATAGGAGCCGTCTGATCAGGGTCTACTCTGTTTGCTGATGCGTTAATGTAGGTAGAATTCTACCGATTCTGTCAGGATAAAACTTCTCTTGTTCATAGTGCCATTATAAAAATCAGTCTATTAATATTCATGACGTCATCATTTCTTGCATAAACATTCATGATGTAATGGGATAAGAAACAATGACAATATGAATATGTATTATTGCACTTTCTATAATAGTACATGGACACATTCTGTTTTGCCATGACAGAAAGAGTAGAATAATCCCTTTCCCTTATGTAAGCGCATTTTGACGCATCTGCAAACAGAGTAGACCCAGATCAGACGGCTCCTATAGGAGCCGTCTAATCAGTGTCTGCTCTTTTGCTTATGGTGTAATATAGATGTGATTCTTCAGTTTCTGCCTGAGCCAAACTATCCTGTGTTTATAAGCCATTATAAAAAAATAATCGTATTGATATTCATGACGTCATTATGTCTTACATGAATATACAACAGGGAAAGCGTTCAATCTATATCGCTTCCTAAGCAAACAGGGCAGACCCTTTCAGGGGCCAATTGATTTTGGTCTGCTCCGATTGTACAGGCGCGAAAAGACAAGCCCCGAGGTCATCCCCAGTCTAACGGTAAACAGAGTCATAGGGTAAACTTGTCTTGCATATGCTAATACGGATGTAGTAAAGGGCCGTAGGTAGAAGTTATATACAGCGAGATGGTATTGGTTCAGTTTTTATCAATTTTAATAAGTTTAGACAATTAGAAATTGAACCAATTGCATGTTTCCACAGATTTGTGATTTTTGATGAATATGCAAATATGAACAGTTCTTTTTTGTGTTTATTACTTTAAATTTCAACTTTTTACGACTTTATGGCATCTTTAAGCTGCAGTTTTCACACCTTTAACTGTCGAAAGTAAAACTCTTTTCACATATAGAGTACCTATGGTATGTGAGATTTCAAATGACATACTGTTAATCCAGATGCCTTTACTCTAACTGGTGTCTTTTAACAACAGAAGTCCGACATAAGGTCGTCGGATTCTAAAATTCACATACCCTTTCTCCACTATTGACAGAAGTCCGATATATGGTCGTCGGATTCTGAGGTAAATGCCCTTTTATGGGAGAGAGATGAAGAGAGAGGGAGAGGGGAGGGATAACTGAGAGGGAGAGAGAGAGGGTGAGAAGAGAGAGGGTAGGAAGGGAATGAGAGAAGAGAGGGAGAGAATCCAGGGTTAAGATAAAGCGGACGAATATTTCAGTTGAGTTCACCGTGCTCAAGGCTAACCAAGTACAGTATGCTCCTGGGACCAAACAATTGTAAGTAGTGAGCAATCAGTCTTCCTGAAGAAACAGCTTGTTTATTGCTAGCTTTTAAAGAGTGTAGACTGAACTATTTCGCTGCCCTAGACGAAACCGTGATGACCTTTGCAAACAGTTTGGATCCAGATGAGACGCCGAGTAACTCGGCGTCTCATCAGGATCCAAACTGTTTGACACTCCAGTTATGGTTTAAAACGAATATGAAGACAGCTCTTATTCAAAACCTGAAACAGACGATGATTTTAACAGATGGAATTTATTTGGCAGTGAAAGGGATTTGCCATGGCACATCTATTTCTGATTGGTCTCATGCTATTGGTTGTTTTCATTTATCTCTGTCAGTATTACGCTTCAGTGGGTGTTTTTGAAGGCTACATGGGTTTTAACCCTTATACAGCTGTGACAAAATAATACCAGTTCAAATTTTTATTTGGTGCATTTTGACTACTTCCGATTCCACCAAGGATTTGCAAAAACTGACGGGTTGTAAATCAGTTTGGACCCTGATGAGACGCCGATTTCCTCGGCCTCTTGTCTTGATCCACGCTCTTTGCAAGTTCGAGTCAAATCGCGAATAGCAGGATCAGGCTATATTACCGCAGTTTCTGTTGTCTCTATTTGAAATTTTAGCATTTTGATGTTCTTGCCGTTAAAGCATAATTGCATATAGTTCAAAGATATTGTCAACGTGAAGATACACAGAGTTTCCATGTTTTTTTCTCTTTCGTCTGACTCACACATTGTCTGGGACTCGTCTTACTAAAGATCCAACTACCAAACTTATCGTCCGTCAGTACTATATAATACATGTACATGTAGAAATCGCTACCAGTCGGACAGCCAAAATAATCGTATACATTCTAGTTGGCAGTAATTAAAGCTTTCTTCGTAGGACATAACTTACGTTTTAGCCATTTTTGCCATGAATGTTCGTGTATATTAATTAGATTAATTGTTAAAATAGCTCATGGACATGAAATTTTGGCCATGGCAGAAACTGGTGAATCATATCTATGTTATATCATAAACAAACAGAGCAGACCCTGAACAGACTGCTCCTATAAGAGCAGTCTGATCTGGGTCTACACTGTTTGCAAATACTTAGAAAAGTTTATCTATTGAGTAACAGGTTAACATACGATGATCGCATCTTCCAGTTGCATGTCATAACATACGCTAATTTAAGTCGTACCTTCGGTGTTGAAATCTCTTAATTAAGAAAAATGATTAAATGCACTGATCAATTAACGGTTGCTTCTAAACTATCTATTCAAATTATAACGGAATTATACGTTTATTTCCGATAAGCGGATGCATAGAGAACAAAACAGAAAACGGATTTAACCTTTTACCTAAAAGAGAGACTTTTAACCCTTTCCCTGTTCTATGTTTATTTCAAATTCCCATACCTATTGATTATTCATGAACAAAGTAGTTATAATAAAATATGGAAGGTGGAACAATGTAGCCATTTTAGAAAGTAAGGGAACAGATCTTTCAAATTTCAAATTTCAGCAGCAAACAGAGCAGACCCTGATCAGACGGCTCCTCTAGGAGCCGTCTGATCTGGGTCTACTCTGTTTGCAAATGCGTAAAAACACGTTTATATGAGGGAAAGGGTTAAACGTCTTTGCAAACAGACTAGTCCCGGATGAAGCGGCTTCAGTTGGAGCTGTCTGATCAGGATCTAATATATTTGCTTATTAGATACATGTGTAATATAGATCTCACTCTACATATCCTGCCGTGGCCTAAATTCCTGTGCTCATTTGCCAATATATACTTCAGCTAATACATATTCATTGCTTGAATATTCATGAGGCAATTGGTTAAATTAGAAGGACATACAGTAAAAGCTCTCTATAACAGCGACTAAATTGTGTTAATTAGTTGATACATTGTATTTAGGACAGGTGGCTGCTTAAAGCAAGGTGAAAGTTAAACAGAAGGAGCGTTCTGTTTTCCTTTCACCTTGCTTTAAGCAGCCACTTGCCTTTAACACAAACTACTTGATGTAATTAAGTGGCCATTATAGAGAGTTTTTACTGTATTCTAATAGTCTGAAGGGATTATATATTATCTTTCAGGTTGTTACAGCAGTGTTACATGTGTACGGTCAAACAAACTGATAACGAAATGACGTACTTACATTTAACCCTTGACACCATGAATATTCATGTAAGAAATATTGACATAATGAATATTAATTTGATTAATTGTTATATTATTAATAGCACATAAACACAGAATGTTTTGCCCAGGGTAATACTTGTTGAATCACATCTGTATCATATCACAAGCAAACATAACATACACTGTAAGAGTCGTCTGATCTGGATCTACTCTGTTGCAAAAGCATAGAAAGGGCGTATTTATTTGATAAATGTTCACCCCCTTCTCATGGTAAACTCGACCTGACTGGACTGACTGTCGGTGACTGCAAACAGCTTGGATCAAGATGAGATACCGAATAATCAGGATCCGAGTTGTTTTACACCCGGTCAGTAGTGTCTCAAAATCTTGAACCGAATCGGAAGTCAGTAAAACATTAGCAGATCAAAGTTTCAGCAGACATTGTTTTTTTTCAGCATCAGAAGGGTTTAACCTTTTACTCCATGAATATTCATGACAGAAATAATGCCATCATCAATATTAATTTGATTAATTGTTATAATAGCACATGGCCATCAGCAGTTTTGCCTATGACAGAAACAGCAGAATCCTATCTATATGTTATAATGAGCAAACAGAGCAGACCCTGATCAGACGGCTCCAACCGTCTGATCTGGGTCTGCTCTGTTTGCAAATGCGTACTAAGGCGTATCTATGGAGTAAAGGGTTAAATATTTAGCACTAATATATTCGAAAGTCATTATTAACCCTTTTACCGCCGATGTCACAAAAATGCATCACGAAAAATAGTGCAGTCCCAGATCAGACGCCGCCTTTTCAAGGCGGTGTCTGATCAGGCACTTCACTTTTTGTCTCAATCTATATTTCTATATACATGTATATGCTTTATTTCTTTGAATTTTGCATTTATTTATCTCATTTCCTTATTGTACCGAATGATTGAATTTTTTTTATTGCAGACGACAATTAGAAATTTGGCGCCGAAAGGGTTAAACTTTAGACAAATTATTATCATGACCCGTATATTAAGGAACCGCACGTCCACAAAACATTGCAGAGATGGTAGTTGTAAAACTGATTGAACTTCGAAAATAGCACGTCCTAGTGACATGCATACAATCGTGTATTTCCTTTCAAGTCAAAACTAATTTGTTTAACTATTGAGCTGCCAATGTCGCATCTGTGATTACGTATATGCAAACAGAGTTTGAATCCAGATGAGACGCCGAGTAACTCGGCGTCTCATCTGGCTCCAAACTGTTTGTTACTGTGACTGTGTTTTGGAACAAAAATGAAGACAATTAAAGAAAAGAAAATTGTAGCAGACGACATGGTTTACAGACAACATTTAGCAGACGACAAAATTTGGCAGCAAAGGAGTTAATGTAGATTGCACCTAAGTGCAGTTACGTCGGCCGCGTGCAATACCCAAACACGCTATCTTGAGAAAGAGTTTATTTAACTGCTCTAACTTGAAATTACTTCGATTATTGTGCAGTCAAAATTGAATTGAATATGAAACGGAGTATATAATGGCAACACGAACATTTAGTATATTACATGAATATAGAATGTTTGGGCTTTGGTATAAACTATAGAATCAGAGATTTACATGTATATGAGTCCATGTGCGAACAGAGCAGACCCTGATCAGACGGTTTCTACAGGAGCCATGTGATCCGGGTCTACTCTAAAGATAGCTCCCTAGAAGCAATCTTCATTTGGGTTTACACCGTTTGTAAAGGACATTAATGACGTGTGTCGTGCACAGAAAGGCTTAACCCTTTCCTCCATAAATACGCCCTTCTATGCCTTTGCAAACAAAGTAGACTCAGGTCAGATGGCTCCTGTATGAGCCGTCTGATCAGGGTCTGCTTTGTTTGCTTATAGTTTTATACACATGTGACACTTATGTTTCTCCTATGGATAAAACCCCCGTAAACCTAATTAATATTCATGACGACATTTGTTCTTACATGAATATTCATGGAGGAAAGGGTTAAGATATGTCCTTATCTGGTATTGTGTTATACTCGCACTAATTCGCTCTTCTTATGAAGAAATGATAAATATCAGACTCAAAGACGCCAACTAGAACTAATACTCTGATGGTTTTCGTCATGCAGCTACAAGCACCAAACATCAGAGGTAGACATGTATCCCATCTAACTAGATAATCATTAACCTGCTGAATAATTAATACTGGTTCCCCTTTTTTCTGAATATTAATTAAACAAAATGTTGTATTAAAATTTATAACTATAAAAGAAATGATTTGTATGACAACCAGTGCAGACCTCGGCTTCCCCAGGATTAACCTGACCTTGACCTTTACTGTTTGGGAAGGTATGGTATACCCCCGCACTTAATATTAAATATTGAACACAATATATATAATAATATTTCTTTAACCTTTAGCCTGCTATGGGTGGATGAGTGAATACCTATGCAAACAGTTTGTGTCCAGATGAGACGCCGAGTAACTCGGCGTCTCATCAGGGTCCAAACTGTTTGATATTCTAATATCATTTTGGTAGATAAATTGATTATAGCTTGAATTTTGAAAATGTAGTTGGTGACAAATTCTGTAAAAATAAGTTGCTCAGCAGGCTAAATGTTAATACTCTTCCTTAGTTTCCGTACTAGTTCTACAATGGTTGATGGCCAGTAACATTACATGCTGTTGATGCATGATCTGCAAAAATAAACCTTTCTATCTGTTGATCAGGGACATCCTTTTTTATCTTCAGCCGGTGGCGGAGGGATTTTATTTTGTCGATGTCCCTGCGAGCGAGCGTGCGTGCGAGCGTGCGTGCGTTCGTTTCGGAGTGATATCTCAGAAGCGGTTTGGAGTTTTGGAGAAACTTTGTGAAACTGTTTTGTACTGTTTGTCAAAAATGTAACATTTTTGTCTGTCCAGGGCCATAGCTCAAAAACTATATGGAGTTTATACTGTGAAACTTTGTATAATTGTTAGTGAAACTATGTGTAATTGTTAGTGAAACTATGTGTAATTGTTAGTGAAACTAAGTGTAATTGTTAGTGAAACTGTGTGTAATTGTTAGTGAAACGATGAGTAATTGTTAGTGAAACTATGTGTAATTGTTAGTGAAACTATGTGTAATTGTTAGTGAAAACTGTGTGTAATTGTTAGTGAAAACTATGTGTAATTGTTAGTGAAACTGTGTGTAATTGTTAGTGAAACTATGTGTAATTGTTAGTGAAACTGTGTGTAATTGTTAGTGGAAACTATGTGTAATTATTAGTGAAACTGTGTGTAATTGTTAGTGAAACTATGTGTAATTGCATGCGTGAAAAATGGCGGACGTTCTTTTCTCTTTCTGTGAAGTATATGTATGAAAAATACCAAATACTGCCAAGAAAATGCCAAGAAAATGTAAAAAAGTTACTTATTTTGGATAACATAGTGTTGGGTGATGTTTTTTCGTATTTGTGGAACTTTTTAAACCAAGCAGATGCCCGCTAAACGCAAACCAGATCTTATTTCACCTCCAAGTGGCAACAAAGAAAGCAAACAAAAGAACAAAAACAAGATGGCTGCCAGTCAAAATAGTCGGCAAGTACAGCAAACCACTCAAAACACATCTAATTCTACACCCGTGTCTGCTACTCAGCCAATGATGAATCCACCCATGTACCTATGCATCACCATACCTTCCAATGCACGCTGTATCTCCTGTTATGCCCCATACAGAAATGACAAATTCAAATTCTGACGTGCTACATATTATTATTGAAAGACTCGAAAACATGGACAAGAAAATGGATGCTTTGAGTTTGATCCAGGTCTCAGTGAACAAAATAAACGAGCGTTTGAGTATTATGGACCAGAAGATCAATGAAATTGAGAAAAGCCAGTCGTTTTTGTCTGACCAATATGAAGCGGTGTCCGCGTGCACTCATGATAACCACAAGTCCATTGAAAAAATGCAGAGCGATATGGAAATGCTGTCAGCTCAAAACACAAGCTTAAAGTCTAGCAATGAATCTCTCCTCGATAGCGTTACTGAGTTAAAATGTAGGTCTATGCGCGACAACCTTTTGTTTTTTTGGTGTAACTGAGGACTCACGTCAGACGCAGACCCCGCCGCAACGGAATGCCCGAGACCAAGTAGACCCAGACGGATCATCGGCGGCTTCAAGTATTCCGTCGGAGGACTGTGAATCGAAAATATATGACTTTTGTGATGAGGTGCTTAGTATCGAAAACCCTCGTTCATGTATAGAACTCGATAGAGCCCATAGAATTGGTAGATACGTCCCCGGTAAAATCCGCCCTATTGTAGCAAAATTCAAAGACACTAGTTCCAAAATGAAAGTTAAAAACTCTTTAAAAGCTGCAAACCTCAAGTCAACACAATACAATATATCCTAACAGTATCCCAAAGATGTGGTAGACAAAAGGAAAACATTGGTACCCATAATGAAACAGGCAAAAGAACAAGGAAAACGTGCACTCCTTGTGCGTGATAAACTATACATAAACAATAAGTTATATAATCCTGATACACCTCCTACCACGAGTAACAGTACAAAAAATAAGTCTGTCTAGGATAACGGAGAAAAGTGTGATATTTCTGTCTTGTCCTGGAATGTTGAAGGGCTTAGATCTTGTTTACAGGACGAAGATTTTGTAAACTTTGTAAAAAACTTTGACCTTTTGTTTTTCAGCGAAACGTGGCAACGTTGTTCTGAGTGTTTTGAATTATCTGATTTTGATGCTGTTTTTGTGCCTAGAAAAACAAATGTATTTAGAACGAGTAAACGAGGCCATGGAGGAGTGAGCCTTTTCTATAGACACAATATTAGTAAAGGCATTTCTGTAATTGATACGGACGAAAATGGTGTTATTTGGATCCGGTGCTGCAAAACTTACTTTGGTATGACAAAAGACCTTTATATTTGCTTTCTATATATACCGCCGAGTAATTCTGTTTATTTTGCAATGCATGAAATAGGTTTTTTTGAAGATTTGGAAACCAATGTCCGAAAATACTCAGACTTGGGTAGTGTATCTGTGATCGGCGATTTGAATGCTAGAATTGGCCAAAAGTGTGATATTATTCAAAATAGTAGCGACTTTGATAGATATATAGATGTTTTAGATGTAAATGATGAAAATGATGATATTGATTTACCACATAGATTTTCCCTAGACAATGTTGTTAACTCTTCTGGTAGAAGATTGCTAGATCTGTGTCACAGCAGTAGTCTAAAAATAGTAAATGGTCGAGTAGGCGATGACGCCGGGATCGGCAGTTTTACTTTTATGTCTAGTCTGGGTCAAAGTCTTATAGATTATGCATTGTGTACATATGAATTATTTCCCTTTATCAACGATTTCATTGTTCATGATTTTCAATCATGCTCATCACATACCGCTATTCAGATTAATTTTAACACAGCATATACATATACGGATCAATGCAGCGTGAATCAGTCACGTGATAAACTGGTGTGGGATAATGATAAGTCTCAGCTGTATAAGAATAGTATTGAAAATGATATACATCATATAGATTTAATTATCGATAATATATTGAACAGCAATACTAACTTAAACTCTGGAATTGACGCAATATCTGAGCTTCTGTACGATAAAGCATTTACTTTATTTGGCCGTCCTGCAAAGAGCAATAATAACTGCAACCGTAAATTCAAAAGTGCATGGTTTAACCGTGAATGTGAGGTATCCAGGCGTGAATTCCGAGCGGCGTATGGATCTTACAGACGGTGTAAGTCGCTGGTAAATGGCAGTGTTATGCTAGCGTGTAGACGCAGATATAGTTTGGTCAAAAGAAGGGCTCGTACAAAGTATAACATAGACCAAAAACGTCGACTGCAGAACTTAGCAAAATACCAACCGCGCCGATTTTGGAGTGAAATTAAGAAATTTCGAACAAAGCGTCAAAATAAAAGCAGCGTTACAGATCGCGAATTTTACGAGCATTTTAAAAAATTGCATTCTGACGAGGAGCTATTTATTAATGACAATTTATCGGAAATACTGAATAATGATGTTGTCGATCAATTAGACAGCAGCTTTACAACAGATGAAGTTAAAAAGGCAATATCTTCTTTAAAATGTGGTAAAAGCGGTGGTATTGACGCATTAATTCCAGAAATGTTTTTAACATGCAATGAAAGTTTATCACCTGTCCTATGCAAATTGTTTAATTACATGTTCGATAACAGTGCATACCCAGAGAGCTGGACAAAGGGGATAATTGTCCCCGTGCCAAAAAAAGGTGACTTGAGCAATGTAAATAATTATAGGGGTATCACATTGACAAGTATATTTTCCAAAATATTTTCTATAATTCTAGACAGCAGGTTACGTAATTGGGCCGAAGAAAATAACTTATTGAGCGAATTCCAGTTTGGGTTTCGAAAAGGTCGCAGCACAGTTGATTGTATATTTCTTTTAAATTCAGTGATAGATAAGGTGATTAATCGTGAGCGTCGTAAACTGTACTGTGCTTTTGTAGATTTTCGAAAGGCTTTTGATACCGTGTACAGGGACGGAATATGGTATAAGCTTATAAGATACGGTACCTCCTGCAAAATGGTAAAAATGCTCCAGGCAATATACGACAGTGTAAGGTCATGTGTCAAAGTAAACGGTGCATGCACCGATTACTTTGACAGTCATGCGGGCGTCAAACAGGGTGAACCTCTGTCGCCCCTCTTATTCATATTTTTCATCAATTATATGTACAATTATATCTATGACGAAACAGTAGATATGTTTACTGTTAGTGACTTGAAACTGTTTTTATATCTATTTGCTGATGACACCGTGTTATTCTCATATACAAAAGACGGCTTACAGATTTTAATCAATAAACTACATAACTATTGCACTGAATGGGGAGTAAGCGTCAATACAGATAAAACAGTAATAATGGTTTTTAAAGCTGGAAATATGCTAGAAAATGTGGACATCTTTTATGATACAAATAAACTGAAAGTGGTAAACAAGTTTACTTATTTAGGAGTAACGCTGTCAACTACTGGGAAGTTTTTCCAATCACAAAAATGTTTGGCCGATCGGTCATTAAAAGCAATGTTTTCATTAAATAAATTGTTTGACAACGTATCTTTAGATATAACAGAAAAGATTAGATTATTTGATTCCATGGTAGGGCCAATTATGAATTACGGGTCAGAGGTTTGGGGTTTTCACAAAGCTCCAGACATTGAACGAGTCCATACAAATTTTTTAAAGCAAGTATTAACAGTGAGGCAACAAACACCTAATGCTGCCATCTATGGTGAACTGGCTAGATACCCATATTATATTGTTAGAAAAGTACGCATTCTTAAATATTGGTTTAAGATATTAAAGAAGCCAGAGTCATTGATTCACTTATTCCTAAATTTAAAGGACGAAAATGATAACTACCTCATAGCATGGTCTAATAATGTTAAACACCTCTTAGATACACTTGGATTTGCTTATTTATGGAACTACAGAGAAATCTCAACATCGCAATTGAATGAAGTTATCCGAAGAGTATAATTATGATGGTTATATACAACAATGGCATGCAGATATAAATGCGTCCAACAAATTAGAAACATATAGATCATTTAAACAAACATTTGAACCAGAAAAATATCAAAGTGTAATTAGCAATACCAAACATAGAACTGTATTGACAAGATTCAGATGTTCTGCACATAAGCTTGCAGTCGAAGAGGGTAGATTTCGTAATATAGAAAGAAGTCATCGTAAATGTACTTTTTGTAACATGGATGTGGTTGAAAATGAGTTTCATTTTTTACTTGTTTGCCCTTGCTATAGAGAACTTAGAAATCAAATATTGCCAAAATACTACTGTTCTTGGCCAAATATAAACAAATTTAAAAACTTGATGCAGTCATCAAGTACTAGTTTGATTAAAAGAGTAGCAGCATTCCCTTATCAAGCCACATGTATAAGAGAAAATATCATCACACAAGGATTAAGTAACTAGACTTTGATATTTATGTATATAGTCATGTATAGTTATATGTATGTGTATAGTTTTTTCCCATACTTACCTTATACAAAGTTATCATCGTGAAGTTGACAAGACAGAGCAATTTCTTAGAAGTTGTATGGAGTTTTTTCCTGTGAAACCTTGTGTAAGAATCTTAGTGAAATGTGTAATAGCATAAGGACACGTGGCTCTTCAAATATCATTTATATTGACTTTGGAACACTAGATTTCTAGAGCTAAGACACTTTGTTTGCGAAAAATGCAACATGTTTGTCTGTCCGGAGCCATATCTCAGAAACCGTTTGGAGTTATACTATGAAACCTTGTGAAAATGTTAACCCTCCGCTTGCTATTCACGTCAATATACCTGCCTGTAAATAGTGCATACCCAGATGAGACAGCTCCTGCAGGAGCTGTCTCATCCGGGTCTGCACTATTTACAAGTTGATTGTGCAACCAGTGCACTCCACAGCAGTGATTGCACAACAAAATACTTGTACACTGTGAAGATATATGTAATTATACAACAGGAGAAAAGAAGGAGAAATGTATTTTAAAAGTCAACAAGAGAAGGGTTAAGTACCATTAGGAAATGCGGCCCTGTATTTAGTCTGTTCATGGGTAGTTATACCGAGTGATACACTCTGTATAACTGCTCACGAACTGACTAAATACAAACTAGTCTCCAGTTTTCTCTTTTCGCATTGCTGCTTTTGCTTTCGAAGATCTGATACTTCAAGAATGTATTTACTGTAACCACTGATGGACAGCCGAAAATGACGTCACGTTCTACACTGTGTGCAGTTTCACCTCTGTTTCTGTCATCGAAACAATATCCGCCGCATAGTCTTAATTTACAAATGACCTATTTACTGACTTGTACTTAGAAGAAACTGATATGGATGTTGCAGTTTGCCATGGATCAATCATTAGTATTACATTTAATCCACCCCTTCTACTGACGCATGTTGATGCTTCTGTAAAAGTCACTTTTTGAAATCATTGTGATAAATAAAGCATTTGCTCCATATGAGCAAATGTTTTATTTATCACAACGGTTTCAAAACTACACAATTCCCTTTTCTCTTATAAATGCTCCTTTTCGGTAGATTTATTCAGATAGGTTGGGTTTATAAATAGGGAATGGGTTTAGGGTCACTATTCCTCGAACTGGCAGGGTCATATTTGAACTTCCGGCAGGGACTCTTCTTACTCGAGTCCGTACGAGCAAAAACTATCACCAAGGCTTAATCTATTACCTATATTTAGACCCAACCTCTTTGAATAAATCTACCGCAAAGATCATTTAAAAGAGGAAAGGAAAGTATTAGAATTTTGAAGGTTTTTAAACCATTGTGACAAATAGAGCATTTGCTCCTATGGAGCAAATGCTCTATTTCTCACAATGGTTCAGAGGCGTCACAATGGTTACAGAGGCGTCATAAGGCGTCAATATGAGAGGATGGGTTAAATATGGTGGAATGGGTTAATTATGAGGGAACAGGTTAAAATTCGTTTCGCCTCTGATAGCAAACATTATCGCTAACTCTAGTATGCAGTAATTAACCCTTTACTCCTTTGCTTTGCCTTTGTCAACATAGATAGGAGCCGTCTGATCAGGGTCTGCTGGGTTTGCTTGAGGTATGATATAGATAATTATGATTCGACAGTTTGTGCCATGGCCACAACTTTATGTGGTTATGCTTTTCTAACAACTAATCCAATTAATATTCATGATGTCATTACTTCTTTCATTAATATTCAGAATATTCATGAAGTAAAAAGGTTAAGGCTTAATTTCGTATGATAGAAATTATCGCAAGTTCTTACAAATTACGTTAAAGTTATCGGACGTTCTTTCAAATTACAATAAAGTTATCAGAAGTTCTTTCAAATTACGTTAAAATTATCTGAAGTTCTTACAAACTACGTTAAAGTACATATCTATATATAAAGTACAGGGTTAAGATGAAAGATGTTTGTTCTAGGAGGATGTTTCATAGTTTGGAGCAATAATGTTTCTCATCATTTACAGTGATTCCTAATAACGAAATAATGGCAATATCCGTCAAATGCTCAATAATTAGATTGAAATAAATATCCATGATAATTCTGGCCCAGGGTAAATAAATTGACTATTCTGGAAGATGATGAAGAACTTACCTAACCCTACTTTACTGTGAACCTTGTGATATAAGAAATGACCGGAATAATCAAATTGAATTATAGCTAGAACTAGAACAAATAAGTTAACCTACTTAGGTGGGGTCCTATAAAAACAAATTACTCGCGTAATATATCCAAATTTGTACATAAAATGTATCGTTAACTCTTACAGTGCGGGACACGAGTTACTGATTTTCTTTGCAAACAGTGTAGACCCAGATGAGAGGGATCCTAGAGGAGCCCTCTCATCAGGGTCTGCGCTGTTTTTCATGTTATACTTCTGGTAAGAAGAATCCCTAAATATCTACTATAGGCTTGGCATTGTTTGAATTTTGCAAATGGTCGATTTTAAAAGACAAGGTTGAAAGGGTTAAATAGAAAAGTGTGGCACAGTGTAACCTGTCTAATGCGACCACCAACACGATGTCATATATTGGGTCAAAGAGACAGATGGTAGCTTAATAAAGGGGGAAAAGTATACAGAAAACTCCTGCACGAGCCTTTTGCATTACAGTATAACCTGTCTTAACCGGACATTTATTTATTAAACATAAAAGTCTTAGAAAACAGGTGGTTGTTTGATTTAGCGTAAAAGTGATACAGAGTGCTTTTATAGGAGCTTTCTGTATCACTTTTGTCCTGCATTAAGCTACCACCTGTTTTGGAAATCCATATTTCGACTTTTTAAAAGCCACGTAGGACAGGTTCAACTGTTCTATCGGCCTGCTCTAAAAGACACCGGTATCTATTCATTTAGTAGTCGCTGTACAGTAAAACCTCTCTATAACGGCCACTAAATTGTGTAAATTGGTTGGTATTTAGGGCAGGTGGTTGCTTAAAGCAGGGTGAAAGTAAAACAGAACGCTCCTAATGGAGCGTTCTGTTTTACTTCCACCTTGCTTTAAGTAGCCACCTGCCTTTAACATAAAATAATTGATGTAATTTAGTGGCCGTTATATAGAGGTTCTACTGTATGTAATTTTCTGAACCCGGCAAACCATTAACTAGTATTGATTTTGAGAAACAACAGACTTTAAACTTCTGAAAATAAAACTGAAGTTAATGGGAACATTTAATAGACACTGTAGGTATGTCCTATTAACCCTTCGCTTGCTGAAATTTAAAATACAATTCTCCTTCTTTACCCATGTCCTGTTGTATAATTACATCTATCTTCACTGTGTATAAGTATTGCTCTGTGCAATCACTGCTGTGGAGTGCATTGGTTGCACAATAAACTTGTAAATAGTGCAGACCCTGATGAGACAGCTCCGGCAGGAGCTGTCTCATCTGGGTCTTCACTATTTACTGGTAGGTATATTGACGTGAATAGCAAGCGAAGGCTTAACATATTCGTACGCAATATGAACTGCATTTATACATTGTACGACTGCAATTATCGTATGACAGTCTAACATATGGCGGGCACAACTTGCTGCACACCAGAGCGCACGATATCGTCTCTCGTACACAATTAGCCTTAACACTTTCCCTGCTCAGTACCAATGCAATAAATAATGACAACATGAATACTCATTATCTCAATATTTATAATGTTAACTTTTCAAGGGCATATTTTATTTTGACAAAAACTGCAGAATCAGATCTACATCACGTCAAATGCAAACAGAGCAGACTACAGGATCCGTCTGATCTGGGTCTCCTCTGGTTGCAAATGCGTGAAAAAAGCGTTTATATGAAGGAAAGG
Source organism: Azorinus chamasolen (assembly GCA_963576725.1). Lineage (NCBI taxonomy): Eukaryota > Metazoa > Mollusca > Bivalvia > Cardiida > Solecurtidae > Azorinus > Azorinus chamasolen. Next base: position 17,244,979 of record OY755240.1, on the reverse strand, counting down.
TTTAATTGTTTCGAACAATGATGAGCGATGATATGTTATATGGGCAGAAGCAATTATAGTAAATTGCGACTTCTCTTGATAAGACGGACCTCTTTGATTTCAACACTGCTGCACGAAACATACGCTTACTTTGGAGAACCGGATCAACCGCCATGCAATACAGCGTGTCTTTAGATATACACTGTTTGCAAACACATCAGCAAAACAGAATACGATGACCTAATTAGACATCGTGTTTAGCTTTTTACTCCAATGAAAAGCTTTTTACGCCTTTGTACACAGAGGAGAGCCAGATCAGTCGGCTCCTATAGAAGCCATCTGTTCAAGATCTGTTCTGTTTGCTTATAGACTATCTCGGATATGATTATGCTATTGTTCATAGCTATGTATATACAATATAGAATAGTTTATTCATACCTATTATTCATCCTATAGGAGCGTTCTATTTTATGTTCAACTTGCTTTAAGCAGACACCAACTAATTAACACAATATAGTAGCCGTTATAGAGAGGTTTTACTGTACATCTCAAATTATAATGAAATGCAGCAGAAAATGAAATACCATCAAGCAAAACAACTATTTGATAGATTAGTCTGCTGGAAAAAGAGCTCTCAAAGAAACTCTCGAATTCGTTTCGACATGGATCACGAGATTTTCCAGCTGAAGGGTACACGAAGTTAGCTTTGTGTATGAAGTTATTGGGCTATGAGAATGCACAAACAGTACAGTCAGGTCTTATTTGTGAGATTGATAGAACTTACACACTCATTGCACACATTGTATACCGACTGTGTTGAATAATAATATAGAAAGGAATGGAAACACATCCACTCTAAGACACGAGGCTGACGACAATGTGCCATTTAGAGAAGCGAAGGCAGTGAATGGGCAAAATAAAACAGTTTTGAACTACAGTAAAACCTCTCTATAACGTCCATTAAAATGTGCTAATTACTTGGCGTTTAGGACAGGTGGTTGCTTAAAGCAAGGTGAAAGTAAAACAGAACGCTCCTGTAGGAGCGTTCTGTTTTACTTTCACCTTTGCATCTATAGGAGCGTTCTGTTTTACTTTCACCTTGCTCCTATAGGAGCGTTCTGTCTTACATTCACCTTGCTTTAAGCAGCAAACCTGCCTTTAACTCAAAATACTTGATGTCATTTAGTGGCCGTTATAGAGAGGTTTTACTGTAGCGACACTGTACATTGCAGTGAATGGGTTAAATATGAAGTAAACAAAGTTTTGAGCTGGTGACAATGTATGTTGCAGTGCATGGGTTAAAACGATGCTAACAAAGTGTTTGAGCTGGCGACAATGTATATTGCAGTGCATGTGTTAAAACGAAGCTAACAAAGTGTTTGAGCTGGCGACAAGGCATAGAATAGGTTAAATACATGCACAGTTGAAATTCGATATATATCTCGAACTCGGATAACTTTAACTGCGGGTTAACTCGAAGTAAAAGTTCGATCTTTCCAATATTTATAATGCAGAACTGTTCTAAAAGATATCACTATGTACAAATAGAAACACATGTGACTACTTAATACAGACCGAAAGTAATGCTGTAAAACTCATTCAGGAGCTTTCTGCAGTACTTTCGACCTGCATTAAGCTGATTTCGATCTGCAATAAGCTGTCATCGGCCTGAATTAAGCTGTGAACCTGAGAAATTGTTCAGATAAGAAATCAGTTGACTCGTATCTCTGTTATCTCGAAGGAATTAGTATGGTCCATTGAAGTTCGAGATATCGAAGTTAGATTGTATAAGGAAACACAGTTTTGAACTAGCGAGACTGTACCATGCATTGGATGGGTTAAAACGAAGCTAACAACGTGTTGAGCTGGCAACAATGCACCATGCACTGAACGGATTAAAACGGAGCTAAACATATTTGAGCTGGTGGCGATGTTTCATGCAGAGAATGGGTAACATGTGAAATAAACAATGTTTTTAAGTGGCGACAATGTAACACGTAGTGAATAGGTAAATTGTGAAGCAAACAAAGTTTTGAGCTGGCGTCAATTTACTCTGCATACTAAAGATAAATGATGTTAACCATTTACCTTGTGACTATGCTACTGTAAAGTTTCTGCAATATGTCCACTTAAAGGAAGTACCGTAAAACCCATATAAGCTGGATGTTAAATTTGGTACGAATATCGGTCTTAGAGACAGGTGGCAGTTTAATGTAGGATGTGAGACATGCAGAAAGCTCCCCTAGGCGCTTTCTGCATGGCTTTCACCATGCATTAAGATGCCACCTGCCTAAAAGTATCTAAATAATTTTTCTACTAGAATTCCGGTTTAGAGAGGTATAACTTTATACTTCTGGTGTTTTAAAACAGGCGACAGCTTAATGAGGGACAAGACTTATTCAGAAAGCTCATATATGAGCTTTATACATTATGTGTGCCCTGCATAGCGAACCAAATGATTTCAAAGGCTCCCGTGTTAATAAACTGTGTGTTCGCATTTGCGAGCTTTATGGCAGTATGACATTTTGACATCATGAATGTTTATTAGTTGAATTCATACACATGCTTTTATGGCCATAGCAGAAACTGTAAAATCAGGGATGAGTTTAGTTATCAGTGAGCGTTACAGTTTTATGAAACTATTCGCAAATTTGAGGACGGAAATGCTGAGATTACTCCTAATGGTGCAAGTAATCGCAACAATTCGGTCTTAAAAAGTGTGAACTGTTGCATAACTTGCAACGTTTTATTTAACTGAACGGACACCATATATATTTAATTCCATAAGCAGGCAGAACTGGGTCTAGCTAGATCGCGGGTCCACTCTGTTTGCGATGGCAACACCAGAGAGCTATATCAGGTCACGGGTTCAAGAACATCAGTGTCACAATGACATGTCTAGCGAAATTTATGTTAATTTTACAGCAATCAATAGTAAGACAATAATACAAATCCTCTTCTCTATTATCTGAACACACTAACTCTTTCGCTGCCACATTTTATCGTCTGCAAACTTTGTCGTCTGCTGCGATTTTCAGTTCTCAATTTTCAGCATTTTTCTGTTATAAAATAGAAACAGTAACAAACAGTTTGGATCCTGACGAGGCGCCGAGTTACTCCAAATTGTTTAAATAGGTAATGACAGATACGACAATGGCAGCGAAAGAATAAAAAATGGGCGAGAAAACAAGCAGGTTCAGATAACCCTTCTCGTGGTAAGCACGTCGTGGTTGGCGTCAGCAAACAGCTCGAATTCAGATGAGATGTCAAGTATTGACTCGGTGTCTCATCGGGATTCAAGCTGTTTGACACACGGTCAATAGTTTCTTAACCCATTCCCTCATATTGACGACTTTTGACGTCCCTGTTAACTCCTTCCCTGTTCTATGTTTATTCCAAATTTCAATACCTTTTGAATATTCATTAGCAAAATAGGTACAAAGAAATATGGAAGGTGGAACATTGTAGACGTTTTAGAAAGCAAAGAAAAAATTATATTAGCAAACAGAGCATACCCTGATCAGATGGCTCCTCTAGGAGCCGTCTGATCTGTGTCTACTTTGTTTGCAAATGCGTGAAAACAAGTTTATATGAGGGAAAGGGTTAAAGTAACTTTGTAAACCCATTGTGATGAATAGATCATTTGCTCCTAAAGGAGCAAATGCTCTATTTATCACAATGGTATCAATCTACAAAATTCTAAAAAAATATTTTCTCTAGTTAATGCTCCTTTTCGGTAGATTTATTCAAAGACGTTGTATCTAAAAATAGCCTATGAGGTATTGGGTTAAAGGATTGGACGAATCGGAAGTCAGTGAAAATCTGAGATTGAGCAGACATATTTTTTCAGTGTGAGAAGGGTTGATAAGTTGAACTCGGATAACTCGTACTCGCGATAACTCGAACGGAAAGTTCGGCCATTCCAAAATCTCTAAAATGTATCACTATGCATATCTAAAACACATTTCACAGCTCAATGCAGGCCTACAGTAATGCTGAAAGCTCCTTGAGAATCATTCAGCATTATTGTAGACCTGCATTAAGCCGTGAACTTGAGAATTCGTCCAGTTTAGAAATCGGATAACTCGAACTTCTTTATATTGTCCTTTATTAATATCTAAGTTCAACTCTATATTGATTTTCAAGTTCTGAGTCATGAATTGATTTCGTTACACATAAAATGAATATACAGTAAAACCTCTCTAAGAAGAAGTTAGATAGTTTTAGGCAGGTGGCTGCTTAATGCAGGGTAAAAGTTATGCAGAGAGCTCCTAGAGGAGGGTTAATATATTCATATTCCATGATTTCGATGCACATACATGCTTAATGCAGGGTGAAAGTCATGCAGAAAGCTCCTGGAGGAGCTTTCTGCATTGCTTTCACCCTGCATTAAGCTGCAACCTGTCTTCAAGACCGATATTTATACTAACTTTAATGTCCGGTTTAGAGAGGTTTTTCTTTATTGTAATGCTTGCTTGCCGACACATTTCTTACGAATTCTTACGTAACGATATAGTATTGATACGAAATTATCATTAGAATATCAAGGAAACCAAATTTAATTGAAACGATTCTAAAGAGTGATCACAACATAGGGTTTGGTGAAGAAATAATGATTTTAGTATTTGAGTACACACATTTATCTGCTGATCGGGTTCTTACTTGAATATTCATTAGGTAAAGTGTTAACACATTCCCTCCTATAGTAACGCATTTTGGTGCCTCTGTAAAAGTCACATGTTGAAACCATTGTGATAAATAGAACATTTACTCCATTGGAGCAAATGTTCTATTTATCACAATGGTTTCAAAACTACACACTTCTAACATGTTCTTTTTCTCTAGAAAATGCTCCGTTTTGGTAGATTTATTCAAAGAAGTTGGATATGGAATTGATATGAAATTATCATTAGAATATCACGGAAACCAAATTTAATTGAAAGACATTCTGTTTTATTACATAAAATAAAACCTTATTATTTGATCAATATCAATTCAATGCTCTTCCAATTATAAATATTAATTTTATTCTTGTATAACATATTGATTTAAAATCTATTGTCATGAACGGCAGCGTATCATATATCCGACAAATAAGAAAATGCAGTATACCCATAAAAGAAAGTACCTATTGGAGCTTTATGATATTGGTCTACCTGTTTGCAAACGCTTACAATACTGTGTTAGACTGATAAATAGTTCGTTATTTACAGTTGATCTCCAGATCCTTATCTTACGTGATAAATGCCACTCAGAGCGCCAGATACAATCATATACCGGCGGTGGGTGATAGCTATTACGTAAGATTTCATCAATTAAGATGCGATTAGAATCAAAATAAGCTTGCTAAGATCAGACCCTTTGTGTATAACTGATCTGTCAAACAGTCAGGGGATATATTAAAAGGTGTCCCCTGATGCAGGGAGTTACAATTCAGAGTTAGGAAAAGCAACACGTGTTTAGGCCATGCTAGATTTCTAGTATTCAGGATATCCTGACAAAATTATTTTCTCGTAGATACGTTTTATCTTGGACTTGTTATTTTACTGTTTGTGCATTACCACTGTTATACTATACGAACTGGAATTCCAGGATACATAATAAACATATTAATACTAATATCGGAGCAGTTTTCCATCGACCAACTCCATATTCTACAGTGTAACACCTGATCGTTACTACATTTAACAATACAGCGTTATTACAACTGCGTGGTTATCGGATACATGTACAATTAAATATGACATCTTTATGATATTTTTTTAACATATAAAAAGAAAATTGATTTAAAGAAGAAATCTAGATGGCGATCTGCTCTCTGTTATTTATTTTATGTGGAACTATCTTGTTTTTAAAATAAAATAAAGTGGAAGTCTATATCGACAAATGTCTAGCGACGGTATATGATATTAAACACTTTCCTTCATATAAACGTGTTTTAACGCATTTGCAAACAGAGTAGACCCAGATCAGACGGCTCCTAAAAAGGTCTGCTCTGTTTGCTAATGGCATTTTAAAGATTTGATTCTTTACCTTCTAAAATGACTACAATTTTATACATTCTGTATTTCAGTATACCTATTTTGGCCATGAATATTCAGTAGGTATAACAATTTGAAATTAACATAGAACAGTGAAAGGGTTAACCCATTTGCCCCCACGATCCCATATATGGGACGTAGGCAAACAGTGTAGAGTCTGATCAGATGACGCATAATGCAGCGTCTGATCAGAGTCTACACTGTTTGCCGATAGGAAATTCAATATAAAACAAAACAAAAAATAAAATTTAGACCAGACATCCCTTAGATAAAGATAGACTAATCCAATATATAAGCATGGAAGAATCCACTGGGAGCAAATGGGTTAATCATTAACATATACATGTGTGAGACCCGTCTTTCAAACGATCATCGAAGGCCCTAATTTGCGACATTCTCTACAACGCGAATACGGTAGAATCTTTCTTAAGCGGCCATCAAAAAGAGGTCTAATTATGGGTCTGTAAGGCAGGTGGTAACTTAATGCAGCTCAAAAATAATGCAGAAAGCTCCTACTGGAGCTTTCTGCATTACTTTACCATGCATAAAGCAGCCACGGGGTTTTTAATTCTCATATGTTCAATAAATGAATGTCCACTGAAGGCAGGTTTTACTGAAATGAAATTGCTCCCCATTCGTTTACTAAACAATTTAGACTGTATACCTGACTTGACTGTTCAAATTTAGAACTGTCCAATTTTGACTACTGTTTAGAAACGTTTAACTGGGATCAAACAGCTGTAAATCCTGATGACACACCGAGTGTCAAACTGTTTGACAGTCCACTTACGTTTTCAGAAGCAATTGAAGGCAATCCATCCTAAACATTGAAGCAGACGACAATGTTTGCAGATGAAAATTATTTTGCGCTAAAAAGTAAAGACCTGTTGTGATATCTGAATGCTTTCTTATTACACAATTGCAATTTACCGACAAATTAAGATGAAAAGACCCCATAGGAATTTTTGTCCATAGAATGTATTAGTTGAAGTATTTCATTTACAAAAGAACAATCCGGTGGAACCATCGACCTACCGCAAGACCCATGAAGTGACTACCCTGTTTCAAAATTGAAAACGTAATTTGTATAATTCACTTTAATTTCAAGTAGCAACGAATATGCAGTCTAAATAAACAACGCATGAATTTGGAAATTATTTCCTGTTTAACACCTCCACTGCCAAGAAAGCTATTTGATATCATATTCAGACAGTTTGGGTTTGAATCAAGATCAGACGCCATCTAACTCAGCGTTGCATCAGGATCCACAGTATTTGACGCCCTGTTAATATTTTTATATAGACATGAAGAAACGTTTAAGCAGACGAAAACGTGATTGGTAGACGAAACTTTTAGCACTAAATAAAGCTAATAACAGTAACGTAACTCTTCTCTGAGTAAATGTGTCTGTGATATCTTATGTTGACCACTCCAGGGCTTGTTGCAAAACTATTGTAACTCCTTCACTTTGTGAAGGAGTTACAATTGTTTTGCACCAAGCCCTCGCACTGTTCTGAGTATATGGGGTGTACATCACTTATTCCAATATTCAAGGGACGCCCTGATGCTTTTTTACCTTAACTTTTTCAATCCTGAATTATAAGAGTGGAATGCCTCATCAGTGTCTCGTAGACTCAAATCAGCAAGGAAGACTTAAACGTTCTAGAGAATTTTGAATGTCAAACAGTGCAGACCCTGATCAGAGGGCTCCTCTAGGAGCCCTCTGATCTGGGTTAGCACTGTTTGCTAATGGCAGTACGTGATTGCCCCGGGGTGAAAAGGTTAAACACTAATGATTGTGGTCGTTTACATTAGTCTTACAAACAACTCCGAGGTCAATGTAAATCAGAACAATCCGGTGGGAATAGAAGCCAATGTAAAAGCTACCAGTAGTTATTTAATCTGCCAGTGTTTCATTGACTCTTTTCAGCTCTTGTTTGACTCTACAGCTTCTGTGAATAATATATACAGTGAACCCTCATTATACCGGCATTCGTTACAATGACACCCTCGGTATACCGGCAGTATGCATTGAAACAGAATTACCGTAAAGTCTTTTAAACAACCACTGAATAAGTAGGTGCAATGCCAATAAGACAGGTGATCGCTTAATGCAGAACACAAGAAGAGCAAAAAGCTCCCTATGGGATCTAATAGCACTTCTTGTGTTTTGCATTAAGCGCGCACATGATGGTACTAGTTTAAAACTGACCATATCATTTCATATTTAAACTCGTTATAACGGCAGTCTCGTTATACCAGCAAAATGTCTGGAAACAAACGTCTCCGTTATAAGGAGGGTTCACTATTTATGAAAGCGAAAACATTGACGTTATTAAAAGGAATACATTGCGAGCTACAATGAATAGATATATTTTGTGTGATTTCACAATATTTTCACTAAATAAAGTTCACCTTTTACCCATATAAAGATGTTTTTTAATGCCTTTGCAAACAAATGAAACCAAGATCACACGCGGTTCTTGTAGTATCTAATATATATCTGATGATACATTTTCTGCCTTGGCCAGACCTTCCTGTGTTCATATGCCACTATAACAAAATTTAATAAATTAATTGATATTCAAGAAGACATTATATATCAAATATGTAGATACATTGGGTAAATTAAAACATTTTCAGGAATAACTCCTTTGTTTCTCTACCAAACCATATGTTGTGACCACTCTTTAGAATAATTTCTTTGAAACGATTCTAAAGAGTGATCACAGCATAGGGTTTGGTGAAGAAATAACGATTTTAGTATTTATGTACACACATTTATCTGATGCTCGATTTCATACTTGAATATTCATTAGGTAAAGTGTTAACACATTCCCTCCTAGTGACGCATTTTGGCTCATCTGTAAAAGTCACATGTTGAAACCATTGTGATAAATAGAACATTTGCTCCGTTGGAGCAAATGTTCTATTGATCACAATGGTTTCAAAACTACACAATTCTAACATGTTCTTATTCTCTAGAAAATGCTCCGTTTTGGTAGATTTATTCAAAGAAGTTGCGTCTAAAAGTAATCTAAGAGGGAATGCGTTAATGTTAACTATATGTTATTGAGTATTAACACAGTATAAACATAGAGTATAAAAATAGAGTATAAACATAGAGTATAGACATGGAGTATAAAGATACAGTATAAACATAAAGTATAAACATACAGTATAGTATAAACATAGAGTATGAAAATAGAGTATAAACATAGAGTATAAACATGGAGTATAAACATACAGTATAAACATACAGTTAAACATAGAGTATAAACATACAGTATAAACATACAGTTAAACATAGAGTATAAACACACAGTATAAACATACAGTATAAACATAGAGTATAAACATACAGTATAAACATAGAGTATAAACATAGAGTATAAACATAGAGTATAAACATAGAGTATAAACATAGAGTATAAACATACAGTATAAACATAGAGTATAAACATACAGTATAAACATACAGTATAAACATACAGTATAAACATACAGTATAAACATACAGTATAAACATACAGTATAAACATACAGTATAAACTTACAGTATAAACATACAGTATAAACATACAGTATAAACATAGAGTATAAACATACAGTATAAACATAGAGTATAAACATACAGTATAAACATACAGTATAAACATACAGTATAAACATACAGTATAAACATACAGTATAAACACACAGTATAAACATACAGTATAAACATACAGTATAAACATACAGTATAAACATACAGTATAAACATACAGTATAAACATACAGTATAAACATACAGTATAAACACACAGTATAAACATACAGTATAAACATACAGTATAAACATACAGTATAAACATACAGTATAAACATACAGTATAAACATACAGTATAAACATACAGTATAAACATACAGTATAAACATACAGTATAAACATACAGTATAAACATACAGTATAAACATACAGTATAAACATAGAGTATAAACATACAGTATAAACATAGAGTATAAACATACAGTATAAACATACAGTATAAACATACAGTATAAACATCACAAAAAGACTCAACTTTATATACCTATCTTCCTACTAATCAATTTAAAAACACAAGTCAGGTCTTAACTCATGGTGTGTTAAGTGCGTTTGTGGCACCCGTTAAAAGTCGCCCCGTACTTCATTCCCCGTACTTCGTTCTCCGCGTTGTTATATGTTCTGGTCCTTTGGAATCATCAGTTCCAATGCTTTAAGTTATGGAAATTGATTACCGCTTAAGCCGTTGTTAGAGGGCATGCGTAGTGTTGCTCATGAACAGACTAAATAAAACCGGGTCTGCAATTTTCTCTTTTCGCAATGCGGCTTTTGCTTTCAAAATATCTCCTACTTTAATAACTTTTGCTCTTTGTCCCTTTACTCCATAAATACACCTTTCTACGCTTATGCAAACAGAGCAGACCCTGATCAGACGGCTCCTACAGGAGCCGTCTTATCTGGGTCTGCTCTGTTTGCCTATGATATAATATAAATACAATTCGACAGTTTCTGCCATGGCCAACATATATAATATATAGAAGAGTTAAACACATTTTAGGCGGTTTCTTTATGCAGGGTGAAAATCATGAACATATCATCCAGAGGACCTGTATGTATGGTTTTCATCTTGCATTAACGCCTATGCTGCCATTGTGAAGTCTATGTGATAACCTATTTGAACAGTTTTGATCCAGATAAGACGCCGAGTAACTCGGTATCTCATCAGACGATTGATGCCGTAAGTATGTGTTTTGAAAGGTGTAGAAGACGAGCCATTTTGTACACGACATTACAGTATCTGAACTAAAGCCCGATAGTGACACGTGTACTTATTAAAATGTTCACATTTTATTGTATGTTTACTTAACTCTTTCGGCGCCAAATTTTTAATTGTCGTCTGCAATCCAAGTTTGTTAAATCATTCAGTAAAACAAAGAAATGAGATAAATAAATGCAAATTTCAAAGGAACAAAGCACATATATAGAAATAGAGATCGAGAAAAATAGTGAAGTCCCAGATCAGACACCGCCTTGAAAAGGCGGCGTCTGATCTGGGACTGCACTACTTGTCGTGGTGCATTTATGCGACTGCGGCGGTGAAAGGGTTTTTATCACATATCTCTGATGTAGCAACGTATTATGGTTATTATGTTACTACTCTTGTAAATAAAATACATGATTAAAGTACAATTACGCAGATAGGCGTCTTGGCATAATTTGTCATTGAAACACGAACATTTTTAATCCTCTTTTGAATAATTTTACCCTAGTCTTTTGTCACGTCTAACATCTTTACACGACAACTAAACAACTAAAAGTGGCTAAATTATAAATAATAAGTAGAAAATAACCAGAACGTACTAGTCTAAATTATTCCCCTGAAATTGAAGTGAGAAAGCATACGTTTTGATAAAAGACTTTATACATATGATAAAGAACGTTATATATTTTATTTAAAATAAAGTTTGATATTTTAACCCTATACGCCTTTGCAAATAGAGAAGACCCAGATCAGACGGCTCCTATAGGAGCCGTCTGATCAGGGTCTGCTCTGTTTGATTCTTATATAATATATAGACCTGTTTTTGCCATGGTAAATATGGAAAAATAGTCAAACAGGGAGAGTCACACACGAAATGACACCGCACCAAACACCATCTAACAAGAAACGGTAAAGCCACAAGACAAAACATAACAGGACGCATATCAAGACGAAACACATTAAACATTAAGCATATTAAACAACAAAATTGACCGTAGGCTGAAAGCAGGAGTGCCGCCTTGGAACGGCCAGCAACCTTTCCTGTGTTAATGTATCAATATAACAATTAATCTAATTAATATTCATGATGTTAATAATTCTAACATGAATATTCTTGGGGTAAATGGTTAATCCTTTCGATAACCTTACTCGCATTTGCAAACAGCGTGGATCAGGATGAGATGCTGAGCTACATAAGAGACCGAGCTGTTTGACACTTGGTCATATATTTATCAAAAGCATAATCAATTTGGACGTATTAAAAAATACACCAGATAAAAATTTAGCTGTTAATAATTTTCGCAACGTGATAAGGGCTAATAAAATAGTGTTATTCGTCAAAATAGCGTTGTGTAGATATACAGTAGAACCTGGCTTAGGTGGCCACTCATTAGCTGAACAAAGGGGTCTTAAAACAGGTGGTTGCTTATTGCGGGGCAAACGTAATGCAGAAAGATACTATAGGAGCTTTCTGCATTACTTTTGACCTGCATTAAGCTACCACCTGCCTTACGGACACACAAGTATACCTCTTTTTGCTGTCCACTTTTATAAGACAGTTTCTGCTATAAAATGTTTCACGTCAAAATGGCGGCATGCAGATATATGTAAATATGTTCTCTTCTAATTTCACCCTGTCATAAAAATTAAGTTACTAACGCAAACATTTTGAAAAATAAATGCTATGCAGATTGTACACGCATGACACACCAAACACGACACGCATGATACACCAAACACGACACGCATGATACACCAAACACGACACGCATGATACACCAAACACGACACGCATGATACATTTTAGAAAGAAAAGAAACAGGTCTGTCAAATTCCACTAGCAAACAGAGCAGATCCTGATCAGACGGCTCTTATAGGTACCGTGTGATCTAGGTCTACTTTGTTTGCAAATGAGTGAAAACACGTTTATATAAAGGAAAGGGAAAACAATAAAGAATAAAGCATTTCGAAGTGATTTATGTTTGTCAGAAGGCAAAACTAATCACATTTTGCGAAACCGAATCTTAATCAAATCCCATTTAAGTTTTTATCTGATAGAGTTGATTTTATCTATACCATGTTAGTCATTTTGAGTTGCAGCCAAAGAAACGGATAATCAGCGTAAAACTGGAATGTTGTCAATTTTAAAAACACAAATAACAGATATGCAATCAGGCAAAAAGCCCATTGATATATATGTCTACAGTCGGAGAAAACTATCAAAGGAAGCCTCGGATTTATTTCATTAGGTGTTCAATGCCCTCTTTTCAGCTTAAGTGAACACATATTTAGCATAACTCATGAAGTTATTTTTCTGCGAGAGGACATACAGTAAAACTCCTCTAATGCGACCACCAAAAATGGGCATAATTCTGGATGGCAGGGGCAGGTGGTAGCTTAATGCAGGACGAAAGTTATGCAGAAAGCTCCTATAGGAGCTTTCTGCATAACTTTCGTCCTGCATTAAGCAACCACCTGTTTATAAAGGCAGAAATGTTAATTCAATTAGTGGTCGCATTAGAGGGGTTTTACTGTACATTATACAGTTACCCAGTATAACCTGTCATCAAAAGGATTTCTAAGAATGGGCCTGTAAGGCAGGCAGCAGCTTAATGCAGACCAAAAGTATTACCGAAAACTCATATAGGAGCTTTCTGCACTACTTTGGCCCTGCATTAAGCAACCACTTGCTTTATAAGACTCCTATATTCAATAAGTGAATACCCGCTTAAGACATGTTCTATTGTATCGTATTTGTGTGATTGACATGTGTCAGGATGTTTGTTCTCCCTGGTTTATTATTATTTATTATTATTATTATTATTATTATACCACATTTATATAGCGCTCTTTTCACACAGGATATGTGCGTTCAAAAGCGCTGTACATGGATGAAATCAATAATTGGAACGAACCGCATGATTATCTATCCAGACAATGAAAGATTTACAATAGATATACAATAAATATAAAAATCACTAGCCGGACGGAAACGCATGATCGTCCATCCGGTCAGTGAAGATATACAAAAGATATACAATAGATATGAAATCATAAACCGGAAGGAATGGCATGATCGTCCATCCAGTCAATGAAATGTATGCAGTAGATATACAATAAATATAAAATCACTAACCGGTAGGAACCACATGATTATCTACCCGGTCAATGAAAGATATGCAATAGATATACAATAAATGTATAACCACTAACCGGTAGGAACCACATGATTATCTACCCAGTCAATGAAAGATATGCAATAAATATACAATAAGTATAAAATCACCAACTGGTAGGAACCACATGATTAATTACCAAGTCGGTGAATTATAAGCAATATATATATATATACACACTAAATATGATATACAATAAATATGAAATCACTAACCGGTAGGAACCACATGATTATCTACCCGGTCAATGAGAGATTGATTCCTACAGCATATCCCAAGGGCTGCAATGGCAAAGGAATCGTAAGGTATGAGAATTGATGATTATAAGCTACTTTTCCTAAACTGTCCTAGTAGTATATGTTGAAGAAATGTGTTTTCAGAGATCTTTTGAAACATGCCAGTGAGCTTGCATCTCTAATGCCTGATGGCAGAGCATTCCAGAGTTTTGGAGCTGCATGCATGAAACTTCTCTCACCGTATTTTACCTTACGACATTTTGGTACAACCAACGACAAGGAACTACTTGCTGACCTTAATTCTCTGCGTGGCCGATACACGTCAAGCATGTCGACAATGTACTTGGCGGATTCATTGTGCATGGCTTTATACGTAAGTGTCAGAATGTTGAATTCAATGCGACGTTGAACCGGAAGCCAGTGAAGTTCTCTCAAAACAGGCGTGATATGATCATATCGAGGAGTCCTGGTTATGATGCGGGCTGCTGTGTTTTGAACTCTTTGAAGTTTCTGCAATGTGTTTTTTGAAATTCCATGCAGCAATGAGTTGCAGTAGTATTTTTTTATGTAACCAGAGAGTTCACCAAAGTCTTGGTAGCATCAGGTGAGAGGTACTTTCTTATATGACCTATTCGTCGGAGCTGTGCATAACTAGACCTACACACCGAATTGATGTGTGATGCCATATCCATTTGTGAATCGAGCCATGTACCGAGATTCTTTATACACAAAGACGGTTTGATCTTAGAGGGGCCTACTTGCACATTAATGTCTTCAGGTACTACTATGTTTTTTGTATGAAAAAGGATGACCTCAGTTTTGTCAGTATTGAGCTTCAGCATGTTCTGGTGCATCCAAGAGACTATTTCTTTGAGACAGATCTCAACTCGTGATAAAGCTTCTTGTTGACAGGAAATGTCCTTGGGCTTAAAGGATAGGTATAATTGCGAGTCATCGGCATAAAAATGGTGCTTTAGCCCATGGTTTCTGCAGATTGAGCCGACAGGTTTTGTATACATGATGTAGTGTTTTGGTCCTAGGACCGATGCCTGTGGCACGCTATATTTCATATTAACTGGGATGGACAACTCCCCATCTACTGACACTATTTGATAGCGGTCATTTAGATAGGAGGTCATCCACTCAAGGGGTTTCCCAATGATTCCGAAGTCTTTTTCTAGGCGCTTTAGCAATGTTTCGTGATCGATAGTGTCAAATGCAGCCGATAAGTCAAGCATCACCAGAACTGTTGTTTCATCTTTATCTAGGGATTGAAGGATGTCATTCTGAACTTTCAGAAGAGCAGTCACTGTTGAGTGATGCTTTCGGTATGCTGATTGGTGGTGCTCATGTAGATTGTTTGAGTTCAGGTGGGACTCAATACGTTTGTCAACCACTTTTTCTAACACTTTGGAGACAAATGGCAGATTTGATATAGGCCTATAATTCTTAAAAGTACAAAAATGAGTCATGCAGGAAACACCACATACAGAACAAACAGTCGCCCGAACAGCAACACAAGGAAACAGCAAATGTACATAACTATAAAAACAACAAGAGACGCACAAAGACAAAACAAACATACAATAGGAGGAAGATGGAAGTACCGCCTTGGAACGGTCAGTGACAAAATTCACTGGGGTTAAACCGGTTTATGGGCGCCCAACCTCACACTTATTCCATCCCCACCCTAAAAGACAAACAGTGTAAATAAACGTATCCCCTCTCCGACTAATCTACAACAACCGCGACGGCAAATACAGTGGTAAAGTGCATGTATAACGAAAACATTTAAGTGAACATACTGTATCCACCTATCGCTAGTGTACTCAATGATTGAGCTGCAAACAGAGTAACTGTAGAAAAGTAATAAAGGGTACGACAAAAATGAAATAGTACAGATATCCGACGTTCTCCTTCCATTTCTGGATTTAAGAGGTCGCCTTCATAGAGTACTAAACCTTTCTTGTCGGCGTACATGCAAAGAGGCCAGCGTGATTGCCAACTGTAAAAGGGTTCACAACCAAACATGCAGTGTGTTGTAGTACTACAGGATCATATCCCTTTTTAATGAATTGTTTAACAGATTTGATGAACAAAGTGAGAAAATGGGTATGTCCAATAATTTTACGAAGTTTGTAAATCACATCACCATAAAATTCAGGATGTGAAATACCGTGTCGCAGAAGCACCTTGAGATTACATTGGTACTTGTCAATAAGCGAGATATTTCGATAGTAAAATTTAGAGAAAGTTTTTCTTAGTTTATGGTATCTATATCCTTGCTTAAGCAGTTTTTCTGTTAAAATGAGATTTCGACTGTTAAAATCGTCAATAGATGAACAAGCTCTAGCAAAACGAATAAGTTGAGATATATAAACCCCGTAAGATGGAGCACGGGATACATGCCCGTCAAGATGAGGAAAATTTACAATATTAAAATCAAAATCATCTCTTTTGTCATATATTTTAGAAGAAATCATTCCATTATTAATTTTAAGGTCTAGATCAAGAAACACTGCATAATTGTCGGACGGGTTAGCTTTATTCAATTTGAGTTCTTTAGGATAAATTGTAGGAATCAGAGCATCAAAGAAAGGGTTATCTAAGTTAAAAATATCATCCAAATATCGACAAGTTTCATTGAAGGCTTTTATAACATCTTCTTGTGATTGAGGATTCAAACGTAACATGAAAGCTCTCTCATAGCAGTACAAAAACAAATCTGCGACAAGTGGTGCACAATTCGTACCCATAGGAATACCAATTACCTGACGGTATATAGCATTCCCATAACGTACAAATATGTTATCCAAAAGAAAGGTTAGTGCTTCGCAAACTTCTGAGCAAGTCCAATTGGTGTAATATTTCATTTGCTCGTCAGTAAAGAAAGCTTTTTCAGCATTACATGCCAAGAATGATGTTTTTTCCCGGGCAAATACTTTCTGGATTAAGTTAGTAAGCTTATCCTTAATTAAAATATGAGGAAGAGTTGTGTACAGAGTAGAAAAATCGTACGTGCTTACAGTGGATGCAAAGTTCATTTGAATCGAGATCCGGTTTCTTTAAAATAGGTCTGACATGTGACCTTTTGAAACTTTTTGGAACATAGGCATTGTCTAAAGAGGTGTTTACAATGTTTGTCAAAATCGGTAGGAGTTCATCAAGGCATGACTTTAATAGCCATGTAGGTATTGGATCCAGTTCGCAAGACTTACAGGGGGATGCCTTAATGATATGTCCTACTTCTTCTACTGTAGCTGTAGCAAACTTTTCTAATACATTTGTTGAATGCTGCATCTCAGTGTCAATCGGCGCACTGGATACAGTGCCTGATGCAATATCTGCACGTATTTTGTCCACTTTGTCAACAAAAAAGTCACTGAATTCTTGTGCAAGATGCTTCGAGGACGAAGTCTTAGGCAATGCGATGTCACTAGTTGAACCTAGCAGATGCTTAGTGACTCTGAAAAGACTTTTTGAGTCTGCCTGGCATGCTTCAACTTTCTCTGAGTAGAAATCGATCTTTGACTTAATTAGTAGCCTGTTGACTTTGGCACACTGTTCTCTGTATAGCTGATGGTCTATTGTGAGTCTGGACTTCTTTTTCCAGTTCCGTTCCAACTTGCGCCTTACATGTTTAGCATCATGCAGTTCCTGGGTATACCAAGGACATGATGGTCTGAGCGTTATGGTTTTTGTACACAGTGGTGCATGTTTATTGACAAGTGCCGCCAGTGTTTGTGTATATGACTTAACCAGCTGATCAACATCTGTCGTCTGCATACTCGATTCGATGGGTTCCGAGTTTAGGAGATCTCTTTTGAATGATTCGATATTAATTGCCCTAAGTTTCCGAAATGAAACAGTTTTCCTCACTGCTGGGGG
This sequence comes from Azorinus chamasolen, assembly GCA_963576725.1. Classification (NCBI taxonomy): domain Eukaryota; kingdom Metazoa; phylum Mollusca; class Bivalvia; order Cardiida; family Solecurtidae; genus Azorinus; species Azorinus chamasolen. The sequence goes on along the minus strand of OY755240.1, from coordinate 17,226,871 downwards.
TTTTGCGGCCTTTGCCTCGAAAGTTACGGAAAAATGATCTCGCGCAACTTTACCACTACTGTCGGACAGTCCAGGATATGTGACTTCAATGTTTGACACACAGTCATCACCGTCCCGTGTAATAACAACATCAAGGGTATGTCCCCCTATATGAGTGGCTTCACTCACATGTTGTCGCAGTCCAAATGATTCGAGTGTACTAACAAAGTTAGCAGTGTTTCTGTCATTTGGAATGTCAAGGTGTATGTTTAAATCCCCTACAATGACGATGGTGGCAAATTTAGACAAGAAAGATGGCCACTCATTCTCAAGAAAATCCCCAGTTTTTAGACCATTTGCACGTGATGGTGGCGGTCTGTAAACAACTACTAGACGCAGAGTGAAATCTCGGGTACTTAAAGTGCAGTCCATGTACTCAAACTTTGAGAAATCATTATCTCTTGTTGATGTATGGAAGCGAAGTCCTATTGAAGCCTTATGTATGACTGCTACCCCACCGCCACGGTTGCCATTGCAGCGAGGGACATGTCCGATTTTGTAATGAGGAGGAACCAGTTCGTTTAAACACGATTTGTCTACAGAACTACCGAGCCAGGTTTCCGTAATGGCTACCACGTCAAAGCCATTTGAAACGATATAGTCGCAAATAGAAAGGGTCTTGTTTTTAACTGACCTGGTGTTTAAACTGCATACCTTTACAAAAGTCTGAATTCTGACTGGCATTGGAGTTTCGCGATTTACATGCACAAGAGTTTCCGTTTTCTTAGAAAAGGGCGCTGTTGAGAATTTACTCGTGTGCCGGTGTGGTTTTGAAACAATGGGGATTATCTGGGGAAACTGTTTCAAGTGACTGAGATTTACGCCATCAGATGAAACCCTACTTTCAGTTTGACGGTTTCCAGAAACAGTTGGAATTGACTGAGGTATTTCCCTTAATTTGTTTAAATGAACACCTTTATTTACATCCCAACTACGCCTTGAATTTGAGTTGCCCCCTTTAGAGCCTCTGAATTTAGCTAAGCCAATTTGCCCAAAATCTAACAGCCCTAACTGTCTCAACCTGGACAATACTAGCGTGTTGGGTTTTAAAATGGGCGATGATTGCCCTATAAAAGAAAGATCACACCTTGTATACTGTATCTGTGTTGAACTAATCCGCTTCTTTCCTTCACATGTATATCCTAATGCCTGAGGCACACACATTTGAATTTAAAAATCCAGTATTGCACAAAATTGATTTATTTATTTCACTTTTTTATGTCAAATCACAAAACAGAATCACTTAAAAAGTACACCATTCTATTAACACTTCCTTCATGCACTATTGTGTCACTTTTTGGAAAGTTTTATAGAGTATTTCCCTCTTAAATCTATGCAAAGCATCAGAGCGAAATCAATGCAGCCTTCACACTTTGGCGCATAATAAGTTTACGGACATTTGCCCCCGGACACTTGCCCCCCGGACATTGCCCCCCCCCCTATTTGGGCATGGGCGGACATTTGCCCCCTGGGGTTTTAGCTTGGGCGGACATTTGCCCCCTGACATATGCCCCCCTGTTTGACTTGGGCGGACATTTGCCCCCCCCCCCCCCCTAGTGGTTTAGCTTGGGCGGACATTTGCCCCCCTGTTAATTTTCTCGAGGGCGGACCTTTGGTCATTTTTTGCATCACCAGCATCCCTAAAACATTTTACAGGAAGTTGGGCATTTAAAACAACAAAGTGTTTATATATAAAAATACCTTCAAATAGCAACTAATCATGCGTGGGGTTTCCAAAGCTTTTACAAACGAGTTTAATTGAGGCCTCTATTTACCTTTTTTGCAATGATTTGATGCGTGTAAATATCCTCAGTATTTAATTCGAAAGCTATTTGCAAAAATTGTAAACACAGAGGTTATATATATGCAGAAAAGGGTGTGTTCCAAATCAAATGATTCTGCTACATCAAACGTGACCTTTCATTTTCTGAAAACGGTGACCTTTCATTTTCTGAAAACACTGACAGCGATATTTATTGTTTTAACACACAAAGGTGTATGCAGCAGAACGTGACCTTTCACTTATTGTCATTATGTTGTTATGTGTTAAAAACATGGCAAGTGTTAAAGGCATTTCAAAGCTCCTTATATAAGTGACCCCCCCTATATACACAGTATCCAGCTGTGCTCCTGCAGTGTCCAGTCAGGGTCCATAGCCATAAGTGATAAAGTTATGCAATTATACATTGATCCTCTGTGATGGTAGCCCGCCTTATCAGTTTGTGTATCAGACCCCTGACAGTAGGCTCCCAAAATACACAGCATGGGGTTAATGGGTCAACATTCCTTTCGAAATGCTTTTGGATTAGGGGTTTGACTAGCCTAAAGGTAGTGAAAAATTCTACACTTACGCAATTCATGTCGGCTTAGCTTTTATGATAAATATTTGTTTGAAAACTACGAATTTTGCTGACTTTGATTCATCCGACACAATTTTTCACAATAAATAAAACAAGATCTGGAGGTAATATACATCTGTTTGTTATTTAAATACAAAATTACCGATTTAAAAACAAAAAGTACTTTACACAATTTAGATCTAAGCAATTATTTAAAATAGCTACATTTCTGTATTAGAGCATTTTCTAATGAATCTCTATGGAATTTCTCTGGGTTTTCTGAGATCGAGTCACACAATACATGTGCTCTCAAGACCACAAGGGGGGGGGGGGGGGGGGGGGCAAATGTCCGCCCAAGCCAAAACACCAGGGGGGCAAAAGTCCGCCCATGCTCAAATAGGGGGGCAAATGTCCGGGGGGCAAGTGTCCGAGGGGGGGGGGCAAATGTCCTAGAATCGTTCTCCCTTTGTACCGGAACTAGATAATGCATTTGGACGTGTTTTGCCACTATATGCCATACTAAAACATCATTTTAACATACTGTCTAACATATACCCGCGCCTCAATGATTCCGTTTCATTATATTTGTTATTCATTCGCTATTTGTTGTCCAATTACATATAGTTGTCAGTTTAATGACTTAAATACAGACATAGATAATCAGAGTATGACGTCACAAATTGCTAATGAGTCCTTCTCAATCTAAGCGTGACCTGTCTAGCATTTGCAAACAGCTTGGATCCAAATGAGACGCCGAGTAACTCGGCATCCCATCTGGATCCAAACTGTTTGACACTCGGTCAATAGTTTTTCGCAGGCTTGCTTGAAGAACGAATTAGAAGACTGTAAAAAGTAGAGATTAACCCTTTCACCGCCAATGTCGCATAAATGCACCACGACAAATAGTGCAGTCCCAGATCTCTCAGACGCCGCCTTTTCAGGGCGGCGTCTGATCAAAGACTTCGCTTTTTGTCTCACTCTCTATTTATATACGTATATATGTGCTTTATTCCTTTGAAATTTGCATTTATATATCTCATTTCCTTATTGTACCAAATGGTTTAACAAAAATTGGATTACAGACGACAATTAGATATTTGGCGCCAAAAGGGGTAAGCAGACATAAAATGTTTAGCATGAGAAGGTTTTTACACTGTTACGATGAAATGACTGCTATAAACCAAATGTAGGGTAAGTGATAAATACAGCAGTGGATATATTTATCACAATGGCTTCAAACTACAAAATTCTAGATTTTTCCGTTTCTGTAGTTAATGCTCCTTTTCGGTAGATTTATTAAACTTTAAAGACCCATAATTAGAATTCCTTTTGATAGCCGCTTTACCACGCCCCTAAATCGGTTCATTCCTTTATTTCGCGCGTTCAGAATTATCTCTGTCTATTCATAGGTCATAAATAAGATTTGTCACCGGACTTGTTATTGCGTTTTTGTCTGGTTTTGTTTCACGCACACTCACAACTATTACTAGTACAGCTGCATGATGAACGACCAATGCATCACAACAATTTCAGCGTCATAAATTCAGCTTTACAAGTTCCATAAAATGTTTGTTATTCTTATTCTTTGAAGGTATTCAGCTACTGATCTGTAAATAACACATGTTAAGTTTCTTCTCCTGCTGAAAAGCGACTGGAATGGTATTTGAACAAAAACTTGTATCCAGATGAGAGGCCTGGTAAATCGGCGTCTCATCAGGACCCAAGCTGTTCGACATTCGGTCAAATGATATCAAAGGCTTGAATTGCAGGTCTTGACCCACTCTCTCATATTGATGCCTTTTGATGCTTCTATAAAAGTCACTTTCTGAAACCATTTTCTCCATAGGAACAAATGTTCTATTTATCGCAATTGTTTCAAAACGACACAATTCTAAAATTTTCCTTTTCTCTAGTAAATGCTCCTTTTCAGTAGATATATTCAAAGATGCTGAGGCTATAGGAGCCGTCTGATCAGGGTCTACTCTGTTTGCTTATGGTGTAATATAGATCTGATTCTACAGCTTCTGTCTGAGGCAAAATGTCATGTGTTCATATGCCGTTATAAAAATATATTATTAACACATTATCCCCTAGTGACGCATTTTTGCGCATCTATAGAAGTCACTTTATAAAACCATTGTGATAAATAGAGCATTTGCTCCTATAGGAGCAAATGCTCTATTTATCACAATGGTTTCAAACTACAAAATTCTATTTTTTTTCCTTTTCTCTAGTTATTGCTCCTTTTCGGTAGATACATTCAAAGAGGTTGGGTCTAAAAATAGCCTAGGAGAAAATAAGTTAAGATTCATGACGTCATTATTTCTTACATGAATATTCAACAGGGAAATTTTTAATGTGTATTTAAAAACTTTTAGCCCAAGACTATTCATGTCGTAAAATGTATTAAACGGGACATGGACACAGGAAGTTTTGACCATGGCAGAAGCATACATGTATCTATATTATATCATAAGTAAACAGGGCAGACCCTGATCAGACGGCTCATACATAGTCTAGGTCTGCTCTGTTTGTAAAGACGTAGAAAGGCGTATTTATGGGGTAAATATTATTTAATATTCCTGGGACAATGTGTTAATCAATAGAGTTATTTAATGACTACTATGTATTGACTGTTAAATGTATGGCATAAAAATATAAACTGAATAACATTTACAATCTGCTGCTTCTTATCACATTTGAATGGTGTGTTATGTAATACGTGTGGGCAACTTGATTTACGATCAGCTGGAGGCTTGTCTCGACAAGCCCAGCGGATGAAGTAAACAATATCATAAAACGTAGGGATATAACGAGCTATACGACCTTCGGTTGATACAACAAAAGAACTAATGTTCCACCAAGTCTTAATTTATTAATATACAGTACAATCCCTCTAAACCGGACGTTAAATTTAGTATAAATATCGGCCTTGTAGACAGATGTCAGCTTAACGCAGGGGGGGGGGGGGGGTCATGCAGAAAGCTCCTCTAGTAGCTTTCTGCATTACATCTACCCTGCATTAAGCTGCCACCTGCCTAAAAGTATCTAAATTCTTCTCCGCTAGAATTCCGGTTTAGAGGGATTTTTCTATTTATCCTGCCACCAACCGCTAAAACGACCGTGAAACAGGTTGCCGGATATTTTTTGTGTTATCCTACCACTACCTACAGTTTCCCCTTTTCCTAAATACTATAGGCAATGGAGCTCGGGACCAAATTTGATATCCAGTCACTTTTCCTTATATGGTTGGCGTAGGAATACGGAACTATTTTGACCCATTTTATTTGACAGATGACGTCATTATTTTGACCCGTCGTTGTTTACACGACAGCAGTACAGATAAAAAGGGATAATGATAGAAAGAAAATATAACAAAATATCAAATAATTTTAATGAACAATTAAAATTATTCTTTTTTTATTGTGAACATATTTAAAAACAACTCCAAACAAAAGGTTATATGATATCAGTATTTTTTAAACTGATAAACAGCATCAATTTATTTGTTCTTCTGCTGCAAAACTCTGTCTTACTGGAGAATAGAAAAATGTCAGATTACATGGCACAGGCCAATTTTGATGTATTATGGGATGGTTTTGCGGATCCAGATGATGTCATATCGGCTGATGCCAGATTTTTGGAGAGGTTTGGGATATGCCCTTCAGATTTTGATGATAATTCCACACCTGAATATGCAAACAATTTGGACAGTAGATCTAGATCCATCTCTTTGGAAAAAGATGCAACATGTTCAAATAGCCAAGAATTTCAAAACTTGTCCAATGCTGATGTTGTAAAATACATAGAAGATCAAGAAAATCAAAACACTGCCAAAAAAACCTTATTAGATATAAAGAAATTTGAAAGATTTTTGTTAACAAAAGGTGAGAAAAGAATGTTTCATACAATTGAACCTGAACAGTTGGACGAGTACATTGCTAATTTTGTGCTCTCTGCCAAAAAGAATGATGGGAATGACTATGAACCCTGTTCTTTAAGAAATATAATATCAAGCCTTGATAGAAAATTGAAAAGAGCCAAATATCCGTACAGTATATTTAGAGACAATGGGCCAGCTTTCCAATTGACAAGAGATGCATTGAAGGCCAAACAGAAATCCCTCAAGAAAATGGGCAGAGGAAATCGACCGAATTGTGTTGCCCCAATTACGGATGAGGAAATCAATATTCTTTACAAAAAGGACTTATTAGGAGATGCTAACCCAGAAGCCCTACTCAACACCATGTGGCTGAATAACACAATACACTTCGGCCTGAGAGGTGTCAAGGAAAATCATAATTTAAAGTAATTAGCTCTAGTTTCAGATTATTTTTACCATTTAACCCTTTCCCTGTTCTGTATATCTGCCAAATTTCAGTACCTACTGAATATTCATTAGCAAAATAGTTATGATGAAATTGGGAAGGTTGAACATTTTAGAAAGCAAGGAAACAGATCTATCAAATTATTTTAGCTAACAGAGTAGACCCTGATAAGACGGCTCCTCTAAGAACCGTCTGATCTGGGTTTACTCTGTTTGCAAATGTGTGAAAACATGTTTAAATGAGGGAAAGAGTTAAAAAAGATTTATTCTTTAATTATGTACTCAATTAACCCTTATCCTACTGTAAAAAAAATTTGCCAGTAAAATTGTCATTTTTATCTATACATTTTGAAATTTAAAATAACATACATATTTACTTCTCAAACAATTTGGATCCAGATCGGACACGAAACAATGCTTCATGTGATATTGATCAAAATGGTAGAGTAAGTGCATGTACCAGTCGAATCGCGATTAGCAGGCAAAGGGTTAATATTGCAAATAATATAAATCTATGTAAATAATTGTATAAAGTGTAAACTACAAGAATCTAACACATGTGATACTTTTTAACCCATTACGTCATAGGCTATTTTTAGATCCAACTTATTTGAATGACTACTAAAAAGGAGCATTTACTAGAGAAAAGGAAAATTTTATATTTGTAATTGTGTAGTTTTGATACCATGTGATAAATAGAGCATTTGCTCATATGGAGTAAAAGCTCTATTTATCACAATGGTTTCAAGAAATGACTTTTACAGAGGCATCATTATTAGGGAATGGATTAACATTGAAGCTTAATTAATCGACTAGTAAAAACGTTTTTACTATAGCCTAAATGACTGGTGGCATTTTAATGAAGGTCAAAAGTAAAACTATGGAAGAAATGGTTAAGCATTAAGAATATTCAAAGTTGACACACATATCAATGTTTTTTCTCAGATGGGGAGACATCACACTGCAAGAAACCTCGACTGGATGTAAATACTTGGAGCTAAATGAACGTCAGACTAAAACACGCACTGGAGAAAATATAAACGATGTCAAATCTGTCAAACCAAAAATGTTCTCCAACCCACAAGATGCTGCACAAGATCCAGTTCGAATGTATGAGGTATATGCCAGCAGGCGACCTATTGGTTACAGTGAACCTCTGGATCCTTTTTACATTGCACCAAGAACTGTGCCGTTGTCTTCCAGTGGAGATCAATGGTTTTTAAGAAATCCAGTTGGAGAAAAGAAAATTGCAGGTCTGATGAAAACCATGGCCATCAAAGGTCAGTTGAACAATTCAAAACGGTTAACCAATCACTCTGCAAGAAAGCACTTGGTTCAAAAACTTAGAAATGCTGGTGTAGCTCCCACAACAATCATGCAAATGAGTGGTCACAGGAACATACAATCTGTGTTGAATTACAGTCAGATGTCTGAGGGTGAGCAGATGACCTGTTCAAATCTGCTGTCAAATGTAAGTTCTTCTGCGGCTGCACCAATTCACCATCAACAAACCCCTTTGGCACCAACGGCTAGCCCTTCTAATGAATGTATTCAGTTCCCCCATGTTGCTGCAAACATTCCATCTAATCAACGGTTGGCAGATACTCCTGCTACAGTACAGTCTGGCATGGGACCTGAAATTGAAAACAATCAAAATCAGGCAAATGTAAACTTAAGAAACAATGATTTGCAGTCAATATTTGCAGGTGCTACAGTAAACATTACCAACTTTAACCTTAACTTTAAGTAGGTTATGGTAATGAACTTAGAAACTTGATTTCATGACTTTCCTGTTCATGTTTAATATGCTGTTTACTTTTTTATTACTTGTTAATGAATTGCTTTCCATTTCCAAAAGTGCAAATATGTATGCACATCATGTATATTTCCAATGTGCAAATAACATGCAGCTATAAATAAAGCATGATGATGCTCACAAAGCAAAATGAAAGTAAAACAGAAAGCTGGTTCCAGATATTTCTGCTTTACTTTCATATTTCTTTATCAGATTATGCTGTCATTAATATTCAACAGCATCAAATAATCATTTGTGTTGCTTATGCAGAATTGTTAAAGGCGTCCTATGAGGCTTATGCGGAGGAAATTGTAAAAAAGGTGTTTTAACATGGATGTTTGATTTTGAATTGACCAGAATACAGACATGAATATAACTTTCAATTGAATTTTGATATTCTTTCAAATAGTGACTGGGTTTTGGTGGGTCTATTTTTGAAATAGAACCATGAATATGTAGACATTTAGCCGGGTAGAGATTGCGGTGAAATAAGTTTAGGCAAAAAAAGGCAGGTGGTTAATTACTACTGAAAGCAGGGTGACAGAAGTTTTCTTATTTGTTTTTGCTTTCATAAACTCCTTTCAGTCTGCCACACAGAAAGAAAAAAGAATGAGGGAGAGAGAGATATAGAGAAATAGAGAGAAGAAAGATGGAGAGACTTATTACCTGCCACTTATCAGGAAAACATCTTAGTCCGACGTCATGGGCCCATTGTGAACTGCCTTTTTAATCTCAACAAGCACATGTTACCCCACCCACCGATGTTTTGCACGTCGACGCGAAATCCATTTCCAACAGTTATAAATCCAAGTTTTAGATTTAACATTGTTATTGCATCACAAGACATGGTCACTGTAAGAAAGCAGATCTAACGTGAAGTCCATGAACGCTGTATAAGTCCAAAATGTGTTTGATAATAATTAATTTTGTTTTCGCCATCAACGATGAACAACGATGACCTCTGATCGTCTCACATGTAAAGCTGACATGTGCGGGTTTTATCAATGACATGAGATAATTTATGTCTAGTTCGATTAAGAATAAGTATATTCGCACTTCGTTTCTCTTTTTGCAGCCTTTACTCATCTTTTTGTGATTATATGAACAAAAAATAGGTGCACTATTTTTTTCGTAAAGCAGTACTTCGGTTATTTCTATTTATAGAAATCATCTAAAAGAGTGTAAAGAAATCGGAAGGGTGCTAAGAAAAGAAAGAAAAATTATATTCGTTTTATTACTGTAAAAAATATGATTGTTATTTGGTAGCAGAATAAATAGAATAACCTGTCACTGACGAGATATGTTAAAGTTTATCCGGTTCGGGACGAAAATCGAAGGGCTCGCCAAGGCTCGCCCTTCGATTTTCTACCCTCACCGGATAAACTTTAACATATCCGTCAGTGACAGGTTATTCTCTATATCCTAATGGGACGGACTGTCTAACTCTCTCGCGGCCATAGACGGACCCTTAATGACACACGCAAACAGTTTAGATCCAGAAGAGGTGCCGAGTAACTCATTGCCTCCTCAGGATCGAAACTGTTTGACACAGAATATATATAAGGAAAATTATAAAATGCCACATTGAAACCAGGGGCAGACGGAAATTTTAGCAGAGGAATTTCATTTGGGACTGAATGGATGAATCGCAACAAAATATTTCATCAAGTATACGTAAATGGTTATTTTATTTCAGTTCCGAATGAGTTTGTTGTTTTGGTCCACAACAGTTATTGTCTTGCGAGAATTATCTTTCGATACAAACTCTTTCTGCTTTCTCTGCGACACATTGGCGTACTATTTCCAAATAAGACATTGGCCGATATTGTTCATTTAGAATATTAATATTTTCCATTGACACTTTGGCATTCAGTGTTATCATAGATTAGCTATCCATGAAACTAATATTCTTGAAGGAATTGCAACAATGTACCCTAGACAAACAGTCGCAGTGCCAAAGACAATGAGTCTGGCAATCAAAATGTCGATGTCAATGAACTACTATAGTCGCACTGACGACGACATGGGGTCTGCCAGTAGTCGTGTCGTCGAGAAGAAGCTTACCAGTTGTCGTATTGTCAGCCTAGCAGTCACCGTGTAGAAGCCTCGGGTCATTGCAGTCGCAGCGTCAAGAACATGGAATGTTATGTTGGTGTAAAATGTTTAATGGTATAGGATATAGCTCTAACGATGCAGTAAAGTGTGTATGTAAAACATAATTATTACTAAGAAAATGTGTACAGCAAACTCACAAAAAGGCAGATATCATGCACAGTATAGCAAAACTGTAGAAAGAGCCGTTTCTAACAAAATTGTAATCATTGACTTACATTGTGGATAATGATTAAATGTGTCATTTAAATGAAACCATTCAAATGATTGTAATATTAGTAAGAGCTGTTTCTAGACAGCGTGGTTGGCTATTGTAAAACATTAAAGAAAATAATGTGGATAATGCAAAAACATAGCTAGATATAGGTATGTTTGAAGTTAGACTGCAAAAATTATTGATGACTGTTAATTCTTTCCCAATATCAATGTAGTTGCAGATGTTTAGCCTTGACGGTGTCAGTGCAAAACTACAACAAAACTTAAGGTTTAAAAATACTGGAATTAATTTGGTCAAAAGTTGATGTACAGTATCATTACACTTTACCCTACTAATGACCAGCAGTTACTAGATATATGTAAAGTTTAATTTAGCAGCTGATGTGTGTATAGGTGTAGACCTGACAAGGCTTGTTTAGAAAAGTTAATGAAACTAAGTTGAAAAAGGGATATCATTCTAATAATATAAAAGTTTATAACTTAGGTGTGCTGGCAGCTGTGACTTGAAGGCATGTGTGAAGTTTAAACCCAAGAACTGAAGTGTTTTCTAAAATAGAGTCAAAGAATGCAAAACCTTAAGTTTTAACAACACCAAATACGAATGACTATCTTGACGCCAAGCAGAATACCCAACTCCCGCCGTATTTAATTACCTACAAAGGTTTGCAATAAAATGTTAGCAATAGGTATGGAAAAAGTTTTAACAGCATTGCATGGATGAACGTATATTACAGAAATATTCCCATGTCAATACAGCACCAGATCTTGGTCACATAGAAATATTACACATGATACTAAACAATAATAATAAGCAATACCGTATAAACTTTTACATTAGATAAGTACGAAAGCATCAACATCTGGTTTTGTTTCACTCACATCATCAACATATTATTGTCTTTATAACAACCCATTTATAGCACATGCTCATAATAGATGGTTTCTTTAGACAAAAAATTAACACATATTACAGGGATCAAGTATTATGAGATCATAAACAAAAGGATATATAATTTGTGCGAACAATGAATCTTAAAACGTATTATCTGAAAGGTGACAGAATGCATGTGTTAACCCTTTCACCACCGAAGTCGCATAAATGCACCACGACAAATAGTGCAGTCCCAGATCAGACGTAGCCTTTTCAAGGCGGCGTCTGATCAGGGACTTCACTTTTTGTCTCATTCTCTATTTCTATATATGTGCTTTATTCTTTTGAAATTTACATTTATCTTTCTCATTTCCTTATTGTACCGAATGATTTTAAAAAAATTTGGATTGCAGACAACAATTAGAAATTTGGCGCCGAAAGGGTTAACATATTTTGTATTGATGGAATATTATAGAAATATTCATATCAAATCTGCACAAGAATATGTTCACATATAGAACATCTAAAACTACATGATAATTATAAACAATACAATACTATATAACGAATGTTTGACAAAATTTACTTGATCATGACTGTTATGCAAGTGTATTGTAAAAAGATGATATCTCATCTGTAAATATGTGTAGCTTTGCAAATATGGAAATAAAACAGTCAAACAGGGAGAGCCACATACGAAAGGACACCGCACCAAACATCACCAAACACGAAACGGCACAACCACAATACAAAACCCAGTAGGATGCATATCAAGACTTGAAATATTAAACATTAAGCATATTAAATGACAAAGTTGACCATAGGGTGAAAGCAGGAGTTCCGCCTTGGAACGGTCAGTAGCCAAATATGGCTACTGGGGGCTTACACCTGGTTTACGGGTACATGTTTAACAGTATTTTGTGTTCTACTAAGGGAAGAATTTGATTTGTGCAATTTCGTTTTTATGTTAAAAATCGTAACAAATATGATGAACATTTGGCAAATGCCAAATTCGGTCTGCTGTGAAATGGTAGTAATGGAAGTCATGAGGTCATAATGCGTAATGCGGCGTCTGTTCAGAATCTACAATGTTTGCCTACATCCCATATATGGGATCGTGGGAGCAAATGGGTTAATGTTGTCAAGCAATGTCAGTAGAGCAGGACATATGGTGCCTTCTTTATCCTATCATTTAAAATTACTTCCAAGCGAAACAGTGTTGTCTATGTAATTGTCAGACCAGGTTGACCTACTTTCGTTTTCAGCACGATTTTTTGTGTGTAAAGACCATCGACGCTACCTGAGCAGTGACTGTGCATTGAAATCATTGACTAAAATGTCAATAAGCATTTGATGCCACTTACCTCGATTCAAGATTCAAGATACACTTTATAAGTAACGTAAACATTGACATGTTTCTTGTTACATGATACAATTTATTATATACGAAATTATATATGTGACAGCAATGTAATCTAAAACTTACAAATATACTTGCAAATGGAAACTTTTTCTGTGAAATCAAGGCCGATGTTATGCGGATTTTTTGCGCAGTTTCCCTATTGTGTAAAAATACGCATCGATTATCTTTTTGCCAAAAATACGTTACCTTGCTTGTGCTTAGAATAAAGGGAGAGCCAATTAAAACCTATTATAGTAACATCAAAAGACTCTTATTGGTATAAATGTTGTAATTCAGACTGATTAAAAAGCAAATTGATTCGTTAATGACAAGCTTCTGCGTAATCACATTGAGTTGGCGCATGCGTATTGTAGACGCTATAGACTGTATGCATCATATTTCCAGGCAGATTTATCCCGCTAGACTGAAAAAATGCATGACCACTGTAATGGCTCCTGCTTTCAAAGTAAACACGTCTGATGACCTCTGATGACCTCTCCAATGAAGACTATCCCACTGACCTCGTATTTAACTCTATATGTTCAGTAACAAAATAGAACTGTCCAGTTCAATCTTCTCATCTGTTTATATACATCTAGTCACGCATGCGTTAATTAGGACCAACATTAACCAATTTCGCTGCCAAATTATGTCGTCTGCTAACTTTGTCGTCTGCTACAAATTTTTTTGATTTTCTTCATTTTTGTTTCTAAAACATAGTAACAGTTACAAACAGTTTGGATCTTGATGAGACGCCGAGTTACTCGGCGTCTCATCTGGATCCAAACTGTTTGCATAGGTTATCACATCTCCGGCATTGGCAGGGAAAGGGTTAACAAATTTAACTATGTCGCTGCCGAATAGTGTCGTCTGCAAATGTTGTCGTCTGCTACAAATTGCGTTTATTTATCCCCCGCACATTCTTTAAAAAAAAGCATCATTACAGTGAATAAACAGTTTGGATCCTGATGAGACGTCCAGTTGCTTGGCGTCTCATGTGGATCCAAGCTATTTGCAAAAATGCAAATGCCACACTGCCAGTGAAAGACATAACCGGTGTATGATGTCTGTCAAGAATTTGATATGTTCAGTTGTGACTACGTCCGATTCCTTCAATTAAACGTGTTTTCACGCATTTGCAAACAGAGTAGACCCAGATCAGACGGCTCCTGGACGAGCCGTCTGACCAGGGCCTGCTCTATTTGCTATTGGAACTTGGTAGATCTGTTATGTTCTAAAATGACTACAATGTTCTACCTTCCATATTTCATTATAACTATTTTGTCCATGAATAACAGTAGGTATTGAAATTTGGAATATATATAGAACAGGGGATGAATTTAGCTTGTCACACAGCTTTGGTCCTGATGAGACATCGAGTTAGCGGTGTCACGTTGAGTTAGCGGTGTCACGTCGAGGTAGGCCGTGTTACACCGAGTTAGGCGGTGTCACGTAGAGGCAGGCGGTGTTACACCGAGTTAAGCGGTGTCACGGCACGAAAGGTGGAATAAGGGTTAAGTCCCATTGTCTATATGCACTTGTCCAAATATAGTTTAAAGTTCAATATCTCGAACTTCATGGGGCCATACAAGTTACTTCGAGATAACAGAAGTTCGAGACATCTGATTTCTTACCAGGGCAGTTTCTCTTCTCAACTTCACTGCTTAATGCAAGTGATGCTGAAAGCTCCTTTGGGACTCTTCAGCATTACTTTCGACCTTCATTAAGATATTTAAGCATTTTAGATATGCGTAGTGGTGCATTTTAGACCAATTCTACAGTGAACCCTCGTTACAACGGAGGTGTTTATTTCCAGACATTTTGCTGGTATAACGGGGTTGCCGTTATAGCGAGTTTAAATATAAAAGGAACCATATGGCCAGTTTTAAACTAGTACCAACAGGTGAACACTTAATGCGATCACAACAAGTGCAAAAAGTTAGCTCCCTTTGGGAGCTTTTTGCACTTGTTGTGTTCTGCATTAAGCGATAACCTGTCGTATTGGAATTGTACCTATTTATTCAGTGGTTGTTTCAAAGACTTAACTGTAATTTTGTTTCAATGCACACCGCCGGTATAACGAGAGTGCCATTGTAACGAATGCCGGTATAATGAGGGTTCTCTGTATATGGTAAGTTTTGGAATTTCCATGAAAGTTCTTGTTAGAAAGTATGACAACGTGAATATCACTTAGGTTAATCTATAAAATAGCATATTAACACACGAAATGTTTACCGAAGCAGAAAATGTAGAACAAGATCTATATTTTTCCATAAACAAACAGAACAGACCCTGTTCAGACGGCTCCTATAGGAACCGTCTGGTAGTGGTTTACTCTGTTTGCAAAGGCGTAATAATGCGTATTTATGGAGTAAAGGGTTAACATGCTATATGCGTATCAACAATAAAAACAGTAGATCACAAAGTAAATCACTCTGATTATGACTTTTGAATGAAAGAAACTTTGCTTTAAAATATAAGTACAGTAAAAACCCTCTATTGCGACCACTTAATGAATAACCATGGCTGTCTTTATATGCAGGTTGTTGCTTAATGCAGGACAAAAGTTATGCAGAAAGCTCCTATACATAGTTACACTGAAGCATTTTCTTCCTAATTTAGATCCATGTACGTCACACCAATCGACGCAAGTGTATGTCGTGTTCTTTTCAGTATATAACCTCATACTTGCTTACTATACAGCTACATGGTCCTCTGTCGCCCACAAATATTTGTAGAAGAAACCCAATCATGATTAGGCAATAGAGTTGTCTGTTAGCTGTCCAACTAACACTAATTTATAATTCTATACTAATGCAAAGGCCAGTATGTTTAACCCTTCCGGTGCCAGCATTGTCGTCTGCTGGGCATAGTTTCGTTTATTTTTAATGTAAGTGTGTGTGTGTACTTCTTCCATTTTCTTTATAAAACAGTAAACAGAGTGTCAAACAGTTTGGATCCTGATGAGACGCCGAGTTACTCGGCGTCTCATCTGGATCCAAACTGTTTGCATGTGATATCATAAACCCGTCATTGTGGCACGAAAGAGGTTAAACAGGGTCATGTCAGTTACTGGCCGATATCTATGGTTATAACATTATATATCACAGACCTTTGACCTTTTGCGCCAAGCACACATCTTTTGACGCCTTTGCAAACAAAGCACAGTAGAACCACTCTAATGCGACCACTTAATGAATAAACATGGATGTCTTTATAAGCAGGTGGTTGCTTAATGCAAGGCAAAAGTAATGCAGAAAGCCCCTCTAGGAGCTTTCTGCATTTCTTTTATCCTGCATTAAGCTAAACAAAGTGCAGTAGAACCCCTCTAATGCGACCACTTAATGAATAAACATGGGTGTTTTTATAAGCAAGTGGTTGCTAAATGCAAGGCAACAGTCTAGGGGCTTTCTGCATTACCTTTGACCTGCATTAAGCTACCACATGCATCTAGCACCCAGCAAACAAAGTACAGTAGAACCCCTCTAATGCGACCACTTAATGAATAAACATGGGTGTCTTAATAAGCAGGTGGTTGCTTAATGCAAAGCAAAAGTAATGCAGAAAGCTCCTATGGGAGATTTCTACACTACTTTTGTCCTACATTAAGCTACCACCTGCATCTAGCGCCCAGAATTATACCTCGTTTAGGTTGGCGCATTAGCGGGGTTTTACTGCAGATCCAGATCAGACCCCTCCTGATCAGGATCTATTCTGTTTGCTTATAATAGAGCGTTTTTTTGCTTTTCATTGTTGTTGTTGTCTACTTTGGTTTTGTTTTTAGGGGTTGTTTTGTTTGTTGCCGATGTTTCGTTTGGCTTTATGTTGGTGATTATGTTTTCATTATTTTTATTCTTTCATTACTATTTTGTTTGTTGTTTTTTTCTTTTTTCATTTTTTGTGGGGATTTGCTGTCTTTTTCATGTCACTTTTCTTATAATTGATTGACAATCTATTCTATATTAAGTAAAATAGAACAGAAATGATCGTACAAGTGAATTGGGTTTTAACTCATTCCCTACTACAGACGCACTTTGACGCCTCTGTAGACGTCATGTTTTGAAAACAATATGTATAGTTTTAAACCACTGCGATAAATAGAGCAAATGCTCTATATATCGCAATAGTTTCAAAACTATACAATTCTAAAAATGCTCCTGTTCGGTACATTTATTCAAAGGGGCTCAGTCTAAAAACAGTCTAGGAGAGAATGAGTTAAGGCTATCAGTCGTGTTTCTGAAAATGTTTGAATCGGAAGTAATTGCAATACAGTAAAACCTCTCTATACCGGATTTCTAGTTGAGAAGAATTGAGATACGTTTGGTCAGGTGGCTGCTTAATGCAGGTTGAACGTAATGCAGAAAGCTCCCAGAGGGGTTTTCTGTATGACTTTAACCCTGTATTAAGCTTCCACCAGCCTTCAATGCCAATATTTATACTAAATTGAACGTCCGGTTTAGAAGGGTTTTACTGTACTTGCTTTAGATTTTACCTTGAGCATATATCAGTTTTACAGTAGGATATTGGTATAGCTTACAAACATTAGGTTGGTTTCAATGTCCTATATCTAACGTTAGGGCTTTCCATGAAATGTTCACATGCATTTCAGTAAATGGATCAGGAACATCGCGTACATCGGATACATAATTATGCAGTATGTTGACGTGAGATATAATCTAGATTCCTGATAGTACGCCGAGTCAGTGAGCGTTTCATGTTGCTCCAAACCGTTTTAATGAACATCAAAAGATCGATCACAGCATGCTGAAGTTTAAAGGTTAGAGGTTTACGCCAGTTCGTAGGCGTGTTGAACCATCATCGTGAAGACTATTTTAAGTTGTCTATTTACAGAATTAGTTGAAGCATCCGTGATATTGTGCTGGAGCTGAACAATGGAAATTAAGAAGAATCAAATATTTTTTCCGTTCTCTTCCTCAAGCTGTTTGCAATTGTGTTTCAAGTTGCGATATCTTGTTTGTTGTGTTTTCTTTTCAGAATTAGCACTGAAGCTACAGAGTACACTAGCCCATCACGAGTTGTACTACATAATCCAATTAATATGAAAGGCTTAAACTTACTGGATGATTTTGAATGACAAACAGATCAGACCCTGTACAGAGAACTCCTCAATGAACCCCCTGATCTGGGTCTGCACTATTTGCAAATACCAGTACACGGTGTATCCCAAATCCAAAGGGTAAAGTACTGAGCACAAGGCAGTATCAGTGTTCCTTAAGAAACCGGCAGGGAAAGCAATTTCTGAAATTGATATATACATACGGGCAGTCTGTTGATTGATACAAGTGTTGTTTATTACCGACAATAGTTCTAAACCTATCAAGGCAAAATGTCAAACTCTCAGAGCTTCAGTATGGGCGCGTGGTTGTGTTAGAGCAACTTTTGTCATGCTGAATACTATGTCTGCTCCAATTTCGATCCGTTTGACCTTTTTACTGAAAATGTGCTGATTTATTTAAGCTATTGAGAAACTATTAATAGTTGTCAAACAGCTTGGATTCTGGATATAAACCGTTAGGATATGCCAATCAGTTTTTGCTAGGAACGAGAAGAGCGAATGGTAGCCAACAATGTTCCAATGTCCATGCTACACAAGGATTGTAAACAATACATAAAGAGAAACTTCCATAGATTGAACTGCAGATAAGGTTTCTAATTAAATATAGTAGAACCCCTCTATTGTGACCACTTAATGGATAAACATGGGTGTCTTTATAAGCAGGTGGTTGCTTAATGCAGGACAAAAGTAATGCAGAAAGCTCCTCTGGGAGCTTTCTGCATTACTTTTGTCCTGCATTAAGCTACCTCTGTGCCTCAACCACCCATAATTATACCTCTTTTAGATGGTCGCATTAGAGGGATTTTACTGTATTAACAGGGGAACATAGTTAGGTCTTTTTTTTCAAAGTTAAAATGGTCATTTCTCTACCGATTTTGTCACCTTTCTTTTGAATCGTCTCTTCGAGAGCCCAGTGTTGTGACCATTCTTTAGAATCGTATCTTCGAGAGTTTTTGTGGAGAAATAAAACTATTCTTAAAAATGTTTAATCTACGCATCTTATATGGACCTCTGCATATGAAGTAAAACGAGCAGTATTCATGTATTGACGATGATCATTATTATCATGTACGACATTTACACTAGATTTTCTTCTTTTCTTCTTCTTCCTTCTATGAGTTCTTCTTCTGAAGAATCATAATCGCAAGTGCCCCAAATCGTCAACAGTAGCATACCATTATATTCTATTATAAACTCTAGATCATTCATTAGTCACCTCCCGACACAGCTTTGGATTACATTTTAAGATTCTTCTTGTATCTATTCTTTCTGCTACAATAAAAACCTCTCTATAACGGCCACTAAATTGAGTTGATTAGTTGGTTATTTTGAGCTGGTGGTTGCTTAAAGCAAAGTGAAAGTAAAAAACAGAACGCTCCTGTAGCAGCATAACTTTAACACAAACTTTAACTTGACATACTATAGTGGCCGTTATAGAGATGTTTCACTGTACTAGTTTCAGGTTTGAAAAGAAAATGTCTAAAATAAATGATCATGATATTAAGGACATTACTTACGACTGTGATGCTGAAGTCATTATAACCCTTTAATACATAAATACGATCGCCTACGCCTTTACAAACAGAGCAGACTCAGACCAGATGTCCCCAGTGGAAGCTGTCAGATCAGGGTCTGCTGTTTGCTTACGACACAATACATAATATAATTAAACACTTTCTATCGTTCTTAAATATTTAGTGTCCATGCGTTACTATAGAAATACAGCCAATTAATATGCATGATGTCATACTTCTTACATGGATCTCCATTGAGTTAATTGTTAATTTAAATTGAGAAATAATGGTGGTCAACTGTAAAAGGTTGGGGTTACGTTTGAATATATCTACCTTTTAGCCTTACAAACTGTGTAGAACTTGACGCTCTTGGCATGGCAATAGGTCTTGGTCTACTCTTGTCAATTTCCGAATTAACTCCACTCCTAACGCATATTTGTTCATGAATTCATCACGTTATGAACACAGTAATACCACTCTAAACCGGAATACAGTAATACCGGAATACAGTAATACTATAAACCGGAATTCTAGTATAGAATAATTTACAGTAAAACCTCTCTAAACCGGACGTTCAATTTAGTATAAATATCGGCCTTGAAGACATTTAATACAGGGTGAAAGTCATACAGAAAGCTCCTCTGGGAGCTTTCTGCATGACTTTCACCCTGCATTAAGCAGCCATCTGACCAAAAGTATCTCAATTCTTCTCAACTAGAATTCCGGTATAGAGAGGTTTTACTGTAGATACCTTAAGACAGGTGACTGCTTAATGCAGGATGAAAGCCATGCAGAAAGATCCTACAGGATCTTCCTGCATAGCTTTAATCCTGCATTAAGCTGCCACCTGTTTCCAAGACCGATATTTATACTGAAGGTAACGTCCAGTTTATGAGTGTTTGCAGTATTCATTAACCTATATGCTCACACGATCCCATATATGGGACGTAGGCAAACAGTGTAGACTCTGATCTGACGACGCATAATGCGGCGTTTGATCAGAGTCTACACTGTTTGCTGATAGGAAATTCAATATAAAACAAAACAAAAATGAAAATTTAGACCAGACACCCCATAGATAAGATAGACTAATCCAATATATAAGCATGGAAGACTCCACTGGGAGCAAATGGGTTAAAGGTACACCTTTCATAAGCAACGGAACGAGATCCTGCTTGCATCAACTGTTTGTTATGACCAAGTTTTAATTAAATGTTTGATACTTCTTGTACAATCTGAACAGATGCCTCGTTCTTTGCACTGTAGTTATTCTTAGTCTACTCTTTGCAAATTGGGAATTAATAGTTTTAGATGGAGCGGTTTATGTCTGATGCAACATGTTACTTTACCGTAATTCTGAGAAAGGCATACGTTTCAGTCAAACCGCCATATAGATTTTACTTCAGGGTGAAGCAATTATGCTCCATCATATGCAATAATGGATCATTTAATGGCAATTATTGCCGTTTAGATTGCAAAGTATATTAAATTTAAATTGTTACTATATACAGCAAAACCTCAATACCACACATGCTAACAAGATGTCTAACTCTGGGGTTTACTAAAGCGATGCTACATTCCAGACTTTTATAGCTGGACGAAAATATAACTTTCTGTCTTTTTCTACCCTTAAAGGAACTTTTGTTCTGCATTAAGCAACCACCAGCTTTTTACTCCCCTGGCCCAAAATAATTTTGGTTTGAACAAATTTGAACTGCTTTAAGTTTCAGACTGGACCATCCATCCTTTAATTCATTCTTTAAAAGATAAGTAGTGTTTCAAATCGAGTTGCTCGGCTTTTGATCTGGATCCAAATTGTTTACAAAGGTAATCAAAGAATCGCCCACTGCAATAAGCCCAGTGAGTCGCTTTCCGGTGACGACGACAGTGACCATTTTAAAGTCATCCATGTTTATTCATTAACCCTTTCGGCGCCAAATTTCTAATTGTCGACTGCAATCCAATTTTGTTAAATCATTCTGTAAAATAAGGAAATAAGATAAATAAATGCAAACTTCAAAGGAATAAAGTACAGATATAGAAATAGAGGCGGCGTCTGATCTGGGACTGCACTATTTGTCGTGGTGCATTTATGCGACACCGGCGGTGAAAGGGTTAAGCTGTCGTTTAACAGAGGCTCAGCTGTAGTATCAAATGATATATCATCTGATTGCTTGGAATGTCTTCTGGCGAAAACGACAGATGGGAATTCGATATGTTTATTGTCGTTTATCTGAAACATGTATTTCACAGCATTCTGCCACATACTGCCGAATGCAAACTTCGTTGCCATCTCCAAGTATATTTATTGTGTTATATTTTCCACCTTTTTTGTAACCCTTTACCTAATAAATATTCATGTAAGAACGAATTGCCTCATATGTATTATTTAGCAGGGATTCATATTGGCAAATGGACACAGTGAGATTTAGCCATGGCAGAAAGTGTAGAATCAGATCTATATATAACACCACAAGCAAATAGGAGGCGTCTGATTTGGATCTACTCTGTATCCAAAGGCACGGAAAAGCGTTTGCACGATATGTATTCAAAGTATTTGCAAAGGTATTCATAGAGTTGATTCCGAATTCATTATTAGCTTTTTACTCCATGAATATTCAAGTAAGAACTAATGAAACCATGAATATCAATTAACTGACATTTTACAATGGCTCTATGAACAAAAGAGATCTTAGCATGACATAATCTGTAGAATTAGATCTATATTGTGTCAAAAGCAAACAGAGCTGACCCAGATCAGACGGCTCCTATAGGAGCCATCTGATCTGGGTCTACTGTGTTTGCAAAGGCGAAGAAAGACGTATATATGGAGTAAAGGGTTAAACATTTATTCCATAAATACGCATACACCTTTGCAAATAGAAGAGACCCAGACCAGGCGGTTCCTGTAGAATTCATCTGATCAGTTTCTGTTCTGTATACATAGATCTGATTTTACCGTGGCCTTGTTTTCACATGCCATTATAAAAAGCCCCATCAAATTAATATTCAATGTGTCTTTATTTCTCACATGAATATTCATGAAGTAAAGGGTTAAGTGTTAGACGGTTTGAATTGTGACCAGTCAGTTTGGTTCCCAACCTGGGTCAAGTCACGTACATCAGTCTGAGTGCATGAAGGTTTTCAGCGATCACATTTACTCATTTAACCCATTACCTCATAGGCTATTTTTAGATACAACCTATTTGAATAAGTCTACCGAAAAGGAGCATTAATTAGAGAAAAAGAAACTTGTAGAATTTTGTAGTTTGAAACCATTGTGATAAATAGAGCATTTGCTCCTATAGGAGCAAATGCTCTATTTATCACAGTGGTTTCACAAAGTGACTTCTACAGTGTCGTCAAAAGTCGTCAATATGAGGGAATAGGTTAAAGAGGAAGTCCCTACAATGAACGCATATTTTGATTATTTTCAATAAGACCATAAAACTTGGTATTTGTTATGCTCAATCATTATCATGAAGAATGTAAATTTGAACTTATATCGAAAAATGCCCCTGTGATACAAAATAAACCGATTTCATGAATACTTATAATTTTTATTTTACAACAAAGTATTATTGGCCTTTTCCCGTTAAAATCTCCGCATTTTGTCGATGATCATCCGATCGTATCATTGTTTACGTAACAGCTTTTCTTGGAAGTGGTAGGACAGACGCGAATAGCGCGAACAGATATGAAACTAAAACTCAACCCGAATAAAACTGAAACATCGGGGAACAAAAACGGAATCGTCGATATCACACATTGATGTTTTGTCACTTTCAGCATTTTTGGATAGGTCTTCTTGCGATATACTACTTTTCAGCATATAAACAAATGAGTTTTGTATAGTTTAGGTATATTTGAAACGGGTCGAATGTAGGGACTTCCCCTTTAAGTCTTTCGCTACACATCTTTCCTTGACCTCTGACATTAAGGTCGAAATCTTAGAACTAGAGCTTAATATAGATAGATAAACTAGATTTTGCTCAAAGTATTGGGACACCAGTACAGCTGAGTAAAAATGATTTGGAATCATTTTGACTTTAATTTTAACCCTTCGTTTGCTATTCACGTCAATATACCTACCTGTAAATAGTGAAGACCCAGATGAGACAGCTCCTGCATGACCTGTCTTATCAGGGTCTGCACTATTTACAAGTTGATTGCACAGCGAAATACTTGTACACAGTGAAGATATATGTAATTATACAACAGGGCATGGGTAAAGAAGGAGAAATGTATTTTAAATTTCAGCAAGAGAAGGGTTAATCATGTATTGCATTACATTAATATCGCAACCTATGTAAATTTGCGTAATATATACATTTCAACCAGTTAACCTTCTTACATGTATATATTTAGATTTTTCCGAATGTTTTCTACACGTCATCGGGAAGTGAAAATCATTTCCCACAAAATGTGAATTACATATTGCAAGTTCTATCTTCCCTATAGGAACATAGACATACCTTCCTTTATACCTATATCAAGGTTATGAGATGATGTTGTTCAATCTAGTTAACCCATTTGAAGCCTCTGTAAAAGTCACTTTGTGAAACAATTGTGATAAATAGAGCATTTGCTCCTATAGGAGCAAACGCTCTATTTATCACAATGGTTTCAAACTACCTCAAAGAGGTTGTATCTAAAAATAGCCTATGAGGAAATGGGTTAAAGCTGTGCGAAACCTTGATTCCTTCACAACATCAAGATACGTTTCAAATTTAAAAATGTGTCTAAGTTTCCAGTCGCTTTGTAGTATTTATATCAGTATACCAAGGTTGATAGTAAATATCTAAAATTCGCTGTTTCACCAAATTTTACTTAGTAAAACTTGTTCTGCCACATATTAAACAGACCAAGATTCTTCCAGAATGCATTTTATGTGATAGGTCCAGTTTACACTGTTATAATTCGGCCCGTTATCTAACTTATTTTTAAAAAGTAGTGAAATATTGTATTGGTTATAAGTTTTACCCAATACTTAATCATCACCCGCTTTCTGTGGATAGACATAGACGTTTTACCCAATGCACCATACAGTGTATTTACATGCATACCTATTTGCACCAAGATTTTTTTCTGCATAATTTAAACGTCTGCTGCATAATTCAATGTTGGAAAAACAAGATGATCAACCAATTTATATGTCTGAGAAACTGGCGTTTCTAATTAATTACAAAGTATAAAAAAATTGTGAGGCAAGTTGGGCAATTATTCGCCGAGTACGACTCCAATTTCCATTTTTTTGTAAAAGAAACACCCAAACTACAGTTTTAACTATCTACAATAATCTACAATTTCGATACGGGAAATATATATATAAAAAAGGTCAAATGTAGTATATTTGATTTTTAATTCCACATATTACAATATTTCTCTAAGTTATCTAACCCTTCGCTTGCTGAATTTTAAAATACATTTCTCCTTTTTTTACCCATGCCCTGTTGTATAATTACATATATCTTCACTGTGTACAAGTATTTCGCTGTGCAATGACTGCTACAGAGTGCGCTGGTTGCACAATCAACTTGTAAATAGTGCAGACCCTGATGAGACAGCTCCTGCAGGAGCTGTCTCATCAGGGTCTTCACTATTTACAGGTAGGTATATTGACGTGAATAGCAAGCGAAGAGTTAATGTTCATTGTAAATATACTGGGTCCTCTGTAAAAACAACAACATCATTAGCAAAAGGTAACTAGGAATATATGCAAATCATCTCTGTGGACTATTCCATATTACTATTTATAACATAACTCGTGGCTTCAGCGTGACGTAACACTATCATTTATTTTTTGATAATCATGGGCATATATTCACTAGTGAATAACATTCGAACGACCGAACTGTATTCATACGCGCTATCAAAACAAACAAACTGGCGGACGGTGACCTACCTGTCAACGATTGAGTCACGATAGATGGCAAAGGATTGTTGGCACTTGCGCCTTAATTTCGATAAAATAATACAAATTGTAATCGCTGTCAGTAATTATATACAAAATGTATGCCTAAAAAGACCTACCAGCTACTCTGACCCATACAATCCATTCTACATAGAAAATGCCTCCACAACTTTGCATTTTCTTCACCGCATGTCCTTTTGTTTATGCAGATTTCTACTCATAAAAATATCTCGTCAATCAACAACTATAGTCATCTGAATCCAGCACAGCACAAACATATTTCAAATATGCTATACTCAGCTGATCGCGAAAATCTTCCTCCTGTTCCAACACATTTTATGCAGCAGTTCGTACTGAATCGTTTGTCCATTTCAAACATTTTCACTGAACTTTAATCGAGATTTTTGTTTCTCGGTGGAAATGTCCATGTCCATGTGTATACAACACTAATGAAGGGCTTAATATACCAAAACGAAGGCGCAGTTTGAATCCCATTGACAGCGAGTGTCAGACGTGTTGGCGACTGTATGTGGGTCTTCATTTAAATGGCGCGCTTTACATAGACACAAGTTGTGTACAATGACGTCATAATGTGACGTGTTTGTAACTATGTATGTCAAAACTGTAACTCAAAATTTATTTTGACGTGTTTCTGTATGTTTTTGTTTCATAAACTATCACAGTTAAATTGAATACCAGAGAGGTCTGAATTAGATCCTGGTTGATATGACAGTAAGTAAAAACATTTTTTGGAAAATTTGGACCTACTTTGTCCCAGTTACCTAGCGAACCTAATAACACCTTTCATTCATCATTTCTATATGTAAGGAGAATTTATAACAATCCACGTTACTGCTGAAATATTGGCTGCAAATAACATTTGTGTGTGTTATGTTATAAATAGGATCTTGCATTCGTGTTCATGATTATTAGATTTATTAAATTCGTCTTTTTAAAAGGATAAAAAACTCGCTAAAGCTCGTTTTTTATCGTTTTAAAAAGACTCATTTAATAAATCCAATAATCAAGAACACTCATGTAAGATCCTCTATTTATATTATTTAGAATATCATTTAGAAAACAATAGACATGACATACAGCTGATCCGTTCCCCTTGCTTGGCACAATATATATGACGTAAAAGGGTCCGATTTTGTACGGTTACACTGTACAATTGCTTTAACGACGGAGTAAATAGGTCTAGATGCATTAATAAGTTTTGTACTAACATTTTCATTCTGAAGCATCTGCCATACATATACTCAATCAGTTCCATTGAACGTTTGTTCCCAGTCGAGAAATGCAACGTATTTTTTTTTCTCAGAAAATGTTTTACCAACGAATGAAGAATAAATAAACAATCTACGATTGATTTTCCTTTTTTGAACTCCAATTTGGCTATTAACATTTTTCATGTATTTCAGCCCATTTAGTCCATCTAGTTACAAGCAGTTCAGAGTAATTGTTTCAAATATTATTTAAAGCTATACCTCTGAATTTGTTGTTTCGGGATTTCCCATTTAATTACCTCAGTCCTAACTTCCAAGAGAAATACCGTCATTGAATATTCTATACAATTATTACTCTTTCGCTGCTAAATTTTGTCGTCTGCAATTTTGTCTTCCGTTACAATTTTCATGTTTAGTTTTCTTCATTTTTGTATCAAAAACATAGTCACCATAACAAACAGTTTAGATCCTGATCAGACACCGAATTACTATATGCACAAATGCGACATTGGCAGTGAAATATTGCTCTGTAGTTATGAGAGTAGACGTGAGAGGCAAACATGAGAGTATGGTGTCGCAAAATAGTACACAGTTGAACTTCGATATCTCGTACTTCAAGGGGCCATACAAATTACTTCGAGATAACAGAGGTTCTAGTTATCCGATTTCTAATCTGGATACTTTCTCAAGTTCACATCTTCATGCAGGTCGAAATAATTCCTGAAAGCTCTTACTTTAGATCTGCATTAAGCTGTCACATGTGTTTCCATGTATGCGTAGTGATACATTTTAGAACAATTCTGTATTGTAAATTTTGGAAGGACCGACTTTTAGTTCGATATATCCCGAAGTTAGAATTATCTGAGTTCGAGATATCGAAGTTTAATTGTACTCATGAAACAATGCTTTTTCCACTCTAAATTGGATTATACATCAACATTTTACTATTAAATCTTCGTTTTAGCAAAACAAAATGCAAGAATGTGAAATTCTGGCGGTGAACTTGCTCAAGGCATATGGAGGCCTATAGAAATACGACTTTTCGGGCATATTTTCCAAAGCAATGACTGCTTTCCATATTAATATAAAACCTTACATTTTATAATAGAAGTTCTGTGGCAATGGTAATGATTTAGTATCGTTTGATATTTCGCGAATGTAATATATTATTTAAGTTTACAACACAATCAAACTCCGATCCTTGCCTTAAAAGCTAAATACCTGCACTACAGTAGGATCTGCCATCCCTTTATTGAATACATGAGTCTTAACCTTTAGCCTGCTATGGGCGGATGAGTGAATACCTTTGCAAACAGTTTGGATCCAGATAAGACGCCGTGTAACTCGGCGTCTCATCAGGAGTCAAACTGTTTGACACCCTGATTGTATTTTGGTAGACAAATTGAATATAGCTTGAAATTTGAAAATGTATTGGGTGAAAACGTCTGTAAAGATAATTTGCTCAGCAGGCTAAAGGTTAAAAAGCAGGTTGCTTAATGCAGGGTAAAAGTAATACAAAAAGCTCTTACAGGAACTTTCTACATTACTTTTGACCTCCATTTAGCTGCCACATCTCTTAAAGACCAATAATTAGAGCTTGTTTGGAGGCAGCTTAAGACCGGTTCTACTGTCACATGTGGCATGATATAACGCCACACAAGGTGACAATCATCCAGCAAACATGCCGCTATAATGATATTTCTATTTTAGTTATCTGTCATATTCACGCAGTGATTCACTTTAGGGATTTCTCCTCGGGGTAAAACAACTACGTTCTGTCCTTGAACCTTTAGCATGGCATGGGAGAATTTATAGTAACATTTGCAAACAGATTAGATCAAGATGAGACGCCGAGTAATTCGGCGTCTCATCAGGATCCAAACTGTTTGTCCTTCAGATTTCAGTTTGTAGAACAATAAACTTGTCACTGTTCATCTATCTTGCATTTCTTTTCAAAAGCGCAGTCAGAGTATCAAACAGTTTAGATCCTGATGAGACGCCGAGTTACTCGGCGTCTCATCTGGATCCAAACTGTTTGCAAAGCTTACAGCAGGCTAAAGGTTAATCTTTAGCTTGCTAATCATCTTTTCGTCTATCAAAATTTAGCATGCTTTACATTCAAAGGCACAAACTACACTGGAATCGATGACATTTTCTACAAACATTTTGATCAGCAGACTAAAGATGAAATCATTAGATGATGCATGAGGAGAATGTTACAATGAAAATATTCCCATATCACTTGACACGGGACATTTTATAATCCAACAAATGTATTTTAGCAAACGACGTGTTTTCCGGTTATACCACAGAGACTGGCGATGCTTTTGAACATTGAGCCTTGTCCTGAAATAACACCATCTTTTGTTGAGCCATCTGTCAAATGTTTCTGGTTTTTACCCTTAGCCAAAGACTTCAGTATTATACACCAAAGCGGCGGCCAGACCTTGTGGATTCGGAGTTTTAGCGTTTGCAAATGTTAACCATTTCCCTCATATAACGTGTTTTCACGCATTTACAAACAGAGAAGACCCTAATCAGACAGCTGCTATGGGAGCCGTCAGATCAGGGACTGCTCTGTTTGCTAATGGAATTTGAAAGATCCGTGTCTTTACTTAATAAAATGGCTACAATGTTCCATCTTCCATATTTCATTAGAACTATTTTGTCCATGAATGTTCAGTAGGTGTTAAAAGTTGCAATAAAGATAAAAGAGGGCAAGGGTTAACCCATTTGCTCCCAGTGGATTCTCCCATGTGGATTACTCCATTTTTTATCTAAGAGGTGCCTGGCCTAAATTTTCAATTTCGTTTTGTTTTATATTGAAATTCCTATCAGCAAACAGTGTAGACTCTGATCAGAGTCTACACTGTTTGCCTACGTCGCATATATGGGATCGTGGGACCAAATGGGTTAAGCAGATTTTAACTGAATGAATGAAGACAGTTACATACAGTAAAATATCTCTAATACGACCACTCAAAAGGGGTCTTATTTTGAAATTGTTCAACAGATCGTAACTTGATGCAGGACACACGCTATGTGGAAAGCTCCTATAGGAGCTAGCTGCATCACTTTGGTAGTGCATTATCAACCATATGCTTTTAAAGACTATGATATAATAAAGCCTGTCTAAACCGGACGTCCAAATGAGTATCAACTTTGGTCTCTAAGACCGGTAACAGCATAATGCGGTTGGAAGTGATACAGAAAGCTCTACAGGAGCCGTCTGAAGCTATTTTAGAAAGTAAAGAAACAAATATTTCAATTTCCACAAGCAAACAGAGAAGACCCTGATCAGACGGCTCCTACAGGAGCCGTCTGATCTGGGTCTTCTCTGTTTGCAAATGCGTGAAAACACGTTTATATTAAAGAAAGCGTTACGAAAGTAATGTCATCATTTTGTATGGATATATCGACTTAAATGAATGCATTAAAATAAGATACATCACGAACTGCTCGTTATCCGCCATTGCAGTGAGTATTAATCATTTTATGAGTTGGATTATTTCTATAGACAAACCTCCCTTCTTGTAAAAACGTGTTAAGTATCACGATTTTAGGCAATATTGTGACTTAAATAAATGCCGTTGAGGCCTTTGCAAACAGAATACACCAGTAGGAGCCGTTTGATCAGGGTCTGCTCGGTTTGCTTTAAAGTTAATACAGATCTGATTTTACAGACAAATACAATTCTGTATTCATATACCGCTATGGCAAATCATGTAATAAATATTAATGACGACATTAACCCATTACCTCATAGGCTATTTTTAGATACAACCTCTTTGAATAAATCTACCGAAAAGGAGCATTAATCAGAGAAAAGGAAAATTTTTACAATTTTTAGTCTGAAACCATTGTGATAAATAGAGCATTTTTATCACAATGGTTTCACAAAGTGACTTTTACAGAGTCGTCAAAATCCGTCAATATGAAGGAATGGGTTAATTCTTACATGGATGTTCAGGAGGTAAATGTTTAAATTACTGCATCTGAAATAAACCTGTTTACTAACATCTGAACTAAAGGTTTGAGCCACGGACGCTATCTGTCGCAAATACATACTCTAGAGTCACAAAAAACATTTGTACTCAACTTTTGAGAAAATGATATCAACGACGATACCTGTTGTAAATGAATGCCATAGAGTGACACTCAATGTACTAAGGGTTGGAGCCATGAATACCAACGGCAGTACATGTTGCAAGTAACGTCATAGAGTAACAAACTCGTTTGTACTAAGGCTTGAAGTCACGGGTGCAAACGACACTATCTGTTGCAAATAACGTCATAGAGTAACAAACTCATTTGTACTAAGGCTTGAAGTCACGGGTGCAAATGACAATATCTGTTGCAAATAACGCCATAGAGTAACATACGCATGTGTACCAAGGGTTAGAGTCATGGATACCAACGACAATACCTGTTGCAAATAACGCCATAGAGTAACATACGCATGTGTACCAAGGTTTGGAGCCATGGATACCAATGGCAATATCTATTGCAAATATATGCCATAGAGTAGTACAAACTAAGGTTTGGCGCAAAAGTTTGAGAAATTAACTCGACGCCTCATTCGGATTCAAGCGATTTAAAAATGTGAGTCAGGTCCTTCATAACGGTTGACATAAATTGCTTCCACGTAAATTTGGAGAACCGGAACATTAAGTAAAACGTTCAAAATAACTTTACTAAAACAAAAGTTTAGATTACATTGAAGTGAACATTACGAGAAGGTTTCATGCATAGAATACATTTATATGTACATGTTTTCCTTCGAATAGTATAATATACATGTGTTATGCTAGTGCTATGTCCAAGGTTACAATACCTCTGAGTCTGAGATCATTCTCAAGTATATGATTGGTCAGATTCTCAGCAAGCTCAGAATCTAACCAATCAAATGCTTGAGAATGATCTCCGACTCAAGCAAAACGGTTTATTACCTCGGGGCATGCCTTCTTGTCTTCCTCGTGATCTATCAGACAATAATTTTAGTTCAACGATCGCTTTGTCCTAGATATCAATATCGGTACCTTATAGAAAAAGAAGGTTTTCATTTTATTTTAGATTTGATTGATTTCTTTTGAACTGTTTTCATTGTAGTTTTTTTACTAAGATCACTGGACGAGATATATGATCAGCGATAAATGTCAAAGGAGCTCCGAAATAGGAAATTTCGCTGCCTTATGCGAAGCCGTAAACATGTTTTATTTCATCCATACTATTTCGTGAAAAAACTAGACCAGGTAAATAACTAGCCCTGTTTTAGTCACAGAAACCATGACCCTGTAGCATGTCAGATCCAAGGCTTCCTCGTATGAATCAGCTAGACAAATAATGATCATTGTTCCAGATACAAGTTCAAGTTACATTATACAAGAAACAAATACGGACATTTAACAAACCAGCTTCAATGCTTCCTCCTATTCCATGCACAGAACCAGTCACGGACATATCGCAAGCCGACTACAGATTTAACAATCATTTAACTAACACCAATGATAGATGCATCGCAAACCAGTTGCCAGATTTCCTCGTATGATACAAATAGGTCAACGCCTAGCATCGGTCCAAGCACATAGCCTACCATGGGCATCTCTCACGCAAACCCCTGGATTTCTTCATACTCAAATGATCTAACCACGGACTATTGTACAACAAGTATCATTGTTGAAGGCATTGAAGAATAAACCACGAACCTATAGCAAGCCATCTGCGAGGCATTGTCGCATGAAACACATATCCAAGGCGCAGATAAGCCAAGCACGTACTTATGACAATCCAAGTACAATGTTTTCTCATTTGAAACAGTTAAGTTAACACCTATCATTGCCAAATGTACGGAAGAACCGACCATAATTAGGAGAAGTCAATTGGAAGGCAGTCTCATATTATGAGAAACGAAATCACTATAGCCACTGGCAGAGTTGTAGGTAAATTGAGTATTAGTCTACTTAACTCGTCTCGTGCTAAGCTCGTCTAGACAGACATCTGCAATTTGGTCAGTAGTTTCCCAAAGTCTTAACAAATTCCAACTTAGACTATATTGAGACCTAACCTCTTTGAAAAAGTCTACCCAAAAGGAGCTTTTACTAGAGAAAGGAAAATATTTAGAATTGTGTAGTATTGAAACGATTTTGATAAATAGAGCATTTGCTCCTATAGGAGCAAATGCTCTATTTATCACAATCGTTTCAACAGTTGACTTTACAGAGGCGTCAAAAGGCGTCAGTATGAGGGAATAGGTTAAGGGTTTGAACGAATCGGAATTGAGTAAATAGTTTTATCAGATTAGAAATTGAATAAACATGTTTATTTTTCAACACGAGAATGGCTAAATATTTTATATATTTTGGCAAACCCCAAATTGTTGGTATTCATTAAATTCGCTACGTAAAGGCAATTCTGATGTATTCCAACTAGATAGGGACTTGCGAAGAAAAAGAGAAAACATAAATAGATTTTCTAAATAATGCTCTTGTGATTTACACTTCTGCCATCGGCTACTGCGTCTCCAAACAAATTAATATAGTTCATAGACATGCCGTTAGCGTGGCTTAACTATTATATATATATATATACGCTGTTCGTCTCATACATACCTCAGATGATATATTGCTATATGTTTGTAAGCTATAATCAGATTTAATTATTTCGCTGTCATTTAATTGCCGTCTGTAAGGTTTGTCGCGTTGGTCAATTTCGGTTGTTGAGTTTTCTTCCTTATCAAAGCCTTGTGTTGCTGTTCGGGCGACTGTTTGTTCTGTATGTGGTGTTTCCTGCATGACTCATTTTTGTACTTTTATCAAATAAGAGTGGATTCTGGTGAGACCCCGATTTGCTCCAAAACTGTTTGCAGTGGTACGTGGTCACATATTTCTACCATGACATAAACTGTATGCAGTAAACGAGTTCTGAAAGTGAGAGAACCGTCGAAAGCAAAAGTAGCAATGTGAAAAAAGAAAATTGCAGACTCGGTTTTATTGAGTCTGTTCATGAGCAGTTATCAAAAGTGCAACACTACTTACGCCCTCTAGTGCCGGCTTAACACATTATCCCCTAGTGACGCATTTTTGCGCATCTGTAAAAGTCATTTTATGAAACCATTGTGATAAATAGAGCATTTGCTCCTATAGGAGCAAATGCTCTATTTATCACAATGGTTTCAAATTACAAAATTCTAAATATTTCCTTTCCTCTAGTTAATGCTCATTTTGGTAGATACATTCAAAGAGGTTGGGTCTAAAAATAGCCTAGGAGAGAATGAGTTAAGCGGTATTCAATTTTCAAAAAATAACATCGAACTAATGATTTTGATATACCAGAAAATATAACAACACTAAAATAGAGGGGGTTTACTGTAAATATTTCACTAAGTCACGATCCAATTCTATATCATAATGGCAGATGTTAGCTTAATGCAGGACAAAAATTCTGTAAAAAGTCCCTGCAGTAGCTTTCTGTACAGTAAAACCTCTCTATAACGGTCACTAAATTACATCAAGTATTTTGTGTTAAAGGCAAGTGTCTGCTTAAAGCAATGTGAAAATAAAACAGAACGCTCCTATATTAGGAGCGTTCTGTTTTACTTTCACATTGTTTTAAACAGCCACCTGCCCTAAATACCAACTAATTAACACAATTTAGTGGCCGTTAAAGAGAGGTTTTACTGTATAACTTTCGTCATGCATTTAGCAACCACCTACTTGTGAAAAATCACTTCGTAAATTACTTGGTCTACTATAAAAAGAACAATCTGGCTCCGAAATAGCCTTATACATTAAGAAGGAGCTGCCGGTTCGCTTTAGACCCCCCGATATTGATTTTAGATAATGGATAATCCTATTTTTGTACATTAATTATTACCAATTTGCTATATGTGACAATGATATTCCCGGAGCGGATTTTCCGCATGTTTGCATTCCAAACAAGATGCCGAAAAATTGAAGATGGAATTTGATTATTTTAGCAATATTGAATACTAATGACGATGATTTCTCATACAAATTACAAAGATATTTTCACACACAAAAACCCCCAAATAAATGGTGTACAGAGCAACAGATAAGTGTGCGTACTCAAATATAGTAAAACCCTCTAATGCGACCACTTAACCCTTCGCTTGCTATTCACGTCAATATACCTAGCAGTAAATAGTGAAGACCCAGATGAGACAGCTCCTGCAGGAGCTGTCTCATCAGGGTCTGCACTATTTACAAGTTGATTGTGCAACCAGTGCACTCCACAGCAGTGATTGCACAGCGAAATACTTGTACACAGTGAAGATATATGTAATTATACAACAGGGCATGGGTAAAGAAGGAGAAATGTATTTTAAAATTCAGCAAGCGAAGGGTTAATAAATACACATGTGTGCCGTTATAAGCAAGTGGTGGCTTAATGCAGGACAAATGTAATACAGAAAGCTCCTCTAGGAGCTTTCGGCATTACTTTTGTCCTGCATTAAGCTACCACCTACCCCTACAACCCAGAATTATACTTCTTTTAGGTGGTTGCATTAGAGGGGTTATACTGTACTAAAATCGCCATTTCTCCGCCAAACCCTGTGGTGTGATCTCTCTTTAGAATGGTCTTTTCGAGACAAATCTAAAGACTGGTCTTATCATATGGTTTGGTGGAGAAATAAAGGAGTTATTCTTGAAAACGTTTTTATTTACGCATTATATCTGGACATTTGATATACATTCACTGCCAAATGTCTGAAATATATTATTTGTCGACGTTAATATTCTTTGTGATACTATGAAGCTTTATATGCAGGGGTCTAGTGGTAATGATCTTCGGCTGTAGTTCGAATCCTGGTCTGGGCATTTGGATTTTTCATGTGAGGACGCCTTCCAGCTGGCTTGCGGTATGTCGGTGTCTCTACCCGGATTTTCTTCTGTGCATGAAACTATGCAATTTGTTCCATGCACAGAAGAACCGCTGGGGTGTCCCTCCACCTGTAATTACCTAGTCATCGCGATATGACTGGAATACTGTTAAAGCGACGTTAAACCCGATACAAACAAAACAAGAGCTTCATATCTCCAGTTAATTTTGCATATGTGCATAATACTGCATTGTGAAAAGTTGAATCCAAATGCGACACTGATTCACTCATATTCACCCTGCAATGGTCTTAGCATGCTGGGAAATAGGATATCGTCATAAACTCTGTTCTACTACAAATCTAACTTAAATTCGATTCTTTAAAGCTTGAAAGCTTTTGAGAAACTATTGACGGATGATTATTAGACAGTTTGAAATCTGATGAAACGCCAAGTTACTCGGCGTCTCATCTGGATGCAGGTTGTTTGCAAATGCGAGTCGGATCGCACTTAACATGTAATAGGTTAAGAAACTACCTGCCTGAACAGATATACATCAGAGGTAAATTAAATCATTTTTCAAGAGTAACTTCTTTACTTCTCCACCAAACCCTATGTCGTGATCACTCTTTAGAATCGTCTCTTCGAGACGATTCTAAAGAGTGGTCACAACATAGGGTTTGGTGGAGAAATGAGTATTTTAGTATTTGAACACGCACCATAATCCATTGCTCTGTACATTCGTCATTACTAAACGGTTTAGAGTTTGTTTTTTAAATTATATATGTATTTATTTTTAGCACAATATTTGCAAGTTATTGGATCCGAGTTGGCATGCCATTGATTCGTCGTCTCATCAGCATCTAAACCGTTTGATATTCAGAATGTGTGTTTGCTGACAAGCGATAATGTAGATCAAGTTTATTTTTATGTTAACCCTTCTCTTGCTGAATTTTAAAATACATTTCTTCTTCTTTACCCATGCCCTGTTGTATAATTACATATATATTCACTGTGTACAAGTATTTCGCTGTACAATCACTGCTGTGGAGTGCACTGGTTGCACAATCAACTTGTAAATAGTGCAGATCCTGATGTGACAGCTCCTGCAGGAGCTGTCTCATCTGGGTCTTCACTATCTTTAGGTAGGTATATTGACGTGAATAGCAAGCGAAGGGTTAAGTGGTCCCATTATATTTTAGAATCACTTTTCCTGTAAAAAATGAAAACCAAAGATGATGTTAAAGTCCCATTATATTTCAGAATCACCCTTCTTGTGAAAAAAATGAAAATCTACAGATAGTTTTAAAATACTAGTAAACAATTCGCTATGCTTGAAGAAATTAATTGGATTTACGACGGAAATCTCTAGTTGGACAGATCGTCCACTAAATGCAAATGGCCTACTGTAACGAGGTCGTCACGTGATGTCTGAGAAAGTGAACAAAAATGGCAACGAACAAGCCACATATGAAACGAAGTAGCAGTCAAGGCTGCTATCAGGGGAAATAGACAAGAACGTGAGAGACAGTGGTCCCAGATGAGACCCATCGTCCGCATGAACTATGACACGCGGGGAGTATGGTACCAGTTGCTTGCATTTTTTAGTTCTGTTTCTTTTTTGTTGTTGCGCTAAGCGATAAATAGAAAAAATGGAACATAATTTCTATATGAATTTATAGTATATATATGGCCACGTACTTCATTGAATCATATACGTGCTAAATTGTTCTGCTTGTTCCCCGATACCTCATGTGTAGCCAATTTGACAGTTAACTGAGCGCCGACATTAATTCACATTAAATATAATGTGACTTTAAGCAGGCCAGAGCTAGTCAACATTTATCTTAACGTTATGGAGCTATATATAACATTACCGTTCTCTACGTGAATATCTATATAAGAAATAATGAATGTATGAGTATTAACCTATTGACCACTGTTTATAATGTTTGTATCACAAACAAAGGAATATATCAGAGGCAGATACTGTAGAAACATACATACATTTGTTTAATGAAACAGACCAAAAACAACAACAACACAACATACTCTCACTTCTATTGTAGCCATATGATCTGTGTCAACTCTGTTTGCTAAAGCTTCAAATGGCGTTTCTTCTATCAGTTAAAGGGTTAAGCAAATTTTCTTGCTATTTATTAACAATTTGTCTCTGCCATTCGACATTTATAGCATCAATATGCCGTATTTTACTGGTACCACTGCCTATATATTATCCCTTTCACCCAGCTATGAAACAACAAGGTATGTCCATTTTGGAGCTGTTGCATTGCAGACTGCTTCCGATTTGATCAAGCACTTGAGACAGTACTGAACTATCGTCAAACGGCTTGGATCCTGATGAGACGCCGAGTGACTCGGCGTCTTATCTGAATCCAAGCCGTTTGACAATGTGAATGAGGTCGCAGATAGCAGAATAGCGGTTAATATATACTGTAAAACCTCTCTAAACCGGACGTTAAATTTGGTATAAATATCGGTCTTGGAGACAGGTAGCAGCTTAATGCAGGGTGAATGTCATACAGTAGGAGCTTTCTGCATGACGTTCATCCTACATTAAGCAGTCACCTGCCGAAAAGTATCTAAATTCTTCTCTACTAGAATTCCGGTTAAGAGAGGTTTTATTATATACAGTAATAATCATTTATATGAGGTACAGTAATACCCCTTTAAACTGGATGTTTATTAAAGAAGAATTTTGATCCTTTGTACACAAGGTGGCTGCTTAATGCAGGGTGGAAGTCAAGCAGAAAGCTCCTATTGGAGCTTTCTGCTTGACTTTCACCCTGCATTAAGCTGTTACCTGCGTAAAAATACCGGCATAGATGCTAATTGAACGTCTGATTTAAAGGGGGTTAACTGTATACATATAAATATGGATTCAGAAATAGTGTTAACCATTTCTCATGGAATTTAGAACAGAGACTCTAAAAGGAACACATTGTAGTTTTAGTTTTAAAATTAACAAAACCCATAAATTTTGGGATCATACAATAAGTTGATGCAACGGTGTCTTCATTTAACCCTCTCCCTGTTCTATACCAATATAGTCCAATTTCAATACCTACTGAATATTTATGGACAAAATAGTTAAAACGAAATATGGAAAGTGTAATATTGTAGACATTAATCTAAGAAGCAGCTCAATCAATTCTAGTAGCAAACAGAGCAGACCCTGATCAGTCGGCTCCTATAATAGCCATTTGCTCTGGATCTGCCCTGTTTGCAAATGCATGGAATGCGTTTAAATGAGGGAAGGATTAATCAGTGCATAGCTAATGGAATTTGATATATCTGATTATTTACTGTCTAAAATGCTACAATGTTCCACCTTCCACATTATTTCATTACAACTATTTCGTAGAGTTCATCAGTGCTTTACTGTAGAGTACATCAGTGCTTTACTGTAGAGTACATCAGTGCTTTACTATAAAGTACATCAGTGCTTTACTGTAGAGTACATCAGTGCTTTACTGTAGAGTACATCAGTGCTTTACTGTAGAGTACATCAGTGCTTTACTGTAGAGTTCATCAGTGCTTTACTATAGAGTACATCAGTGCTTTACTGTAGAGTCAATCAGTGCTTTACTGTAGAGTACATCAGTGCTTTACTGTAGAGTTCATCAGTGCTTTACTATAGAGTACATCAGTGCTTTACTATAGAGTACATCAGTGCTTTACTGTAGAGTACATCAGTGATTTACTGTAGAGTACATCAGTGCTTTACTATAGAGTCCATCAGTGTTTTACTGTAGAGTCAATCAGTGCTTTACTGTAGAGTACATCAGTGCTTTACTGTAGAGTACATCAGTGCTTTACTATAGAGTACATCAGTGCTTTACTGTATAGTCCATCAGTACTTTACTGTAGAGTACATCAGTGCTTTACTGTATAGTTCATCAGTGCTTTACTGTATAGTCCATCAGTGCTTTACTGTATAGTCAATCAGTGCTTTACTGTAGAGTCAATCAGTGCTTTACTGTAGAGTCAATCAGTGCTTTACTGTATAGTCCATCAGTACTTTACTGTAGAGTCCATCAGTGCTTTACTGTAGAGTCCATCAGTGCTGTAGAGTCCATCAGTGCTTAACTGTAGAGTCAATCAGTGCTTTACTGTAGAGTCAATCAGTGCTTTACTGTAGAGTCAATCAGTGCTTTACTGTAGAGTCCATCAGTGCTTTACTGTAGAGTCAATCAGTGCTTTACTGTAGAGTACATCAGTGATTTACTGTAGAGTACATCAGTACTTTGCTGTAGAGTCAATCAGTGCTTTACTGTAGAGTCAATCAGTGCTTTACTGTAGAGTCAATCAGTGCTTTACTGTAGAGTCCATCAGTGCTTTACTGTAGAGTCAATCAGTGCTTTACTGTAGAGTACATCAGTGATTTACTGTAGAGTACATCAGTGCTTTGCTGTAGAGTCAATCAGTGCTTTACTGTAGAGTCAATCAGTGCTTTACTGTAGAGTCCATCAGTGCTTTACTGACTGTAGAATCAATCAGTGCTTTACTGTAGAATCAATCAGTGCTTTACTGTATAGTCAATCAGTGCTTTACTGTAGAGTCCATCAGTGCTTTACTGTAGAGTCATTCAGTGCTTTACTGTAGAGTCAATCAGTGCTTTACTGACTGTAGAGTCAATCAGTGCTTTACTGTAGAGTCAATCAGTGTGTTTCTGTAGCGTCGATCAGTGCTTTACTGTATAGTCCATCAGTGCTTTACTGTATAGTCCATCAGTGCTTTACTATAGAGTCAATCAGTGCTTAACTGTAGCGTCAATCAGTGCTTTACTGTAGAGTCAATCAGTGCTTTACTGTATAGTCCATCAGTGCTTTACTGTATAGTCCATCAGTGCTTTACTGTAGAGTCAATCAGTGCTTTACTGTAGAGTCAATCAGTGCTTTACTATAGAGTCAATCAGTGCTTTACTGTAGAGTACATCAGTGCTTTACTGTAGAGCCAATCAGTGCTTTACTGTAGAGTCAATCAGTGCTTTACTGTAGAGTCCATCAGTGCTTTGCTGTAGAGTCAATCAGTGCTTTACTGTAGAGTCCATAAGTGCTTTACTGTAGAGTCCATCAGTGCTTTGCTGTAGAGTCCATCAGTGCTTTGCTGTAGAGTCCATAAGTGCTTTACTGTAGAGTCCATAAGTGCTTTACTGTAGAGTCCATAAGTGCTTTACTGTAGAGTCCATCAGTGCTTTGCTGTAGAGTCAATCAGTGCTTTACTGTAGAGTCAATCAATGCTTTACTGTAGAGTCAATCAGTGCTTTACTGTAGAGTCCATCAGTGATTTGCTGTATAGTCCATCAGTGCTTAACTGTAGAGTCAATCAGTGCTTTACTGTATAGTCCATCAGTGCTTTACTGTAGAGTCAATCAGTGCTTTACTGTATAGTCAATCAGTGCTTTACTGTATAGTCCATCAGTGCTTTACTGTAGAGTCAATCAGTGCTTTACTGTATAGTCAATCAGTGCTTTACTGTATAGTCCAGCAGTGCTTTACTGTATAGTCCATCAGTGCTTTACTGTATAGTCCATCAGTGCTTTACTGTATAGTCAATCAGTGCTTTACTGTATAGTCCATCAGTGCTTTACTGTATAGTCAATCAGTGCTTTACTGTATAGTCCATCAGTGCTTTACTGTATAGTCCATCAGTGCTTTACTGTATAGTCAACCAGTGCTTTACTGTATAGTCAATCAGTGCTTTACTGTATAGTCCATCAGTGCTTTACTGTAGAGTCAATCAGTGCTTTACTGTAGAGTCAATCAGTGCTTTACTGTAGAGTCCATCAGTGCTTTACTGTATAGTCAATCAGTGCTTTACTGTATAGTCAATCAGTGCTTTACTGTATAGTCCATCAGTGCTGTAGAGTCAATCAGTGCTTTACTGTAGAGTCAATCAATGCTTTACTGTATAGTCCATCAGTGATTTGCTGTAGAGTCAATCAGTGCTTAACTGTAGAGTCAATCAGTGCTTTACTGTAAAGTCCATCAGTGCTTTACTGTAGAGTCAATCAGTGCTTTGCTGTAGAGTCAATCAATGCTTTACTGTAGAGTCAATCAATGCTTTACTGTAGAGTACATCAGTGTGTTTCTGTAGCGTCAATCAGTGCTTTACTGTAGAGTCAATCAGTGCTTTACTGTAGAGTCAATCAATGCTTTACTGTAGAGTCAATCAGTGCTTTACTGTAGAGTACATCAGTGTGTTTCTGTAGCGTCAATCAGTGCTTTACTGTAGAGTCAATCAGTGTGTTTCTGTAGCGTCAATCAGTGCTTTACTGTAGAGTCAATCAGTGCTTTACTGTAAAGTCCATCAGTGCTTTACTGTAGACGAATGCACCGGTATTTACACACAGTATAAACTCAGATCAGATGAGATGTCATCTACACCAGCCATCTGATCAGTGTCTGCACTGTTTAGTATTCAAAACCCACCGTTAAATATAAGTTTTTACATATTTGATTGTGTATATATATAGACTTTGACGGGCCACTCCATATGGTAAATTCCACGATCAAAGGCCTAACTAAGATATATTGGACAATGCACGTCAAAATCAGCATCATATTGTATCATAATTCACATTTAACCCTTCGCTTGCTATTCACGTCAATATACCTACCTGTAAATAGTGAGACCCAGATAAGACAGCTCCTGCAGGAGCTGTCTCATCAGGATCTGCACTATTTACAAGTTGATTGTGCAACCAGTGCACTCCACAGCAGTGATTGCACAGTGAAATACGTGTACACAGTGAAGATATATGTAATAATACAACAGGGCATGTGTAAAGAAGGGGAAATGTATTTTAAAATTCAGCAAGAAAAGGGTTAACTCTTTCGCTGCCAATATCGCATCTGTGATTACCCTGTACACAGGCGGGCATTTCGTGGGTCTACATGGTCTAAAAAGTCAAAAAGTTTGATTTGGTCGATGTAGTGTTATATTATATACAAGGGGTCTAACTACCCATTCGAAAATGTCACGACCGATTCGAAATAACGCCCAGCTTTGGGCTATCAAGATAAAATACCCACTAATGTTTGGTACGAACGTGAAGCTGGGACCTTGTACTTTTCAAATAATATAACTTTTGATACATTCCGACTAAGCCGTAGCCAGTGCCCACGTGAAATTCCAACAAAATACGCTGATTTTTCTTACTCGAACGAGAAATCTCAACAGCTTGACCTAGTTTCTGCTTAGCCAGTAACAAGGCACTTGATTGACCAAGGGATGGCGCCCTGAGTTCTCACTAACACTTATTGGGTAAGCAAGGTAACGGACACGCGGATGTTGTTATTGTAAAGGAAGCAGGTCACGTGACTCGTAGTAGCCTGACAGAGATTTAAATCTGCTAAAATTGCACGAAAATTCGCCTGCATTTCGGATCTGCATCAGTGTCTGCAGATAGTTTGAGAGGTAAACGATAGCTTTTTGTCATATAATATTGATTGCACAATCGTTTTGTCCCGAGGAATCGCGATTATGGCCGTTTTACGGGGGGTCTAGCGGCAAATCGTTGTTGCGCGATCTCGTTCGAGTAAGCTAAATCAGCGTATTTTGTAGGAATTTCACGTCGGAACTGGCTACGGCTTAGTCGGAATGTATCAAAAGTTTTATTATTTGAAAAGTACAATGTCACAGCTTCACGTTCGTACCAAACATTAGTGGTTATTCTAATTTGGCTGTCCAAAAAAACGGGCGTTATTTCGAATCGGTCGTGAGATTTGCGAATGGGAAGTTAGACCCCTTGTATATAATATAACACTAAATCGACTCAATCAAATTTTGTGACTTTTTAGACCATGTAGGCCCGCGAAATGGCCCCTGTGACCCTGTACAAACAGTTTGGATTCAGATGAGACGCCGAGTAACTCGGCGTCTCATTAGGATCAAAACTGTTTGTTAGTGTGACTATGTTTCTAAAACAAAAAATGAAGGAAAATGAAATGATGAAAATTGTAGCAGACAACAAAATTATAAGACGACAGCAGATAACCCTTTCAACGCTGAATGTTCAAATGGACTATTCCAAAATTAAAACAGGTCAAGCTTATTGTGAATATTTAGGGACATTTTTGAAAAATAAGAATTTATACATGATGAACAATGCAGACGGTGAAGAGAGGGCTCCTCTATAGGGACTCTCTCATCTGGGACTACACTGTTTGTAAAACACATTAGTGACTCGTTGTCCCACACTAAAATAGTTCAAGTACATTGCCATTCTATGTAAGTATGTATATTTACTGAATTATTTCTACAAAACGTATGTATAAATTGCGTGTGAAATGATGTAGTGACTTTACTCTTTCGCT
This sequence comes from Azorinus chamasolen, assembly GCA_963576725.1. Lineage (NCBI taxonomy): Eukaryota > Metazoa > Mollusca > Bivalvia > Cardiida > Solecurtidae > Azorinus > Azorinus chamasolen. The sequence continues at coordinate 17,182,857 of OY755240.1, read as the reverse complement.
TCAACATTTGTTGTCTATTTTTGAAATGTCTTCCTGTTTTCGAAAATGCTAAACGATACCAAACAGCATTGATCTTGATAAAACACCTAAATACTGGGACAACATTGTTTGCAAAAGATGATCACAAATCTCAGTTGGCATCCAAAGCGTTAAACACGGTTAATCCATTACTTCATAGGCTATTTTTAGATACAACCTTTTTGAATAAATGTACCGAAAAGGAGCATGATCTAGAGAAAAGGAATATTTTAGAATTGTGTAGTTTGAAACCATTGTGATAAATAGAGCATTTGCTCCTATAGGAGCAAATGCTCTATTTATCACAATGGTTTCACAAAGTGATTTTTACAGAGACGTCAAAAGTCGTCAATATGAGGGAATGAGTTAATATTAAATAATAATAATAATAATAAAGACTTTATTTAACGAGAGTACTCATTTGGTTATGACCAATCTTCCATGAGGCCCTCAACAGAGAGAAAACATATATACAATTTGTAATGCTTTCATAATAATGTTCCAATATGTTTTTCTTAGATTATTTGTAAGACTGCAGAATTATAATCGATTGGCGACTCGAGTTAATACATAAATACTGTTTGGTATTGTACGTTTTGTTTTCGATAAACAGGAAGAAATTTAAAATATATAAAATCATAACATTTATCGACAAGCTAACAGAATAGATATTGTTTCCGCGGTTATAAAACGTTCTCCTTGAGTCTTAACTCATTCTCAAGCATCTGATTGGTCAGATTTTGAGCAAGCTCAAAATCTGGCCAATCAGATACTTGAAAATGAACCCAGACTCACATGTTTTATAACCTCGGACCCGGATTTTTAACATATACGTAATCTGAACTGTACCTGACTACACATCACCTACAGAAACAGTGTGATCTGGGTCTACTCTTGTTGCAAAGGTATAAAACATAATATGGAATTAATATGTAAATGTTTACATCATACATGTATATACAACGAAGTAACCGACATCAACTCGTATCGTCACTCATTGCGATATTGAGGTGGATTCTAACGCATTTTTTTTATCCGTGTTGTAGTTATGCGCACCAACACGATTAAATTTCAACTTGTTTGAGTGTGTTTTTTTCTAGATTTATGTGTCGATATTACCATACCAACAAATACAGTCAGGCTCAAGACAGAAACCGAACAGACAATGGAATTTGATATGAACGCTTTAATTAATCAATGTCTGGAAACAGAAAGAAAATATGTGAAGACAGTTTGACAGCAATTTTATTGAGAATTTAACTCGTTTATCGCTGATGTAGCCGGAGAGCGTTTCACACACAGGTGCCCTTCGCATGCTATGTCCTAAACAACAACAACAACAACAACAACAACAACAACAACAAAAATACATTAAAAATGATATTTTTTCTCGTGAACACTCCTGCTCTATATAATAAGTAAACGGTATTCAACTCCGAACGAAATCTGCTCAAAATCGCTGGATTCTTTCACTGCTATCGTCCTTTATAGCTTATTTCACCACCGAGTTCCATAAACTGTGTCTCATTTATCAAAGAAATTTATTATTTATTTGTTTTTTTGGTTGGGTCAGAAAACTATATTTGGTATGTTTAGATACTTATGACATGTGATAAAAAAACAATAATGTATTTGTGATGGAGTTGTTGATGTTGTTGAGAATGGCACCTGTGGTTTCACAGGGCATTTTGCAATAGGTGAATGTGGGATAACTTTTGCAAGCAGTTGGATTCAGATGAGAGAAACCGGATAACTCGAAGTCTCACCTGGGTAAATGCTTATAAAGCTTTTCATTTGAGTCTGAGTTTGTTCTCAAGCATTTGATTGATCAGATTTGAGCCAAAGGCTAGACACAAAGAGTAGACCCAGATCTGACGGATCAATTAAAAACTTGAGAACGAATTCAGACTCAACTAGAAAGTTTTATAAGCATGGCTACAGGAACACACTGTTTGATACACCGATAGCGTTTTAGTGAAGACATTGAAGTAACGTCTACCCGCTACACAACATATACACCTTTTAAAACATTTGCAAACAGAGTAGACCCAGATCTGACGGATTCTTTAGATCAGGGTTTGCTCTGTCTGCTTATGAGTAACAATATAGGTCTGATTCTACTGTATTTCTCCCTAGTAAAACAGTCATGTGTTGATAAGCCATTTAAAAACCAATACAAAACCAAACAAACAACATTTATTTTATATGATGTCCTTATTTCTTAGATAATTAGTCATAGCGTAAAATGTTAAAGCACACTACATTGTTTGCAGACAAAATTCATTTTGTGCAAAAAGAGCAAGACTAGCCTGTATAGTATTGAAAACGGAGTCGGACTGATTGGAATTTGAATACAGGCAGTGCAGACTCAGATCAGAGGGTTCCTTTAAGTGCCCTCTGATCTGATTATACTCTGTTTGCAAATGTTAGTGCGCGTGGGTTAATAGTCTGAGCACAGCTTGTAGGACGAAGTAATACCAAATGAACTGCATCTGTGCATAATCTAAATACATGTAGTATAATATATATGTACATGTACATCAACATGTCACCAGAGCAACGGTTAAAGAAAGATGTGTACTCAAATACTGAACTCGTTCTTTCTCCACCAAAGGAGTGGTCACAACATAGGGTTTGGTGGAGAAATGAAGAAGTTATTCTTGAAAATATTTATTTACGCGTCTTATCTGGACCTCGTTGTCATTATTTAACCTTTAGCACTGCCTAACTCAAATTTTCAAACAGCTTGGATTCTGATGAGATGCCGAGTAACTCGGTGTCTCGATTAACTCGGCATCTCATCAGGATCCAAGCTATTTGACACTCGGTTAATAAGTTTATCAAACGCTTGCACGAAACGGAAGTAAGTAAAACGTGCAACAGATCAGAATTCTGGCATACTCATTTTTTCAGCATGATAAGGGTTCGAAACCTAAACGGTGTATTACAAGTACAGACGAGGACGTTTTAACATTTTACCTCGTGAATATTTATACCAGATCTCATAACTTCACGAATATTCATTAACTCATTGTGTGTATAATGGCCAGTGAACAAGAAAAAATTGGCCATTATAGAAATTGTAGATTCAGATCTGTATTACTCTATAAGCAAACAGAATAGACCTGTTATAGGAGCCGTCTGATCTGGGTCTACTCTGTTTACAAAGGCGTGATTGGACGTTTCTACCAAGTAAGAGGTTAGTAAGTCGAGGAGTAATTAACTTTTTACACGACAGACGGTTACACATTTGCAAATAGAGTAGATCCCGATCAGACAGCGCGTGCGGGAGCTGACTTATCAGAGCCTGCTTTGTTTACTTATGAGCTAATATAGATAATTATGATTCTACAATTTCTGCCATGGTAAAAAGAAGTCAGTTGTTCATAATGATATTATAAACATTCAGCTAGTATTTGAATAGTAATTATTTCTTGAAGGAATATTCCAAAGATCCATTTCCAGGAATAACTCCTTTATTTCCCCACCATACTCTATGTTGTGACCACTCTTTAGAATCGTCTCGAAGATTCTAAAGAGTGGTCACAACATAGGGTTTGGTGCTTCGAAACGATTCTAAAGAGTGGTCACAACATAGGGTTTAGTGGAGAAATTACAATTTTAGTATTTGAGTACGCGCTTTTATTTGTTGCCCTGATTCATCATGTAAAACATTTCTTAGATGAATGGTCATCAGGCTAATACATTTATCTTCACTTATCGCAGTGTGGACGAACTCCTTTGTCGCATTTTATTGTTGTAAAGAAACGTTACATTGACGTAACACCGTGAAGATGGCTATTGGATTGACAAGGTTGTTAAATATTGTTTATTTAACCAATTCCCTTATATTGACGACTTTTGACGACTCTGTAAAAGTCACTTTGTGGAACCATTGTGATAAATAGAGCATGTGCTCCTATAGGAGCACATGCTCTATTTATCACAATGGTTTCAAACTACAAACTTCTAAAATTTTCCTTTTCTCTAATTAATGCTCCTTTTCGGTAGATTAATTCAAAGAGGTTGTATCTAAAAATAGCCTATGAGGTAATGGGTTAAACTCATGCGCTGTCATCTGCAACTTGTATCGTCTGTAACATTTATCGTCTGCTTCAAGTTTTGTCTTTCAGTTCTTTCAAAAACCATAATCGTAAAATTAAACAAGTTGGACCCTGATAAAGAAACCGATTTAGCATCTTATCTGGATTCAAGTAGTTTGCAAATGTGATCACTGATTGCAACGAAAGAGTTAATTATTTGCCTGTTTAGCGCGACCTGGCTGGCATCTGCAAACAACTTGAAACAGAGTTCCAGATAAGCTGCGCAAATTTGAAGATTTTCGACATCTCCTTTATATCTCCACGAAACCCTATACTGTGACCACTCTTTCTTTCTGTAAAAACCATATAAGACTGCCTCCGATTCGATCAAGCTTTTAAGAATATATTAATCGTGTGTCAAGCTACTTGGATCCAAATGAGATGCCGAGTTACTCGGTGCTTCATCTGGATCCAGTCTGTTTGCAAATGTGAATCAAGTGTGTCGGATAGTGGGATGTGTTATTATCGAGGATATAGTTGAACTTCCATAACTCGAACTCGGATAACTCGAACCTCGGGGTAACTCGAAATAAAAGTTAGGTATTTTCAAAATTTACAATACAGAATTGTTAAAACATGTACATGTATCATTACGCATATTTAAAAACACATGTGACAGCTTAATGCAGGACTAAAGTAATGCTGAAAGCTCCTACAGGAGCTTTCAGCATTACTTTGGACCTGCATTAAGCTGTTATCTTGAAAAATTGTCCAGATTAGAAATGGGATGACTCGAACCTCTGCTATCTCGAAGTAATTTGTATGGTCCCTTGAAATTCAACAGTATATAGAAAATCAATACAAAATGTAACAAGTACAACAGTGGCCACTGTTCTATTTCAGTCTCTATACAAAGTAATTCAATTTGAAAATGCGGGAAAACGCATGTTCGGTAAATTACATGCCCAGCATTGTATGTTTAAACTTCAGTCGTTGTTATGATAAAATTTTGACTGCTTCCAAATCGGTCAAGCTTTTGGCCAAGTACCATGACACAAGCTCTTATGAACCTATTGATCAAGGAACATTGCACAAGCTGTTGAGAAACTATTTACCAAGTGTCACGACACAAGGTTTTTAGAAACTATTGACAAAGTGTCATTACACAAGCTGTTGAGAAACTATTGATAAAGTGTCACGACACAAGGATTTAAGAAACTATTAACAAAGTGTCACGACACAATGATGTTTTTAGAAACTATAGACAAAGTGTCATTACACAAGCTGTTGAGAAATTATTGACAAAGTGTCACAACACAAGGATTTAAGAAACTATTAACAAAGTGTCACGACACGAGGATTTTAGAAACTATTGATAAAGTATCACGACACATGCTTTAGAGACACTATTGACGAGGTGTCGGGACACTACTCGGTGATTTCCGACAAGCCCGGAAAAGTATCTCATTTAGAATAGTTATTTTACTAGTTTGGTTTGGGCCCGCGTAATCTGTTGTGCAAAGATTGTGCATATGTGTCTTACATGTAACCTGTTGAATATTCGTGTAAGACATAATGATATTATGAATAATTTATTGGCTGTAGTTTTATAATGGCATATCTACACAGGATGTTTGGTACTAGTAGAAACTGTAAGACAGATCTATAATAATTTATAAGCAAATATCCTGAGCATACGGCTTCTACAGGAGGCGTCTGATCTGGGTCTACTCTGTGAGCAAAGGCGTGAAAGGCGTCTTTACGGGGTAAAGGTCAATGATTAATCGCCATGCATGATAATAACAAAGACGAGACACTTACTAATGACATTATGTTTTAGTCATCATACTAATAAAGATTCAAAATACAGCAAAACCTCTCTATTACGGCCACTAAATTGTGTTAATTAATTGGTATTTAGCGCAGGTGGCTGCTTAAAAGCAATGTGTAAGTAAAACAGAACGCTCCCACAGGAACGTTCTGTTTTACTTTCACTTTGCTTTAAGCAGCCACCTGCCTTTAACACAAACTACTTGATGTAATTTAGTGACCGTTATAGAGAGGTTTTACTGTACCTCGCTGTTTTCTCAAAATTACATTGAAATCAACAATGTTTCATTCTGTGACGTAACGTTGGAGGCATCCCGTGAAAATGGCAGCCTGTGTTCACGTAATGTTCCAATGTAATTTACGTAATTTCCAATTGTGCTTTAATCTGAATATTCTCTAGTTGTGCATCCCCAGCTAGTAGACTTGTTGGCTCTGGGCTTTTTTCGTTATCACCATCTTGCCTGGCGCTGTTTACCCTATTTACTATTGGCGCTATTTATCCCATTTAGTGTTTGCGCTATTTACCCTATAATTATAGTGTTGGCGCTATTGATCCCATTTAGTGTTGGTGCTATTTATCCCATTTAGTGTTGATGTTATTTATCCTATTTATTGTTTGCGCTATTTACCCTATACAGTGTTGGCGCTACTTACACCATTTAGTGTTGGCGCTATTTACCCTTTATAGTGTTGGCGCAATTTACCCTATATAGTGTTTGCGCTGTTTACCCTATGTAGTGTTGGCGCTACTTACACCATTTAGTGTTGGCGCTATTTACCATTTATAGTGTTGGCGCTATTTACCCTATATAGTGTTTGCGCTGTTTACCCTATGTAGTGTTGGCGCTACTTACACCATTTAGTGTTGGCGCTATTTACCCTTTATAGTGTTGGCGCTATTTACCCTATATAGTGTTTGCGCTGTTTACCCTATGTAGTGTTGGCGCTACTTACACCATTTAGTGTTGGCGCTATTTACCATTTATAGTGTTGGCGCTATTTACCCTATATAGTGTTTGCGCTGTTTACCCTATGTAGTGTTGGCGCTACTTACACCATTTAGTGTTGGCGCTATTTACCCTTTATAGTGTTGGCGCTATTTACCCTATATAGTGTTTGCGCTATTTACCCTATATAGTGTGGGCGCTACTTACACCATATAATGTTGGCGCTATTTACCATATATGGTGTTGACGCTATTTTCACGATTTTGTGTTGGCGCTATTTACCCTATACATGTATAATGTTGGCGCTGTTTACACAATTTCGTGTTGGCGCTATTTACACCATGTAGTGGTTTCTATTTGTGCATGCTTTTCAGTTATATTTTCCAATCGAAGATATGATTACGTAACAAGTGATCGATTACAGTAAAACCTCTATAAACCGGAATTTTAGGAAAGAATATTTTTTTATGCAGGTGGCTGTTTAATGCAGGATGAAAGTCATGCAGAAAGCTCATCTGTAGTAAGCTGCCACCTGTATAACAGAACGTCAGAACGTCCAGTTTAGAGGGGGTTTACTGTATTTGGGAACGGCAGGAGATACCGGACAATAAATATTAACTGAATATTGCTCTTTAAGCCATAGATGACTATGATTAAAGTATGCATGTACATATCATTTCATCGATTACCGAATGAAGACTTTGTCTATATACAACATATGGTGCAGTTATTGTACATGGCGGGCCGTTTCATTACCTTTGAATGATGAGGTATCGGTGAATATTGTAATTATAATGTTTGATTACAGAATCATTGCATCATAAATGTGGCAATTTGTGCATATATACATGTACATGAATGAACATCTTGCATATTGAAGTACATATTACTGTAATAAATTCTAAATGTGCTAAACCAGTCTTTCTTCTGTTCCATAAGCTTTTCCTTGACCCTAATGAATATTCACATAAGAAATAATGCCATCATGAATACTAATTAGATTAATATTTAAAATGGCATATTACTAACACATATATAACACAGATTAACACATATATTAACACATGATCCTTTTGGCAAGGTGGAGTCTATTGAATTACATTTATATTACCCTATAAGCTCCTACATGAGCAGTCTGATCGGGGCCTACTCTGTTTGCGAAGGCATAAAAAGGCGTATTGATGGAGGGGACGGTTAACCCTTTCGGCGCCAAATTTCTAATTGTCGTCTGCAATCCAATGTTTTTAAGTCATTCGGTACAATAAGGAAGTGAGATAAATAAATGCAAATTTCAAAGGAGTAAAGCACAGGCATAGAAATAGAGATTGAGACAAAAGTGAAGTCCCTGATCAGACGCCGCCTTGAAAAGACGGCGTCTAATCTGGGACTGCACTATTTGTCGTGGTGCATTTATGCGACTTCGGCGGTGAAAGGGTTAATGAATATTCCTGTTAGAAACGCAGACTATATGGACATTACTTCGATAGATATTTTTGATATCATATGAACAATGGAAGTGATGACAATATTATTAGTTGTACAGATCATTGGCGGGGTATCTGACATTTTATTCCCTGCTGAGGAAAATCATGTTGCCCATGTCCGTGCACATGTATACGTATACATACATAATACAAATGCATACATACAGGTGTGCATGCAAAGGTGAAACAAAGGTAATCATTAAACAATTCAAACTCCCAGGACGTATCCAACGTGTATGACATTTCTACAGACATAGTTACTTGGAAAGCAGCCCAACCTTATACAGGTTTTAGTAAAGATCATGATTTACTGCGTTCCTGTGTTTCTATAAAAGTCAATCTTTTTAATAACCATGGTTTACTGTGAGACTAGTTTTTATTTATATACATATTTATTTATTTTATTTATTTTGATTCATATATTTTTTCCCAGCGGGGCACATATTTTTGTCTGGGTTATTTCTTTGTTTTCTGCTATGACCCAATTTCAGTGAATGCTAGTGAATTAGCTATAACTCATTAAAATCACATTCTCAACCATAGCCGTTAGCGTGGTCTAAGGGTTATGGCGATCGATTAGGAAATGTGAGTTTGTGGGTTCGATCCTTGGTGGAAGTCCAAATGTTTTTATGCCCCCGTTGACGATAGTCAGGGGGCATTATGTTTTGCACATGTCCGTCCGTCCGTCCGTCTGTCTGTCCGTCTGTCCTTGTGTCACGCTTTTAGGTGCAGTTGGATGTCACAGTTTTTCAAGTGCTATAAGTCAGTAATTTCAACACTTATACACATGAAACTTCACATACACATCAATTACCATCTGTGCTATCATTTGGTACCCCACCCATGCTGCCGGCAAGCCCAACGTCGAGGTCAAATGACTTGGAAATTTTACGTGCAGTTGGTTGTCACATTTACGTGCAGTGTTTTGTCGCAGTTTTTTTCATTGTCTTATATCTCCCTAACCACTGTAGCTATTGCAATGGAATTGCATATACACATTAAACACCATCCATACTTTCATTGCACACCCAGCCTGTGCTGCCCGCAAGCCCAAGGTCAAGGTCAAATGACTTAGGAATTTTACGTGCAGTTGGTTGTCACAGTTTTTTCATAGTATTATATCTCCCTAACCACTGTAGCTATTTGCATGGAATTGCATATACATGTTAAATGCCATCCATACTTTCATTACGCACCCGACCCATGTTGCCCGCAAGCCCAAGGTCAAGGTCAAATGACTTAGGAATTTTACGTACAGCTAGGCAAGCACCCACACGGGGGCATCACTGTGTCTTACAGACACACTTTTCTAGTTTTTCTCTCATTTATTTCTTAGCAACCATAGTTTACGTGCTTTTGCTTTAAAACCATTTTGTACATACAAATACAATTCCTTTGTTTGCATTTTGGCTTTGGTAAAGTTATTTAGCTTAGACCTTTTATTACTCGTGGTTTTGTTGACCGTTTTGCACATTTCACCATTGTGCATGTAATCTTAAATGTATATCTTATACTAACCTGTTCTTAATTTGGGGACAATATAAGTGAAACAGTTAATGGACATTGAGTCGACCTATTCGAATAATTTCATATAGCCTGTAAGTATGGAGTTTATATGCCTATTTAGCAGTAGTTATGTGAAGTGTTTGGTGGAATTAGTGGTGAATTTCGTATGGTGCTAGAAGCTTTGTGATTTATCATAAATTAACTTAACCTGTAAACATCACTTGTGATAATGGTTTCTACGTCAGTGTGTTTAAGCAAATGAATAACTTTGATCTGTGACGTAATGTGTATTATTGGTGTCATACACGGATATTATGCATCATGGCTCATTAAAACATTACCCCGTTTCTGCTATTAACCCTTCGCTTGCTATTCACGTCAATATACCTACCTGTAAATAGTGAAGACCCAGATGAGACAGCTCCTGCAGGAGCTGTCTCATCAGGGTCTGCACTATTTACAAGTTGATTGTGCAACCAATGCACTCCACAGCAGTGATTGCACAGCGAAATATGTGTACACAGTGAAGATATATGTAATAATACAACAGGACATGGGTAAAGAAGGAGATATGTATTTTAAAATTCAGCAAGCGAAGGGCTAATCTAATTACAGTCATGTTTTCCCAATGTTACTGTTTATTAAAAGTACTAAACAATATTGCTCCCTCATCATTTTCTTCTATCCTGCTTAGAGACATGTTAGGCAGCCATTTTACGCTTGCGTAAAACCTCGCTTGTTGTGGAATGATTCAGGTTTAATAAGTCATGTAACGTTAATTTAAAACGTCATAGTTTACCCCGTTTCATTCTAATCAGTTTAGTAATAAACAGGAACCCTAACATACATTATGTGTAACTCTCGGAATGCGGGACTAACATGCTCTGTCATTTGCAAACAGTGTGGACCCAGATCAGATGATTCCAAGAGGAACCCTCTAATAAGGGTCTACACTTTTTGTCATTCAAAATCATCTGAGTTGACTCTGTAATTAATTTCTAATGGGCCATTCCACTCTGAAAATCCTGCGATGAAAGGGTTGTCGATTTACTTCTAGCGGTTATACAGAGATCCAGGTAAAAAGCGTAAATTAAAAACGAATTTTCAAGAATAGCTTTTTTTTTATTTCTCCACCAAACCCTATACTGTGACCACTCTTTAGAATCGTCTCTTCGAGACGATTCTAAAGAGTAATTACAGTATAGGGTTTGGTGAAGAAATTACGATTTTAATATTTGGGTACGCACCTTCTTCTGTAGCTCTGATTAACCATTTCCCTTATGTAAGCGCATTTTGACGCATCTGCAAACAGAGTAGACCCAGATTAGGGTCTTTTCTGTTTGCTTATGGTGTAATATAGATCTGATTCTAGAGCTTCTTCTTGAGCCAAAATGTCATGTGTTCATAAGCCATTATAAGAATAATCTTAATAATATTCATGACGTCATTATTTCCTATATGAATATTCATCAGGGAAATGGTTAAATCTGTGATAAGCCTAATTAACCCGTTTGTAGAACGTGTACAGCTTGGTTTCGTGTCGGGATACTATTCATTTCTAATTAGTCAAAATCCAGTGACGGTTTTTCTGCTAGTTTTAGAGCTGTCAAACAAGATGTTGTTTCACTCAGATTTGCTCTTAACAGTCGTCAGGTGACAGGGGAAATGGTCGCGGTCATTACAAGAGCCTGTCAAACACAGTGCATTGATTAATCGGTATAATCTGAAACTGTTATCTGAAATAACCACACAGAAACAAAGGCAATAGAATCTCCCACTCCTCTGTAAAACTGTCTGTTCGTTGCTGTAACAACCGTTTAACTATTACATTATGAATATCCATGTAAGAAAGTGTTACACCATGAGCCGTTAGAATTGTATATCCATGTAAGAAAGTGTTACACCATGAGCCGTTAGAGTTGTATATCCATGTAAGAAAGTGTTACACCATGAGCCGTTAGAATTGTATATCCATGTAAGAAAGTGTTACACCACGAGCCGTTAGAATTGTATATCCATGTAAGAAAGTGTTACACCATGAGCCGTTAGAATTGTATATCCATGTAAGAAAGTGTTACACCACGAGCCGTTAGAATTGTATATCCATGTAAGAAAGTGTTACACCATGAGCCGTTAGAATTGTATATCCATGTAAGAAAGTGTTACACCACGAGCCGTTAGAATTGTATATCCATGTAAGAAAGTGTTACACCATGAGCCGTTAGAATTGTATATCCATGTAAGAAAGTGTTACACCACGAGCCGTTAGAATTGTATATCCATGTAAGAAAGTGTTACACCATGAGCCGTTAGAATTGTATATCCATGTAAGAAAGTGTTACACCATGAGCCGTTAGAATTGTATATGAACACAGAAACGGTTGACTTTGGCGCAAACTGTAGAATCGGAGGTCCGTAAGGCGAGATCTGTGTCCATGCTTATAAAGCTTTTAGATGAGTCTGAGTTTCGTTCTCAGGCTTTTGATTGGTCAGATTTGAGTTCGCAAGCTTTTGATTGGTCAGATTTGAGCCAAAGGCTCAAATCTGACCAATCAAATGCTTGAGAACGTTCTCAGACTCAACTAAAAGCTTTATAAGCATGGACCCAGACTGGGAAAGGCCCTCTCTATAAGGTTAAAGGTAAAACCAAAACACTGATTTGTAAAACAAATAGTGGAGAATGACCTTTGATTGTCCTCCGAGTCTGTAATTTCGGTCAATTTCCAGTTTATCACCTGATTAAAACTAATCACAGTTCTGAGGAAATTTACTAACGGTGTAAACGAATCTGCAAAGAATACGTAAATATTTCTGGGTATGTCATAAGAAAAGTGTTATTATAATGACAAGCTATTCTAAATCTGTTTAAGGATAGGTCTGCGCTGTTTTGTACACTTATGGACCCTTAGTATTAACTCTTTCGGTGCCAGCATTGTCGTCTGCTGGGCATAGTTTCGTTTATTTTTAGTGTAAGTGTGTGCACTTCTTCCATTTTCTTTATAAAACAGTAAACAGAGTGTCAAACAGTTTGGATCCTGATGAGACACCGAGTTACTCGGCGTCTCATCTGGATCCAAACTGTTTGCATGTGATATCATAAACCCGTCATTGTGGCACGGAAGGGGTTAAAATAAGTCGAATACAGGAAACAACTAGCTGGTACATGTATTTGCAAACAGTGTAGGCCAAGCTCGGGCCAGGCGGGTGGGTGGCTGATTGGGATAGGACACTCTGAGTAGGGTTTGTTTGTTTCTCATTCAAAATGCTCTAGCAAGTTTAATCCATTCCCTCATAGGCTATTTTTAGACACAACCTCTATGAAAAAATCTACCGAAAAGGAACATTTTCTAGAGAAAAGGAATATTTTAGAATTGTGTAGTTTTGAAACCATTGTGATAAATAGAGCATTTGTAAACCCTTATCAGTTGGTTCCTATAGGTGCTGTTTGATCATACTCTGCTCTGTTTGTTTGTGGTATAATATAGACCGGATTTTACAAATTCTGTTTTATCTGAATCCCAAAAATTTGCAAAAGTGATCACGGATTCAGTTGCTCTGCAGCGCGCTAAAGAATCGCGCTGTCACTCGTCGCACGCTGAAAGCTGACTAAAACAAATCTGAAAGAACAAGTGTGATGAAACAAAGTGCAACCGTTAACCCTTTCCCTGTTCTATGTTTAATCCAAATTTTAATACCTACTGAATATTCAATATACCAATATCACCAGTTGAACAGGGGTTATCTTGAAAACAAGAACATCTGGAAAATGTTGTTGCTAGAGTAACGATCCTTACGCATAATACATTCTCTCATAAAGTTCTTTCTAGATATAAAGTTTCTATTCAATAGCATTAGACTTGAACATGAGTTATTGCAAGATAAAAAAGCGTGACGGGGAAAGGGGTGACAGACGGACAGACAGATGGACAGTCGAATGGGCACACGGACAGATGACGAAAAGTGATCATTTAGTGTCACATCTGTTTACAGCAGGTGACACACACGTTATTTATTACATTCATTTCATAAGCAAGTCAGTATGACGAAAATTCCATGATGTTATTGAATGTCGTTTTGTCTAGAGCCCATTGACAGTAGTTTTTAAAATACCACGTTGTTTACCGCGCGAATACCCGGTGCGCCTATAAATATCTACCTTGTGAAATTTATCCTTCACTTTATATAATGAAGAAAGCACTTTATATAATGATAACTTGACTTTATGTGTCAAGATTATATATTTATATAAAGCAGTTTCAGTTTGATCTTTATATATCAATGTTTGATCTTTATATATCAATGTTTGTATATCAATGTTTGATCTTTATATACCAATGTTTTATCTTTATATACCAATGTTTTATCTTTATATACCAATGATTTATCTTTATCTCATAATAGTTGCTTATATAAGGCAGTTAAGTCGTTCCATAGGAAAACATTGTGGAGAATACGAGAACATTGTTTTGCCATCTATTTCCACCTGTAACACATGTAACGCATGTAACACAGGACAAAGCAGATAAGAATTATGTTAAGCACTCTAACCCCAATCTACCATGCAGTGTGCTTTTGTTATTACCGCTGGAAACAAGTTGGGTCCATATGTGACACCGAACAACGCTGTGCCGCCCAGTGTAACTATTTCCCCGATGTTCTTGCATATTCATGAACAAAATAATGGTTTTATCCTATTCCCTCATATTGACGACTTTTGACGACTCTGTAAAAGATTCTAGACATTTGCCCCCCCCCCCCGGGACACTTGCCCCCGGACCTTTGCCCCCCTATTTGAGCATGGGCGGACCTTTGCCCCCTGGTGTTTTAGCTTGGGCGGACATTTGCCTCCTGACATATGCCCTCCCCCCCCCCCCTGTTTGACCTGGGCGGACATTTGCCCTCCTGGTGGTTTAGCTTGGGCGGAAATTTGCCCCCCCCGAGACTCGATCTCGGAAAACCAAGAGAACGTCCATTGAGGTTCATTAGAAATTGCTCTAATGTAGCTATTTTAAATAATTGCTTAGATCTAAATTATGTAAATTACTTTTTGTTGTTAAATCGGTAATTTTGTATCCAAATATTTAAGCATGTGCCTGGCAGTGAAACATTGAGAAGAATCATGTTACAGTATTTCTTAAAAGTATCCCTGAATAATCATGGTAAATCTGGCCTTTTTGAATTTTGGAATACTATAAACCCCTAAAACCGGACGTTAAATCTAGTACATGTATAGTATCGGCCTTGGAGACAGGTGGCAGCTTAATGCAGGGTGAACGTCATGCAGAAAGCTCCTCTAGGACCTTTCTGCATGACTTCCACCCTGCATTAAGCAGTCACCTGCATAAACGTATCTGTTAGAATTCCAGTTTAGAGGGGTTTTACTGTAATCCTTCTAAAAGTCAAGCGTTGAAATGGTTAACCCTTTCCCTCATATAAACGCGTTTTACGCATTTGCAAACAGAGTAGACCCAGATCAGACGGCTCCTAGAGGAGCCGTCTGATCAGGGTCTGCTCTGTTTGCTGATTGAATTTGAAAAAATCTGTTTCTTTAATTTCTAAAATGACTGCAATATTCCACATTCCATATTTCATAACTATTTTGTCCATGAATATTCAGTAGGTATTGAAATTTGTAATAAACACAGAACAGGGAAAGGGTTAATATCGTTTGTTAATGTTGACACTGATCACGTGGGCATGTTTTTCGAACATCCTTAATTCAGCTGTGTTCGTGTGTGCCTCAGTGATTCAGTTTTAAAACCCATTGCACTTTTCGCTCGTATTCTCAAACTAATAGAAGATTTCAGTAATGTGTCGATATTTTGTCTTTCATATAATTATTTTTGACATGCCAACTTTGAACGGATTCTTGAAGGTTTTGTCAGTCACCCTATGCGTTCAAATTACATGTATGTGCAAAAATAGAAATAAAAATTGTTATACGTGTGCGCTGTATATAGAGTGGATGTTTTCAAAATAATTTATATATGGATTCTTCTTCTCCTCTCCTCCTTTATCTTCTTATTCTTATTCTTCTTCGTCTTCTGTTTCTTCTTTTTCTTTTCTTCGTCTTCTTCGTTTTCTTTTTTCTTCTTCTCTTTCTTCTTCATATTATTATAATTATTATTATATGGATTGTTTTTTTCGCATTTGTCAGTTCGATACCGCTACAAATGTACATGTGACGAGAGTTTGAACGAACGATACTTTCCGTATATCGATGATGGATAAGAATTAACAATATACGTAATAAATATTCGTGTAAGAAATAATGACATTATGAATATAATTAAATGGAGTTTTGTAACGGCATAATAGAAACAATAGAATGATTGCCGTTGACAGAAATTCAACCTATAATATAGTTTAAGCAAACAGCAGACTCTAATCAGACAACTCCTATAAGATCCGTCTGATCTTGATCTACTCTGTTTGCAAATACGTTATTAGGCATTTCTATCAAGGAGTATGTAAATAGATGTTTTACCAATGTAGAAATGGTAAAATCAGATCTATATAATTCTATAAGCCAACCGAACAGACAACTATCAGACTGCTCATACATTGTACATGAGCCGTCTGATCTTGGTCTGCTTAATTTAATAAGGTAGTAATAAGTGTATATAATAAACTATATATAAAATAAGGATTAATCTTTTCAGTTACAGTAAAACCTCTCTAAACTGGCTGTTCAATTAACTATAAATATCGGTCTTGGAGACAGGTGGCGGCTTAATGCAGGGTGCAAGTCATGCAGAAAGCTCCTCCAGGAGCTTTCTGCATGACTTTCACCCTGCATTAAGCAGCCACCTGCCTAAAAGTATCTAAATTTTTCTTTCCGGTTTAGACAGGTTTTGCTGTATTGTAATGATAATGCCATCTGTCGGCTTCCAGCTGTTGCCAGGAGTCCACTGTCAACACGACTCTAGGTGATCGATCAGGGTTAAAACCACGTTTACAGAGTAACCATTTAACACTGCAAACAAGTGACGTCTTGCATAAAATGTTGTCCGCTTCTTTTCCGGATAGTGGTGGTATTGTTTTGGCTTTTATCTCCTTTCGGAACCAGGCTTTGTGGGTCCAAAAATCCTTGAATCTGATGCGAGACTGATGTACTCAACGTCTCACTTCGATCAAACTGCCCTACAGATGTGAAAACTCTCGCTCATAGCAGGCTAAAGGTTTACACTGTCGTTTCCCACGAATTGTCGTTTGCAAAACTAGTCGTCTGCTAAATGTTTTCGGTGTTAAATTATCTTGCATTTTCTCTTCTCTACTCCCATAATCACAGTATCAAACAATTTGGATCCTGATGAGATGCCGAGTTACTCGGCATCTCATCTGGATCCAAACTGTTTGCAAAGGTGGTACAGAATCGCCCGTGGCAACTAAAGTAGTAATAATCTAAGTGCATAGTTTATAATCAGTGGTTATGGAAATCAGCTGAGGCACGATTTGTCAGTCAGTATTTGCAATTGTGAGTGATGTATATATGTACACGATTTTGTGAGTAAACGATGAACTAAAGGTAATCAGTTATTTATTTTCGACATTTCAAACATTGTACTAATAAATACTTTTGTAAAAAGTAATGACTCATGGATTAACTTTTCAGTGCAACAGATACAGGTGTACTTTTAGTACTCGAATACTAAAATCGTCATTTTCCCACCAAACCTTGTGTTGTGACCACTCTTTAGAATCGTCTCTTTGAAACAATTCTAAAAAGTGGTCACAGCATATGGTTTGGTGAGAAATAAAGAAGTTATTCCTGAAATGTTTTAATTTATTCATCTTATCTGGACCTATAATAATGATTTGATTTTTTTATTCAGGCATATGAACACAGGAAATTTTGGACATGGCGGAAATTGTAGAATCAGATATAAACTGTATATACATGTAATTTCATAATCAAACAGACTCTGATCAATCCGCCCCTTCAGGCCTCGTCTGATCTGGATCTACAAAGGCGTTAAAGTCGTCTCTATGAAGTAAAGGGTCAAATGCAATCTTAAAATGCATATTCAATCGGTAATAATACTCGATCAAGGTATTGGAATAGATCTACAATGTTAGAATAACTGCGTTTAAAGCTTGTCCCATGGATATTCATGTAGAAATGATGACATCATGAATATTAATTAGATTAACTTTTAAAATGGTATAAACTTATACATGATGTTTTTGCAAAAGCAGGAATTATATAATCAGATTTATATAATTCCATAAGCAAATAGAGTAGACCCAGATCAGACGGCTCCTATTGGAGCCGTCTGATCTGGGG
>OY755240.1:17051308-17164542 GCA_963576725.1 Azorinus chamasolen | reverse complement strand
GGTCGCATTAGCGGGATTTTACTGTATAAATATTGCTTTATATAAATGTAACAAATATCAGATCTATGTTCTTTGGGCAAATAGACAGATTCTACATGAACCATTTGATCTGGGTTTAGTCTGTTCGCAAATATACGGTATACAAATTAGCCTATTAAACAAACAAATGGACAACAGGAAAAAATAGGCCTATTACAAGGATTTTGTCCTAATTCTTAATTAAATGAATACCATAAAACTTCCAGATCAGGTTTTGTAAAATAACAGAGAAATTCAAGTTATCTTTTTAATACGATACAACACAACCCTTGGCAGATTAATGATCAATTTTTCAGATTCAGCTCTTCCAAATGACAGCATTCTCTCCTAAAATGTTTGTATTAAGTGTGTTTTTGTTTTTGGTTTGTTTTCATTTCATTCCTTAACAAAATACCATGATCAATTTGTCTTCGTGCGATGCAGTGGTTCGACTTTTTTTTGGAATCCATCTGTTCGCAATTATTATCACAATGTCAAAAAGAGTTAGTATAGAATAGTTTTGGGTTGATTTTCTACAGTTTTGTTTAATCAAATATCACACGCCTTTTACCGAAACGAAATGCCAAACAACCATGAAGTATTTGCTCTCCGGCGACGTATTCGGAATAACCTTTGTCAGATAACAGTCCGGATCCAGCGTTAACCCTTTCCTTCATATAAACTTGTTTTCACGCACTTGCAAACAGAGAATATCCAGATCAGACGGCTCCTATAGGAGCCGTCTGATCAGGGTATGCTCTCTTTGCTAATGGAAGTTGGTAGATCTGTTTCTTTAGCATCCAAAATGGCTACAATGTTCCTCCATATGTCATTATGACTGTTTTGTCCATGAATATTCGATTTGGAATAAATATATATCAGGAAAGGGGTAAGCTATTGATTGACCGTAACCCTTTCCATGTTCCATCTTTATGCTAAATTTTAAAACCTACTGAATATTCATGGAAAATAGTTATAAAGAAATATGAAAGATGGAACATTGTAGCCATTTTAGAAACTAGAGGGACTGATCGATCAAACCCCATTAGCAAACAGAGCAAACCCGGATCAGACGGCTCCTATAGAAGCCGTCTGATCTGGGTTTTCTCTGTTTGCAAAGGCCTGAAAAAGGCATTTGTTTGGGGGAAATGGTTAACTGTAAATGACACTTTACACATATTCGTGTAACGGCATTTAGGTGCGCTAAAATAATCGAACAAAATCATTAAAAATATACAGTTGAACTTCGATATCTCGAACTCGGATAACTCGAACTTCGAGATGATTCGAACAAAAAGTTTGGTCCTTCCAAAACTTACAATACAGAATTGCTCTAAAATGTTTCGCTACAGATATTTAGAAACACATGTGACAGCTTAATACAGGTCTAGAGTAATGCTGAAAGCTCTACAGGAGCTTTCAGCATTACTTTAGACCTGCATTAAGCTGTGGCCTTGAGAAATTGTTCAGATTAGAACTCGGATGAAATTCGAGTTAAACGATAACGATAACTGGTTTTCCCAACGATCTCAGATTTGGATTATATCGATATGTAGCTGCGCTCATAAACACTGAAATCCCAGTATGCATCCTTACTGATAGTTTTCAAGAGCAGAACTTGCGAAATAAACACCGAACACATTTATTAAAGAGGAAGTCCCTACTATGAACGCATATTTTCAATAATGTCATAAAACTTGGTATTTGTTATGCTCAATTATTATTATGAAGATTGTCGATTTGAACTTATATCGAAAAATGGCCCTGTGATACAAAATAAACTGATTCATCAATACCTATAAGTTTTGTTCTACAACAAAGTTTTATCAGCCTTTTCCGTTCAAAATGTCCGCGTATTGCCGATGATCACCCGATCCCTCCATTGTTTACGTAACAGCTTTTCTCGGAAGTGGTCGGAGAGACTCGAAAAGCACGAACAGATACGAAACTAAAACCCAACCCGAATAAAACTGAAACATCGGGTAAAAACTCGGGATCGCCGATATCAAATACATGGATGTTTTACCATTTTCAACGTTTATTTGATAGGTTTTCTTGTGATATACTACTTTTCAGCATATAAACAAATGAGTTGTGTAACTATATTTTAGGTATTTTTAAAACGCGTCATCTGTAGGGACTTCTCCTTTAAAAGACATCGCAAAAAAGAGGTTTTTCTTCTGAGTCGTAATCCATTCCCCCATATTGACGCCTTTTGACGCTGTCGCTTTATGAAACCAATATGATAAATAGAGCATTTGTACGTATATATTAAATACGCCTTTCTACTTCTTTGCAAACAGAGTAGACCCATATCAGACGGCCCCTGTAGGAGACGTCTGGTCAGTGTCTGCTCTATTAGCTTATAAATTACAGTTGAACTGCGATAACTCGAACTTCAAGGGACCATACAATTTAGTTCGAGATAACAGTAGTTCGAGTCATCCGATTTCTAATCTGAACGATTTCTCAAGGCCACAGCTTAATACAGGTCTATAGTAATGCTGAAAGCTCCTGTATTAGACATGTTCACGTGTGTTTCTAGATATCTGTAGCGATATATTTTAGAGCAATTCTGTATTGTAAGTTTTTAAAGGACTGAACTTTTTGTTCGAGTTATATCGAAATTCGAGTTATCCGAGTTCGATATATCGAAGTTCAACTGTAATGCAGATATGAGTTTTCAGTTTCTACTATGGCCAAAGATTTCTGTGTCCATGTGACATAAAAACATGAATCTAATTAATAGTCACGATGTCATTATTTCTTACACGAATATTAATGGAGAAAATGGTTAAGCAAATATCCACATGTAAGACTTTTGATACCGGCAGGTATTAAGCAAATAAGGAACAGTTCTTAGAAAGATATGTGTGTATGTGCGCGTCCTATTCATGACTATGTGCTTCTTGGATTGCTTTTGACTTTTATGTGTCCCCTGCTATTCCTTTTTACATGTTTAAGCAGTCCACGGCTGCTTGAAACCTGGTTTTATGTGGTTGATAATTTTCAAGTCAGACATGTGGAGTCATTGATCGTCCTATGGGCTGGCCTTTGATTTGTAAAGACGTAGTTTTTAAGTTTGAGGTGTTTGTTTTCTTGTCCTTTAACCTTTAGCCTGCTATGGGCGAATAAGTGAATACATTGTACATGTACGTATGCAAACAGTTTGGATCCAGATGAGACGCCGAGTAACTCGGCGTCTCATCAGGATCCAAACTGTTTGACACCCGGATTGCATTTTGGTAGACAAATTGATTATAGCTTGAATTTTGAAAATATTGTAGGTGAAAAATTCTGTAAAAATTATTTGCTCAGAAGGCTAGAGGTTAAGAACAATACTAACTCTTAACCATAAGCCCACTGTTCTCGATCTGAAACGCCTTAAAACACTGTCTGGGTCCTGATGAGAGGCCGAGTGAGTTAATCGATGTCTTATCAGGATCCAATCTATTTGGCCCTCGGCCCTTTGACCCTTGATCAAAACGTGCTAAAAATTACGCAGCGGTCCATTTTCAAGAATAACTCTTTTATTTTTCCACCAAACCCTATGGTGTGACCACTCTTTAGAATCGTCTAAGAGGTCACAACTTAGGGTTTGATGGAGAAATGATAATTTTAGTATTTGAGTACGCACCTTTATCTGTAGCAATATTTTGCACAGCAGGGACAGGTTTAATTGATCGAGTCGTGTTTGATGTGCCAATGCTGACAATTGACCGATGTTTCTCAAAAGCTTGATCGAAATAGGAAGTAGTCAAAACAACGAGCAGACATCATTATTCAAAGTAGGGTTAGGGTCGTCTACTACAATTTTTAATTTTTATTTTTCAATTTTGTTTAACCCTTTTACCGCCAATGTCGCATAAATGCACCACGACAAATAGTGCAGTCCCTGATCAGACGCCGCCTTGTCAAGGCGGCGTCTGATCAGGGACTTTATACCCCGGGGGCCAGAAAGGGTTACCGTGCACCCCCCGTCTGACTTTTTTTCATGGGTACCAGGGTGTTTTGTAGGGTCTGCTGAATGGAAATCAAAATTGTACCCATGAAAAAACTCATTCCTGCTATGGGTTTTTCTACCGTTTCCATGGCAACCGGAGGTCTGGACAACGACCGTGGGTAAAGGTTATAATGTAGTATATCTATGCTATTCGGGGCACTAAGAGTTTGAAACTGGTGTCAAACTAAAGATAAGACATTGGTCTTTAATTAGGAATATGTTTATGTTAATTACCTCATTTGCATAATCATGCATATTAATGAGAAACCCGAAAAATGAAGGAAAAATGACTAGAAGATGGTGAAAACTATATTTGAAATCACCTGTGGTGGTCCAAATACACCCAAATATGTTTTTATACATAAACATCCCCAATGTTAGTATTATTTAAAATAAAAACGTGTCTCTATGGCTTATTTGCATTTTTATTGCATTTTTGAGTATCCATAGCAGAGGTACGTCCGGGTAGCGTAAGCACATTGAGAAGATAGCATTATATCTCAAGACCTTCGAGATATATTAGCTAACAGTATCAACTTGTTACCAAACATAAAATAAATACACTGGTATTTGATTTAAAATGTATTGTAGTTAATAAGTTCATTAACATTTTCATGAATATTAATGAGAACACCGAAAATGAAGAAAAAATGACTAGAAGATGGCTGAAACTAGATCTGAAATCACTTGTGTTGCTCAAATGCACCCAAATATGTTCATATACATAAAACATCATCAAGGAGAGTATTATATAATACAAAATCGTGTTACTTTGGCTTATTTACACTTTTATTGCGTTTTTGAGTGTCCATAGCAGAGGTACGTCCGGACAGCGTCAGCGCATATAGGAGATAGCATTATATCTCAAGGCTTTCGAGAGCTGGCAGCTACATGTAACAGTATCAACTTGTTACGAAACATATAATAAATACTCTGGTCTTTGATTTAGAATGTATCGTTGTTAATAAGTTCATTAGCATATTCATGAATATTAATGAGAACACCCCCCCCACACACACACACACGCACACCTACAATTAGAGAAAAAGACAGGAAAATAGTGAAAACTAGATCTGAAATCACCTGTAATGCTCCAAATGCATAGAGATATGTTCTTATACATAAAACCACCTCATTGAGCGGCGTTATCTAGCAGATACTATGTAAAAATGTGTCTCTATGGGTCATCTGCATTTTATTAATTTTTAGAGTTTCCATAGCAAATGTACGTCCGGACAGCGTCAACGCATAGAGAAGGCAAAAACGTTATACCACACGGCCTTGGGCAGCTGGGAGCTAACATTATCAACATGTTACCAAATATAATGATAAGAAATACAATCGTCTTTGATTTAGAATATCATGTTGTTAATCAGTTCATTAGCACATTCATGAATATTAATGCTTAAATCAAACAGAAAGAAGGGACATTATTTAAAAACGGTAGAACGAATTTTAAACCGTCCGGTTTGCTCAGAATATACCGAAATAATTCAACCGCTTTCAAATTAATTCTGATTTAATTATGGTATTGTATCAAACGATGGTGGTATCCGTTATTTTCTTTATACAGGCATGATTGTACACCTTTCTGGTATGAAAACAAATGAACAGTTAAGGTACAAATATCGTTTCAATTTCCAAGTGTGATATGAAACTTTAAAATCTGCTTACTTTCATATTCATAAACATGAGTAGGGTATCACAAAACACGTGAAATGATTTACCTAGTGTCTGTCTTTCAAGCAAAGATTAAGATAATGACTCAATAACTTAGATTTATTAAGTAAACTAAACGAAGTATTTGTAGACTGATGTCTCGGTTCATTTGAATAGTTGTATGTATACGAGTATGTTCGTTGTTGTTATCCGTATCAGTACATCACAACCACAGCAATGATTATGATATTTAAAAGTATCATGTTTTTAGGAGACGCCCTTGTAATGACGTGTAAATTACCAGTATTGATGAGGACATTTAAAAGTAATATAACATGATTTGTATAGTAGAAATGAAACAAGGCTTTTTAAATGGTTTATTTCGTAACATACAAATGGCATTATACTTATCGAGGCTAATGCTTTTGACACATACATGTATTTACAAACAAAAGCATACGTGTATTTACGAACCATTATATCATTGTTGTTTTCAGCACATGTACAAAACGTTATATGTGCATGCTGTAGGTGCATAGCCAGATTTTTAGAAACAATACATTTCACATTACTAAAATAGGATACATGGCAACAAATGCATGAAACATTATCATGTCAAATTCAATAAATACTAATGATAACACAAGAAACGGAAAACACATCCCTCATTTCGATTCTGCTCCTCAGTGTTAAGAATGTTTCTACGAGATTAAGCGGTAGGCCTTTCTGTGTGATATAGTCAACTATCATCACATCTGTATTAATCGTAATGCACGTTTAGACCGAACAATAATCTTCAAAGAGCCCCCATCCACTTCTTCATATTCTTCAGCTGCTTCAAGAGCCTTCTCCAGAATGCTTCGACAACTCATCCTCAATCCATTATGGAACCAGAGAAAGTAGTAGGGCATCGCACCCGGTTTTCTCTGTACCCTTTCACCTCTTTTTGGTGTATTAAATTAACCTAAGGTTCTAATGGGCGTTAATCAACGCAACCAACTTTTTACAAGGTGGCAATGATCGATGTCAATCTCGCGCTCAATATCGTTTGTATTGTGTTTCCAAGACTCTATTCAAAATGAAGATAACTTTCTCAGGGCAGATGTAAGAGATAAAGTCGCTAAAGAAGCTTTTATAAACAACAGGCTGGAAACCCACGCACGGTTCCTCGAGTTGTTAAAGACTGATTTGAAGACAATGGCAGCTTCGGTGTTAGTATACTGGCAGCACGGACATAGTAGAGTGCAATTACTAAATCAGTCATAAGGGTCATATGTGGATATCGATCTTGGGGATCTTCATTATTGGTAATGCTGATGGCTGTTTAGCAAAATACTATACGCCAAAGGAGCTGAATACCTAATAGAAGAGGTAGACATGACAAATGCACCAACACAAGATGAGAAACGCATTGTAAAGGAAGTCAGGAATGCTTTATTTCATTCAATGCGAGACATTCCAGGCATCTTCAAACACATATCTGAAAGACTTTTCAACATGACGCTTGAAAGTATTCATGTAAGATATGTATCAGGAAAACTAAAAACATATGGAGAGATTGAGGGAATGGGGGTTCAGAAAAACTGCTAGTGTAAGGGGAGGATACAAAGAAACCTGCTGACTGGAAGGCTTTATGATGAACGATGACAACATGAGGCAAAGTACCTAGTTATAGTCTATGTTCAGTCCGAAAGACCGCTCAGTCGACTGTACATGTACTCCCCTGGTCATTGAGTCATTCGCTACAATATTGAGCACTGCTAACATATGGCGCTATCATGCAGCCGCAGTACCGGCTAGTGACCCTCACATGTACCCACTTCAATCCCTGGGTGGGGAGGAGGTGCGGGTGGGAGACACTGAAAAGCGTCTCTGAAATTTCCGGGAGGGACCGGGATTTGAACCCGGATCTCCGGACCGGTAGTCAAGTGCGTTACCACTATACCACCACACCACACAAGTAATCTGTAACGCATAAAGTAAAACTGTTTTGAAGTCAGCACACTAAGAAACTAATATCAGGTTTTAGCCAGAGAACAAGACTGCACGACTGTTCAAGCAAGAACGCTAGCCAACAATATTTTCATACTGTTTGATTACTATGACAGTTTCGAATGTGAGGATGCTCTGTTGGGCATTCATGCTTACTGTGAGTCTACACATACATTTAAGGAAAATAGTATGTATCACCAAATAACGACTCCTGGAAAGAGACCGAGATTCGTAATTCCACTAGTAAGTATTGTAAACTTGGGATGTTTAAGCTGGTCTAATTGGTGAATAAGAATCGTTCACATACACAATGTACGCTGAATTGAAACTGCTGCTAAGGAAACGCGCGAAGATAAGCCAATTAATGATTTGCATAACGTTGATATGGGATCTTTGCCACCACGTAGATTTGCTTAGTCCGACACATTTAACGGGTCGTCAATAAGGTGCGAATTTTGACGAGCTCACATATAGCCTATCCAGTAATACCCCCAGCCTCAGAAGCACATGACTGGAGCCATGCCAATGTGGTTCTTGGACCATTCCATTATGAGTCTGCGGTTACTTGCCCTCACAACTTCACAAGTCATGGCTGACATTCTGTAATTTGAGGCACATAGAGAATATGAAAAATGGGGATCTTTGAAGACACTGATTATCATTGGGACTAAACTTGCATTATACATGTAATGCATACAGATATGGTGATGAATGAGTGTATCACACAGAAATGTCTTTTTCTGTAAACCAGTTGAGACATTCTTTACAGTCATGTTTTGTACATATACTAAGGCCACAATGATATAATGATTTGTAAATATGCCGAATAATACATGCTTCGATTAGTTCATTCGACAAGTTAATTGTATGTCACCAGTTAAACACCACTAAGCCATGATTTCTCTTTGTTACTGTTTATTCTAATTCCACTTTACATACCTCGTTTCATTGCATTTTCTGCTAGTAGATTGTAGTGTACAAGTCATTAGATAATCATCTCCTTAAAAGTTGATACTTTTGATAGAAATATCTTTTCAATCAGCATAACTGTGATGTACTGATGAGAATAACGCAAACGAAATACAATGTATGTATACAATTCATATGAGCCGAGACACAAGCCTACCCATGGTAAGTTTAGTTTACTTAATATGTTTATATTCTTGATTCAATATTTTGTTCTTTGGTCAATATGGAAAAATAGTCAAACAGGGAGAGCCACACACGAAATGACACCGCACCAAACACCATCAAACAAGAAACGGTAAAGCCACAAGACAAAACATAACAGGACGCATATCAAGACGAAACACATTAAACATTAAGCATATTAAACAACAAAATTGACCATAGGCTGAAAGCAGGTAGTCATAATACAGCCTAAAACATTTCAAATAATTTCATGACCGTTTGTGATACCCAAATCATTATTTATAAATAAGCAAGTAAGCAGAACGATTTGAATAAATCGTAATCCTTCAAGTTTTTTTTTATTTGAACGTGGTTTAAACAGTCTGTTATTTGTATTTTAATGGTTAATTTGTTTTCATACCAGAAGGGTTCACACTCGCATTCGCATGAGAAAAAGCAAATACCGGCTAAATCATAACTTAAAAATTGTTAAAAATATTTTGATGTATCTCTTACTTGTTTTGGTGTACTTGGAGCATAACGGATCTTTAAGAATTTAATTTCTACATTTTTTAATATTTTATTTTCATTAATATTCATGAATATGCTAATGAACTGATTAACAATATGATATTCTAAATCAAAGACCAATGTATTTCTTAAAATTATATTTGGTAACATGTTGATAATGTTAGCTCCCAGCTGCCCAATGCCCTGTGATATAACGTTTTTACCTTCTCTATGCGTTGACGTTGTCCGGACGTGCATTTGCTATGGAAACTCTAAAAAGTGATAAAATGCAGATGACCCATAGAGACACGTTTTATATCGCATCAGCTAGATTACTATCAATGAGATAGTTTTATGTATAAGAACATATCTCTATGCATTTGGAGCATTACAGGTGATTTCAGATCTAGTTTTCACCATTCCCCTGTCTTTTGCTCTAATTTTAGGGGGTTCTCATTAATATTCATGAATATGCTAATGAACTTATTAACTACAATACATTTTAAATCAAATACCAGTGTATTTATTTTATGTTTGGTAACAAGTTGATACTGTTAGCTGCCAGCTCTCGAAGGCCTTGAGATATAATGCTATCTTCTCTATGTGCTTACGCTACCCGGACGTACCTCTGCTATGGATACTCAAAAATGCAATAAAAATGCAAATAAGCCATAAAGACACGATTTTGTTTTAAATAATACTAACATTTGGGGATGTTTATGTATAAAAACATATTTGGGTGTATTTGGACCACCACAGGTGATTTCAAATATAGTTTTCACCATCTTCTAGTCATTTTTCCTTCATTTTTCGGGTTTCTCATTAATATGCATGATTATGCAAATGAGGTAATTAACAAAAACATATTGCTAATTAAAGACCAATGTCATACCTTTAGTTTGACACCAGTTTCAAACTCTTAGTGCCCCGAATAGCATAGATATACTACATTATAACCTTTACCCACCGTCGTTGTCCAGACCTCCGGTTGCCATGGAAACGGTAGAAAAACACATAGCAGGAATGAGTTTTTTCATGGGTACAATTTTGATTTCCATTCAGCAGACCCTACCAAACACCCTGGTACCCATGAAAAAAAGTCAGACGGGGGGTGCACGGTAACCCTTTCTGGCCCCCGGGGTATTACTATTTGTCTCAAACTCTATTTCTATATCTGTGCTTTATTCCTTTGAAGTTTGCATTTATTTATCTTATTTCCTTAATTTACCGAATGATTTAACAAAATTGGATTGCAGACGACAATTAGAAATTTGGCACCGAAATAAAATAGTCACAGTAACAAACAGTGTGTATCCTGATGAGACGCCGAGTTACTCGGCTTCTTATCTGGATCCAAACTGTTTGCATAGGTAATTGCAGGTGCGACATTGGCAGCAAACTCGTTAAACCACAGCAGTTCTCAGCGCATGTTAACACTTATTCTGTTTTAAAGCTGTCCTCTGTTCAATAACTTTCTGCTGATTTGTAACCGCTTTCCAGTTTGCCCTCGTTGTACTGTCCAACTAATTGAACCGCACCTACATACAGTTGAACCTCGATACCTCGGACTCGGATAACTAGAATTTCGGGATAGCTCGAACTAAAAAGTTCGGTTTAATATAGAATATTCTAAAATGTATCACTAAGCATATCTAAAATATGTGACAGCTTAAGGCAGGTCTAAAGTAATGTTGAAAGCTCCCACGTGAGCTTTCAGCACTACTTTCGAACTACATAAAGCTATGAATTCGAGAAAATTGTCCTGATTAGAATTTGGATGGCTAGAATCTCTGTTATCTCGAAGTAATTTTTATGGTCCATTGAAGTTCGAGATATCGAGGTTCATCTGTATCCTAACGGTTTGATCGAAATAGGATGTTGTGAAAATGTGTTCCAGATAAAAAAGTTGAGCAGACAGTATTACAGCGGATTTAACCCTTTCGGCGCCAAATTTCTAATTGTCGTCTGCAATCTAATTTTGTTAAATCATTCGGTAAAATAAAGAAATAAGATAAATAAATTCAAACTGCAAAGGAATAAAGCACATATATAGAAATAGAGTTTGGGACAAATAGTGAAGTCCCTGATCAGACGCCGCCTTTAAAAGGCGGCGTCTGTTCTGGGGCTGCACTATTTGTCGTGGTGCATTTGCGACATCGGCGGTGAAAGGGTTAATCCTTTACTCCATGACAATTAATGTAAGACATAATGACATCACGAATGGTGCTAAGACTATCTTTTTTTTAAACGACACATGGACACAGGAACTTGCCATGACAGAAATTGTAGAATCATATATATATTATTTCATAAGCGAACAGAGCTGTCCCTGGTCAGACGGCCTATATAGGAGCCGTCTGATCTGGGTTTACTCTGTTTGAAAATGCGTAGAAATGCATATTTATGGAGTAAAGCGTTAACATTGGCGCCTGTTGATTAGTAACAACTTTCCAATTTACTTTCTTTGTACACTAAACTTATTCTAACTCGACTTCTTATAAGGAGTCTATTTCTTCATTTTTAAACCAGGTGGTGGCTTGATGCAGGGCGAAGTTGACACAGAGCCCCTATAGGAGTTTTTATATATCACGTTTGCCCTTCATTAAGCAAGATAATAAATCACGCAGTCGCTTTAAGCTAGACTCTGTTGCAATCTTACCTATCGACTAAGCGGCAAACAGATTGGATCTTCGCGAGACGCACAGTTATTAATCATCTGATCTGGATCCAAACTGTTTGTCAATACGAATCAGGTTGTTATAAGTAGAACCGCTGTTAACTCATTCCCTCATAGGCTATTTTAGATACAATCTCTTTGAATAAATCTACCGAAAAGGGGCACTATCTAGAGAAAAGGAAACTTTTAGAATTTTGTAGTTTGAAAACATTGTGGTAAATAGAGCATTTTGCTCCTATAGGAGCAAATGCTCTATTTATCACAATGTTTTCAACAGGTCACTTTTACAGAGGCGTATTTATTGAGGAAATAATGTCGAAGTCTTCTGCAGGAGCTTTCTGTCCTGCATTTAGCTACAAAATTATGATTGTTAATTAGATGCTTTTATGATGGGTGTGTTGCCATTTCAGAAAGTGTAGAACAAGATCTACGAGTATATTACTTTATTAACAAATGGAAGAAGGTCCTGATTTGGAAAGCTCCTACAGGAGCTGTCTCATCTCGGTTTACACCGTTTGCAAAGGTGTTTAACCCTTCCCCTGATAAATATTCGTGTAAGAAATAATGATGTCATGGATATTAATAAGAATATTTTTTTTTTATAATGCCATAAGACCCCAGGACATTTTGCCTCAGACAGAAGCTGTAGAATCATATATACCATATATCTATATTACACCATAAGCAAACAGAGCGGACCCTGATCAGACGGTTTCCATAGGAGCCGTCTGATCTTGGTCTACTCTGTTTGCAGATGCTTCAAAATACGCTTACATAAGAGAAAGGGTTAAGACATTTATAGAGAGCAAAAGGTCAACTGACAACCAGACTACAGCCAGTTGGACAATATCCCACTGGCCAGTCATTTCACAGCTGCATGACCACTGTCCATTGAGACCAGTAGTATGATGAATGATAGGAGCATTATTAACTTTCTGCACCCTGAGTAATTGTCGTCTGCAAATATGTGTCGTTTGCTTTAACCCTGTCGGTTGCAAATTTCTAAGTGTCGTCTGCAATCCAATTCTGTTAAATCATTCGGTAAATTAAGGGAATAAGATAAATAAAAGCAAATTACACAAGAATACAGCACATATACAGAAATAGAGTTTGTAACAAAAAGTGAAGTCCCTGATCAGACGCCGCCTTGAAAAGGTGGCGTCTGATCTGGGACTGCACTATTTTGTCGTGGTGCATTTTTTGCGACATTGGCGGTGAAAGGGTTAAGTTTAAAATGTACATTTTCGTCTTTTTCGTGTTTTATAAAAGAGTGCCCGAGAAGCCAACATTCTGGATTCTGATGAGAAGCCGAAATACTCGGCGTCTGATCTGGATACAAACTGTTTTCGGATGTAATTCATACATTCGCCAATAGAGTACCGAATGGACATTGTCGTGCTCTGACTACACTGTAGTCTGCTTTTTTTTACAATTACGAACGCACTTTTGGCTCAGCTACTTACATTTATTCAATTACAGATTTATCTATAGCATCTTTAAAATAATTTTTACATTTTGTATTCTATATGCCATATCTCACCTTCAGTACTCTCTCTTACGCTGCATTCATTCATTGCACTAACCACTGAAACAATTTGGATTTGGATGAAACGCCGAATGACTCAGCGTCTCATCAGGATCAAGACTGTTTCATGATGTTAGTATGTCTTTTGAAAAAGGGAAGTTATTAAATTTTAAGAATTGACCAAATTTGCATTAGCAAAAAGAGCAGACCCAGATCAGACGGTTCTTCTAGTGGAGCCGTCTGATCTAGGTCTACTCTGTTTGCAAAAGCGTGAAAAGTGTTTGTATGCGGGATCGGGTTAAATATTTCACGACAACGTAACAGGGAAAGCGTGTAGGTGATCTACGCATGTTTTTTGTCACGTGTTTTACAAGATATACGGCATGCATACTTTGAGGACATCTTCGATTCAAAGCTGTTTCTTATTTTGCAATACCTCATTTAGCCCTTTTATTTCCTCCATGACCCTCCATGCAATAACTAATGACGTCATGAATATTAATTAGATTCATTGTAAATAAAAGCACGTGAAAATAAGATTTGATTTACTATGGCAGAATTCTATCTATACTATATCATAAGCAAACAGAGCAAACCCTGATCAGACGGCTCCAATAGTAGCCGTCTGGTCTGGGTCTACTCTGTTTGCAAATGCTTAGAAAGGCGTATTTATGGTATAAACGGTAAACTCTTTGAATGCGAGAAACGAGTGCACTGACATTTACAAACAGTATATACCCAGGTAAGAACTCTCTTAGATGCGCCCTCTGTCCAGGGTCTGCACTGTTCTTCATTCAAAATCCTCTAGCAAAATTTCGCCTTTCACATTATTTATTCAAAATCTTTTAGTAAAATTTTTTATTGATGTGCCAAACCATTTAGATGAGTTGCATGTACCAGGCATCTCATATAGAAATATGCCCTTTGTAAAAGTTATCCAGAATGTGTTTACAGGATTCATTTGTCCAATGTCAGATAGTGTCAGTGGATGCTGGTTTAGCCTTTCCTCCACATATACGCATTTTAACCATTTCCTGTTCTATATTTATTTTCTAAATGTCAATACCTACTGACTATTCATGGACAAATAGTCATAATGATATATGCAAGTTGGAACATTGCAGCCGTTTTAGGAACTAAAGAAACAGGTATATCAAATCCCATTAGCAAACAGCAGACCCGGATCTGGCGGCTCCTATAGGAGCCGTCTGATCTGTTTGCAGATGCGTGAAATGCGTTTATAAGAAGGAAAGGATTAACGCTATTGTAAACAAAGAAGACCCAGATCAGACGGCTCCTGCTCTGTTTGCTTATGAAATAATAGAAATCTCAATCTACAGTTCATATCATTGCACATTTTCTGTTATAAAAAGATCCGCTCATTAATATTCATTATGTCATTATTTATTACATATATATGAATGGAATAAAGGGTTATGATAAGCATAGATCAGTGTTTTAACCAGGTTATATTGAAGAACCAATGAACATATCATGGTTTCGTCATTATCCAAAACTTCTATTTTCTCTTGATGGCGTTAGATAAACCTAACCTAAAGTCCATTTGGTGCTAGGATTTAATACTACAACAGTGCTCCCTCTCTACAACGACACCCTTTGGGATACGAAGATTGTATGTGTTGTTCAGAGGGAGTTGTTATAGGGAGGGAAATCAAACATAATTAATTTGTTTGCAGATCCCCAGATAAGGTGTATTTCGAGAACTAAAAACCGTTATGCCTCCATCAAACCCTATGTTGTAACCACTCTAAAGAGTGGTCACACCATAGGTTTGATGGAGGCATTAAGAAAATACGATGGAAAAATTGTTTCTGGAGCCTTGTTGTTTCGGAAACAGTGACATGCGTTGTTGTAAGGAGGGAATCGTTATTGAGAGGGTTGTTGTAGGGAGGGAGCACTGTAATGCCCTGTTTATAGGCATGTCGCTAGTGCAAAGAGGTAAAAGTTCGATCCTTCCAAAGTTACAATGAAGAATTGTTCTAAAATGTATTTCTACGCATATCTAGAAACACACACGACAGCTTAATGCAGGTCTAAATTAATGCAGATCCCATAGGAGCTTTCAGCATTATTTTAGACCTGCGTTAAGCTGTGAGCTTGAAACATTATCCAGATTAGAAATCGACTTCTATTATCTCGAAGTTATTTGTATAGTCCCTTGAAGTTCGAGATATTGAAGTTCTCTAGTATAGGGTTTTATGGAGTAATAAAGGAGTCATTCTTGAAAAAAGTGTTAAACTCACGCATCTATGTATATATCTGGATCTAACATCAGAACGTTTTTACTGTAACTGCACCTTTAGGTTAAAAACAGCAAATGATACCAGTATTGGAAAAAATGCCAAAACCGCGCCGAATCAGGCTCTCTCCAAGCTTGCAACAGTCTTATTACTCTGTTATATTGCAAACATAGGACTGGCTTTAAAACGGATTTGAGAGAACACCTCATACATCCATCTAGCGACACTGTTGTGTTTAGGTTGTGCCAATACGTGACGGGCAATACTCTTAATGATGCATTACAAATGTCTCTTTTATTCCTGAAATGTGGGTTAAATAAAAATAATAATAACCAATCGGGAGAAACTCTTTAGCAAAACCCGAATGTATAATGAAAAAACTAAATAAGAGGAATCCGTGTGTTTTAAAGTTCAACAGGACACTTTTAAAAGTTTTAAATATGGATTTTATTGTAAGTACACAATAGGTAAGCTTTCGATATTTTAGTCGCACAACTAATGTATGCAAATCTAGCACCTGCACTGGTGTCTTCGTTTTAGGAGATATGTGTACAGTGAGGTCCTGCTTAATAGCCACGTTGTTTATTACATGTAATCATTTCCCTGTTTCATGTTTATTCCAGAATTTAATACCTACTGAATATTCATTGACAAAATAGTTATAATGAAATATAATAGGTAGAACATTGTAGCTATTTCAGTAAGTAAAGACACAGATCTGTCAAATTCCGTAAGCAAATAGAGTAGACCATGATCATATGGTTCCTATAGGATTGTTTGATCTGGGTCTACTCTGTTTGCACATGCGTTGAAAAGGCGTTCTTATTAAAGGAAAGCGTTAACATAGGAGTCTTTAACCCTTTCACCACCAATGTCACAAAAATGCGCCACAACAAATAGTGCAGTCCCAGATCCGATGCCGCCTTTTCAAGGCGGCGTCTGATCTGGGACTTCACTTTTTTGTCTTAAACACTATTTCTATATATGTGCTTTACTCCTTTGAAATTTGCATTTGTTTATCTTATTTCCTTGTTTTACCGAACGATTTAACAAAATTGGATTGCAGTCGACAATTAGAAAACGTGGCGCCGAAAGGGTTAAAATCATGCTGTAAAAATTAATGCTAGGGTGAAATAATGCCGAAAGCTCCTAGAATCTTTCTGCATAACGTTTGTCCCATATTAAGCAACTGGCACCTGTTTGAAATCTGCTCTTCAGGGGTCGTGTTAGAGAGACTGCTGTACATACAAATGATTATAAATATTCGCAACTGATGCATATACATACCGGCAATGGGATTACTGTAAACCAATTCAATTATTGTTTCTTTATAATTATATGTATAACTATTATACAAAGTGGTTTATAATCATATCTAAATAAGTATAATGCAAAGTCATAAACTTATGTTGTATCTTTATTGTTATATGTATAATCATACTGTGAATAATTGTATTTTTATAATACAAATTCATTTGCTGTATGTTTATAATTACATGTATATACATAATTATAATATATAGTCATTTATTGTATCTTCATAATTATATGAATAATTATACTTCAGTAAAACCACACTAAACAGGACGTTTGATTTAGTTTAAATACGGTCTTGGTGACAGGTGGCTGCTTAATACAGGGTGAAAGTCACACAGAAAGCTCCTCTAGGAACTTTCTGCATGACTTTCACCCTGCATTAGCTGCAACCTGTCTAAAAGTATCTAAACTCTTCTCTACTAGAATTCCTGTTTAGAGGGGTTTTACTATACTAAGTCATTAATTGTATCGTTATGACTATATACAGTAAACCCTCTCTATAACAGTCACTAAATTGCGTTAATTAGTTGGTATATAGGGCAGGTGGCTGCTTAAAGCAAGGTGAAAGTAAAACAGAACGCTCCTATAGGAGCGTTCTGTTTCACATTCACCTTGCTTTAAGCAGCCACATGCCTTTAACACAAAATACTTGATGTAATTTAGTGGCCGTTATAGAGAGGTTTCACTGTACATCCAAACTTCAAATATGATTCAATTAGTTTGTATAAGGAATTTGTTTTTGTACTGGAAGCAACTGTATAATCAGGGTCAAACGATATCTGTATCAGGCAACAGGGTTGCGGTTGAATCACATTCATAATAATTACTGTCATTGCAAGTATAATCTCGGTGTTTGATTCAATATGTAATTAACCGATTACTTCGTCAAGTCGCACATTTACTCATCTGCAAGTAGAGAAGACGACGGTAAGATCATGACATCCTTACTATGGCATCAACAGACATATGTATCGGGGAAAGGATTATGGTTAAAATCAGATTGATAACAATTAACCCATTACCTCATAGGCTATTTTAGATACATCCTCTTTGAATAAATCTACCGAAAAAGAGCATCAACTAGAGAAAAGGACAATCTTAGAATTTTGGCGTTTGAAACCATTGTGATAAATAGAGCATTTGCTCCTATAGGAGCAAATGTACTATTTATCACAATGGTTTCACAAAGTGACTTTTACAGAGTCGTCAAAAGTCGTCAATATTAGGGAATGGGTTAATGTCATGTTGAGTACAATCTCGCCTTTGGGTCCATTACAAAACGTGTTATATTCAAGTAACCAATTTCTTTATAATAGTGCATTTTATGCATTTTCAAACAGAGTAGATCAAAAGCAAATATGTCGTATTGGAGCTGTCGATGCAGGGTCTGTCCTATTTGCTTTAGAATAATATAAATATAACTCTACTGTTTCTATCATGTTGAAAAATTCCCTTGTTCATGTGCCATTATAACATCTCAGCTAATGAATACAGTAGAACCACTCTATTGAGACCACTTAATGGACAAACATAGGTGTCTTTATTTATAAGCAGGTGGTTGCTTAATGCAGGATAAAAGTAATGCAGAAAGCTCCCCTAGGAGCTTTCTGCATTACCATTGTTCTGCATTCAGCTACCACCCGCCTCTACCATATAATAATTATACCCCTTTTAGGTGGTCGCATTAGTGGGGGTTTACTGTATTCGTAAAGCAATTGTATTTTACGTGAGTATTTATCAACCCTTTCCTTCATGTAAACGTCTTTTCACACATTTGCAAACATACATGTAGTAGATCCAGATCAGATGGCTCCTTTAGAAGCCGTCTGATCAGGACCTGCTCTGTTTGCTAATGAACTTTGAAATATCTGTTTCTCCATGTTTCTTTATGTTCTAAAATGGCTACAATGTTCCAGCTTCCATGTTTCATTATATCTACTTTGTCCATGAACATTCAGTAGGTATTGAAATTTGGAATAAACACAGAACATGGAAAGGTTTGAGTAATGGGCTGATGCTTGATCGCAGTAAACTAAAATCTTGAACAATAATGAATTCGGCTGATTAACTCCTTTGCCGACATACGCGAATCTATGATAACCTTTATCTTTGAAAGTGTTCATTGTGTCGGTAATTCCATTCTATATGAGTTTCTTTAACTCTTTCGGCGCCAAATTTCTAATTGTCGTCTGCAACTCAATTTTGTTAAATCATTCGGTGAAATAAGGAAGTGGAATAAATAAATACAGAATTCAAAGGAATAAAACACAGATGGAGAACTAGAGATTGAGACAAAGAGTGAAGTCCCTGATCAGACGCCGCTTTGAAAAGGCGGTGTCTGATCTTGGACTGCACTATTTGTCGT
Organism: Azorinus chamasolen; assembly: GCA_963576725.1. Taxonomy (NCBI): domain Eukaryota; kingdom Metazoa; phylum Mollusca; class Bivalvia; order Cardiida; family Solecurtidae; genus Azorinus; species Azorinus chamasolen. The sequence continues at coordinate 17,145,084 of OY755240.1, read as the reverse complement.
GATGCATTTATGCGACATTGGCGGTGAAAGGGTTAAATCACAGCACTTAACATTTTTGCCTTGCTAGCCGAGTGTACGTCAGATAGACAGTAGCTCTGAGGATGTTCTCAGTAGTGGACGAACCTGTTAGCAAAGTAAACAGTTTTAGTGTTGTGATTTGTGATAACCGTTGCAAACAGTTGGGATCCTGAGGGGACGCCGAGTAACGTCCGTCTCCTCGGGATCCACATTGGTTGGTATTGACTAGATGTTTGTAAATGAATAGAAGAAAGCGCCACTCTCGAATTTATTTGGCGCCGAAAAGGTTACTCTTAACCCCTTCACCGCCACAGTCGCATAAATGCACCACGACAAATAGTGCAGACGCCGCCTTTTCAAGGCGGCGTCTGATCAGGGACTTCACTATTTGTCTCAAACTCTATTTCTATACCTATTTGTCTCAATCTCTATTTCTATATATATATATATATATATTTGTGCTTTATTCCTTTGAAATTTGCATTTATTTATCTCATTTCCTTATTTTACTGAATGCTTTAACAAACTTTGATTGCAGACGACACTTAGAAATTTGGCACCGAAAGGGTTAAGCATGCAAATGGAAAACATGTAATAAAATAATCGGTCTTGAATGAACACATATAAAAATTATATACTCTTTCAGAGGTCCAGATAAGATGCGTAAGTTTAAACATTTTCAAAAATAGCTCCTTTATTTCTCCACCAGACCCTTTACTGTGACCACTCTTTTGAATCGAATCGAAGAGACGATTCTTAACAGTGGTCATAGTCTACGTTTCGGTGGAGAAATGGAGATTTCATTATTTGGGTTCACACCTTTATCTGTAGCTCTGCTGTTTGTATCATGTATGTGTCATAGGTGTAAATTTACACCTAATAAAACGTGGTAAATTTATTTATTTCAATAGCTCTGTAGTTTTCACCATATGACATTATGTGTTGATTATTCCAGCGCAGTCCTACTGTGAATTATGTTGATATGCAGAGCTATTCAAGTATTACAAGCACCATATCCGCACCAAACCTCATGTTGTAACCAACCTTAGAATTATCTTTTCTAAACGATTGTACAAAGTGGTATTGGTGGAGAAATAAGAGCAAGATTAACTCTTTCCTTCATACAAACGCCTTTTCACGCATTTTCAAAATAGAGCAGACCAAGATCAGACGGCTCCTATAGGAGCCGTCGAATTAGGGTCTGAGTTGTTTCTAATGGAATATTGCTGTTTCTGAAGATAATGTTCCACCTTCCATATTTCATTAGAACTATTTTGTCCATAGATATTCAGTAGGTTTTGAACTTTTCAATAAATATAGAACAGGGACAGTCTTAATCTTGCAAATTTTATCTAAACTCTGGACAATCTGGGACGACGATTATACACATGATATTTCAAGTCAGAAATAATGACACCATGAATATTAACTAGATTAATATTTAAAATGGCATATTAGCACATCAAAAAATTGCCAAAACAGAAACTGTAGAATGAGATCTATATTGTTCCATAAGCAAACAAAGCAGACGCTGGTCTGACGACTCCTATTGGAGCCGTTTCATCTGGGTCTACTCTGTTTACAAAGGTGCAGAAAAGCGTATATATGGAGTAAAAGGTTAAGCATGACATGGGAAACTATGCTATAACAGGTGAACGTTTGATCATGGTTATATACCATGTAACCCGGTGTGTCACGAAGATCCACCATTTCTTCATCCAGCAGTTTTGTAGAGACACAATACATAGTTTGTACTGCATTGCGTTTTCACATTTAGCGAGTAAACAGGGGTGTATGAATGCAGAATCTAATGGAGTTTTCTACATAGCTCCCGTCCTGCATTAGGCCTCTACCTTCTTGATTCTTCTGGCACCGAATAATTTCCGTCTGCAAACATTGTCATCTGTTTTAAGATTTAGAGGTGACTTTCCTACAATAATGTCTTCGACTTTCCTGCAACAATGTCTTCAACTTAATGTCTTCGACTTTCCTGCAAGAATGTCTTCAACTTTCCTACAATAATGTCTTCAACTTTCCTACAATAATGTCTTCAACTTTCCTACAATAATGTCTTCAACTTAATGTCTTCGACTTTCCTACAATAATGTCTTCAACTTTCCTACAATAATGTCTTCAACTTAATGTCTTCGACTTTCCTACAATAATGTCTTCAACTTTCCTACAAAAATGTCGTCAACTTTCCTACAATAATATCTTTGACTTAATGTTTTCGACTTTCCTACAATAATGTCTTCAACTTTCCTACAATAATATCTTCAACTTTCCTACAATAATGTCTTCAACTTTCCTACAATAATGTCTTCAACTTTCCTACAATAATGTCTTCGACTTTCCTACAATAATGTATCCAACCTTCCTACAATAATGTCTTCGACTTTCCTACAATAATGTTTTCGACTTAATGTCTTCAACTTTCCTACAATAATGTCTTCAACTTTCCTACAATAATGTCTTCGACTTAATGTCTTCAACTTTCCTACAATGTCTTCAACTTTCCTACAATAATATCTTCAACTTTCCTACAATAATATCTTCAACTTTCCTACAATAATGTCTTCAACTCTCCTACAATAATGTCTTCGACTTTCCTACAATAATATCTTCAACTTTCCTACAATAATGTCTTCGACTTAATGTCTTCAAGTTTCCTACAATAATGTCTTCAAGTTTCCTACAATAATTTCTTCAACTTTCCTACAATAATATCTTCAACTTTCCTAAAATAATGTATTCGACTTAATGTCTTCAACTTTCCTACAATAATGACTTCGACTTAATGTCTTCAACTTTCCTACAATAATGTCTTCAACTTTCCTACAATAATGTCTTCAACTTTCCTACAATAATATCTTCAACTTTCCTACAATAATGTCTTCAACTTTCCTACAATGTCTTCAACTTTCTACAATAATGTCTTCGTCTTTCCTACAATGATGTCTTCAACTTTCCTACAATAATGTCTTCGACTTAATGTCTTCGACTTTCCTTCAATAATGTCTTCAACTTTCCTACAATAATGTCTTCAACTTTCCTACAATGATATCTTCAACTTTCCTACAATAATGTCTTCGACTTTCCTACAATTATGTCTTCAACTTTCCTACAATCATGTCTTCATCTTCAACTTTTCTACAATAATATCTTCAACTTTCCTACAATAATGTCTTCGACTTTCCTACAATAATGTCTTCAACTTTCCTACAATAATATCTTCAACTTTCCCACAATAATGTCTTCGACTTAATGCCTTTGCCTTTCCTACAATAATGTCTTCGACTTGCCTACAATATCTGCTCAAAAATAAAAGTTGAGTTTCAAACAGTTTAGACCGTCATGAGACGTCCAGGTGCGGATCCAGGATTTCAGATTAGGGGTGGGTATGTGGGGGCGTAGAAATGTTTTTTCGAGGTGGGGACGTAGATTTTTATGTTTGATGACATAAATAAATAGCGTGTTTGTAATACATGTTGAAAAAGAGCTTAATTGGGTGAGGGAAATAAAACACTCCTACTGAATCATTGTTTTATTGATTTTAGTAGATAAGTAAAACCTCTCTATAACGACCACTAAATTACATAAATTATTTTGTGTTAAAAGCAGGTGGCTGCTTAAAGCAAGGTGAAAGTAAAACAGAACGCTCCTATTGGAGCGTTCTGTTTTACTTTCACCTTGCTTTAAGCAGTCATCTGCTCTTAATACCAAATAATTTACATAATTTAGTGGTCGTTATAGAGAGGTTTTACTGTATATAGATCTAGAATATTACTAAAAAATGTTTTGGAAATAAAAGGGGGGTGTACGCCGGCTCCGCCCCCTCTAAATCCGCGCTTGACGTCGAGTGACTCGGCATCTCATCTGTACCAAGGGTGATGACCGAGTCGTCCATTACAGTAAGCCATTTGGTATTTTCTGGCAACTGTAGCGGTAAAAGAGTAAACCCATTACTCCATGAATATTCATTATAGAAATTATGACGTCACGAATATTAATTAGATCGTCTTTATAATGGCACATGAACACAGGAAAGTTTGGCCTTGGCTGAAGCTGTAGAATCATAACCATATTATATCATAAGCAAACAGAACAGACCCTGATCAGACGGCTCCTATAGGTCTGATCTTGGCCTACTCTGTTTGCAAATGCGTAGAAAGGAGTATTTATGGAGTAAAGGTTCAATCTCGATCTATTTGCAGTCCAGTAAGCTATTCGAGTATTTTTCCGTCGACTGTGGCGATGAAAGGGTTAAATTATTGCCTTGTTCCGAGAAGTGGTGAACTAGATTTGAAGTATCAAAGTAAACGATTGATGATTTAATCAAAAGAAATTTATTGGGCGTTTTGTCACGACTTTGATATTGTATGCCCACAATCTGCCTCAATGGCAAATACTCTCTACATTACACTTAAGTGCTTGTGTACTCAATCTATGGTATTTTCAGTTAGAACATTTCCACTTCTCTAATGAATTTTGTACAGAACGTTCGAAGCGTTACTGCTACATAAAGTCGTGAGGTTTTTACACTTTCTGCTTGAGGTACTTGAGAATAAACTCAAGTTTTATAACTTCGAGACCAAGACAGCGCCTTATATATACAGTTGAACTTCGATGTCGCGAACTTCAAGGGACTCGAGGTAACATAAGTTCGAGTTATCCGATTGCTTATCTGGACAGTGTCTCAAGTTCACAGCTTAATGCAGGTCTAAAGTAATGCGGAAATCTCCTATGGGACCTGCATTAATATGCCACATGTGTTTCTAGATATGCGTAGTGATACATTTTAGAGCAATTCTGTAGTGTAAGTTTTGGAAGGACCGAACGTTTAGTTCGAGTTATCCTGTAGTTCACCTGTATATTACGTTTTTGCATATTTCTATTGGAACTCGCGCATCAAGTTATGTTGGTATTTCAGGTGCAATGGATCTTTCTACGTGTATTTATATTATCACCCACATGAAGACCAGTGGTGTAATATAGTAGAACCTGTCTTAAGCGGTCATTCATTTATTTAACATAATATTCTTAAAAAGCAAGTGATTGCTTAATGCAGGACAAAACCGTGACACCGTGGCGCATCTGGTTCTACACTGTTTGTCAAATTCTGAAAACATCTTGTAGCACGGCTCATTTATTTCCCTGACGTGAATACAGCATATCTACAAATGAAATTATTTGAGTGAACATCATTATTGAATGGTATAGTATCATCCTTTGGATAGAAGCACACATAACCCCTTCCTCAATAAATACGCCTTTCTACGCCTTTGCCAAACAGAGTACACCATGACCAGACGGTTCATGTAGGAGCCGTCTGATCTGGTTCTGCTCTGTTTGCTTATGAAATAATATAGATATGATTTTACAGTTTATGTCATGGCCAAAACGTCCCATGTCCATGTTCCAATATAAAATTCGCTATAATTTATACTCATGATGTCATGTATATTCATGGTGTAAAGGGTTGAACTCATTTACCACTATCCTGCTTATTGTATCCTGATTGATATATGCAAACATCTAGAACCTTGGAAAAGACATTCGAGTAACTCGGTGTTTTATCAGGGTCCTAGCTGTTTGATACCCTGAAAGTAGTTACTCTAAAGCTTAAACAACTTTAAAATTACAAAATAATAGTATTATTATTATTAGTACTACTATTATTGTTATTATTATTATACCACATTTATATAGCGATCTTTTCAAACAGGATATGTGCGTTCAAAAACGCTTAACCCTTTCCTTCATAAATACGCATTTCTACGCCTCTGTGATAACCACTTCTTGAAACCATTGTGATAAATAGAGCATTTGCTCCTATAGGAGCAAATGTTCTATTTATCACAATGGTTTCAAACTACACAACTCTAAATCTTTACTTTTCTCTAGTAAATGCTCCATTTGTGTATATTCAGTCAAAGAGGTCGGGTCTAAAAATTGCCTATGGAGGAATGGGTTAAAGTAGATACATGTAGTAGATAGGCGTTTATAGTACATGTACATACGCGTTTGGGCAGACATGCGTTTTAATCTTGAATAGGATTCAAAACAAGAAATGATATGTAGAATATACAAGGGTAACACAAAAGCTTGAAGGCACAATGGCTGCATTGCCTGTCAATCAAAACACTTAACTACACACTGTATGTAAATACGAGTATTGTGCGTTATGCTAATTGTGTATTTGTTACTGTTAACAATTCACATACATTTTAACGCCTTTTACAAACAGAGTAAACCCAGATCAGAAGGCTCCTGTAGAGGACGTCTGACCAGGGTTTACCCTGTTTGCTTGTGGAATCATATAGAGTCTGCTATGATCAACATACCATGTATTCAAATACCATTATACATGTAATGTTTAGCTAATGAGAATTCAAGATGTCATTAAATTTAACATGAATATTTATCAGGTGAATAATTGCTTCCCTTTACCACACTTGACATATTAACCCTTTCCACGCTTTTACAAACAGAGTAGACCCAGATCAGACGGCTCCTATAGGAGCCGTCTGATCAGGATCTGCTCTGTTTGCTTATGGAATTATGTAGATGTGAATTTACAGTTGCTTCTAACGTATATTAGACATTGTGTTTTGCACCATTATAAAAAAAATCAACTAATAAATTTACTTCGGATGTCATTATTTCTTACATTATATCCTATTCAATACTTTCAAATTTAGTATTCTAATTTTTTTACATTCGAAAACGTTCTTAGATAATCAAACTTTCAACCTTAGCATGAGGGGGCAAGCAAACTGTTCGTGTACTGAATGAACTCTATCTATTACATGTAACAATGATGGGTCATTCTACTTTTAACAATGAAAGGGTTAACGAGTCACTAATCTCCTTTGCAAACAATGTAGACCCAGCTAAGAGGGTTCCTCTCATCAGGGTCTGCACTGTTTGTCATGTAACACTTTTATATAGAAAAAACCCTAGATATTCACCATAAATTTGTCCTGTTTGAATTTTCGAATAGTCCATTTGAAAAATTGGCGTTGTAATAGTTTGATTGACAACACATACAAATTGTCAATTAACCCTTTACAGTAAATCATCTCTATAACGGCCACCACTGAATTGTGTTAATTAGTTAGTATTTAGGGCAGGTGGCTGCTTAAAGCAAGGTGAAAGTAAAACAGAACGCTCCTATAGGAGCGTTCTGTTTTACGTTCACCTTGCTTTAAGCAGCCACCAGCCTTTAACACAAAATAGTTGATGTAATTTAGTAGCCGTTATAGAGAGGTTTTACTATACTTAATACAGGCGCTGGTTTGCGCATTTTCGGTGGAGCAGATCCAGATCAGACTTGTATCCTGTAGGTGTTGTCTGATCAGGAACTGTCCTGTTTTTATGAATTATATGACTTTGATTGCACTCCATTTGATTACATAGATTTGATTTCCCATTTGTTTTCTGCCGCGGCCGAACCTTTCAGTGCCATATGCCAAAATAAATGTCTATTAATGTTTATGGAGTCATTATTTCTTGCATGCATATTCATGAGGCAAAGGATTGTAAGGAAACTGGGGATAATGAAGGAGCAATATTCTGAGGATGATAGTCACCAACATACAATACAAACTGGGTGGCACCTTGTGACAACTTTGAGATAAAAATCAGTCAAATACAGTAAAACAGGTCTTAAACGGCCATCAACAAGTGGTCAAATTATGGGTTTGTAAGGCGGGTGATAGCTTAATGAAGGTCAAAAGTAATGCGGAATACTCCTATAGGAGCATTCTGCATTATTTTTGTCCTGCATTTAGCAACCACCTGCTTTTTAATGCTCATATGATCAATAAATGAATGACCATTTAAGAATGTATCATGTTTAACCCATTCCCTCATATTGACGACTTTGACGAAAAGTCACTTTGTGAAACCATTGTGATAAATAGAGTATTTGCTTCTATAGGAGCAAATGCTCTATTTACCACAATGGTTTCAAACTACAAAATTCTAAAACAAATCCTTTTCTCTAGTTAATGTTCCTTTTCGGTAGATTTATTCAAAGAGGTTGGATCTAAAAATAGTCTATGAGGTAATGGGTTAATAAAACGACACACGGGCTGTATCTTCAGTTCAGTCAGTTATGTTACTCTTATGAAAACAATAATGTGATAACATTTGGAATATATTCAGACTAGAATAGAAGTGTTTCGATAATTTGATGATTTTAACCTTTAGCCTGCTGAGCAAATTATTTTTACAGAATGTTTCACCGATTACATTTTCAAAATTCAAGCTATAATCAATTTGTCTACTAAAATGCAATGAGGTTGTCAAACAGTTTGGATCCTGATGAGACGCCGAGTTACTCGGCGTCTCATCTGGTGGATCCAAACTGTTTGCATAAGTATTCACTCATCCGTCCGTAGCATGAAAAATAATTATACATATATCACCAATATTTAACAGATGACAGACCCTGATCAGTCGACTCTTAGAATTGTTTTTAATGTCGCCCGTAATTGAAGTGAATATGACGTAAATATATGAATGTTCAATTATATATAATTACAATAGAACCCCTCTAAAGCGACGATTAACCCATTCCCTCCTAGGCTATTCTTAGACCCAAAGTCATTGAATTAATATACCGAAAAGGAGCATTAACTATAGAAAAGGAAAATTATAGAATTGTGTAGTTTTGAAACCATTGTGATAAATGGAGCATTTGCTCCTATGGAGCAAATGCTCTATTTATCACAATGGTTTCAGTAAATGAGTTTTATAGAGGCGCAAAAAAGGCGTCAGTTGAGTTTATAGCGATATGAATATAACGAGAATGAGTTTATAGCGATACATTGACTTCTTTTAAAACATGCGGTTAATTTATGTAGGGTGAAAGTAATGCAGAAAGCTCACGTATGAAATTTCTACATTCTCTTTGCCCTGCATTAAGCTACCACCTGCATCTACGAATCAGTTTTAGATCTCGTTTTGGTGGTCGCATTAGAGGAGTTTTACTGTAATATTTATTAGAAAAATATATGAAACTACCTGCATAAAACGCAATAAAGCGCGTTCGTAATGTACATGATCAAAGCACTTTATTAGAAGTCTACCATAGTGTGTTGACACTATAGTGCGACCCGTATGCGCTATGTCGTTTGGTCTTTTAACACAACAGTTCCTAAAAGAAAATGTGATGTGCGGTTGGAATGTTCATAAGCATCGCATTTTATTAGAAGTTTGTCATAGTACGTTGACACTATAAAGCGATCCGTACTCATTATGCACTTTGAAGGTACTTTTGTTATCGACCACCACCGTTGGATTGATATCACTGTACATCACTACATTGGTGAAGCTTGTACATGTATATAGATCTGGGTAAACAGTAGACTACAACAATCGATTTAACCGTTTCCTTCATGTAAACGCATTTTCATGCATTTTCAAACAGAGTAGACCCAGATCAGACGGCTCCTGTAGGAGACGTCTGACCAGGGTCTGCTCTGTTTGCTTATGGTAATTTATAAATATAATCCCTTTTTTCAATGTTCCATTTTATTGATTCTGCCTTGAATATTGATGAGGTGAATGAATATTAAATAGGTAAAGGGTTAAGCATTTACCTGATGAATAGTTGTTTAACCCTTTCCTCCATAATACGCCTTTCTACGCCTCTGTAATAACCACTTCTTGAAACCATTGTGATAAATAGAGCAGTTGCTCCTATAGGAGCAGATGCTCTATTTATCACAATGGTTTCAAACTACAAAATTCTAAAAAAAAATATTTTCTCTAGTTAATGCTCCTTTTCGGTAGATTTATTCAAAGAGGTTCGGTCTAAAAATAGCCTATGAGGGAAAGGGTTAATGCGTTATATTGAGTACCTGAAGTTTAAAAAATGATAATTATATGAGTATTAGCGGTATTGGCGAGAGCAGATAATGTAGAATTCGTAAGGAAACAAAGTAAACCTAGATGGCATGGCTCCTACAGGAATCTCTGATCTGGATTTTTGCTGTGTTTGCAAATATGTTTAAAGCTTCTCTATAAGTTAAATTGCCATTTGCAAATAGTGCAGACCCAGATCAGAGACCTCTTAGAGGAGTAACCTGATAAAGGTCTGCACGCTTTAATCTTTTAAAACTTGTTTCAGCAATGTTTTAACATCCTAGCCAAATGGATTTCGCTTTTAACCTTTTCCATCATATAAACGCATTTTCATACATGTGCATACAGAGTAGCCACAGGCCAGACGCTTCCTGTAGGCGCCGTCTGATCAGGGTTTGCTCCGATTGCTAATTTGTTTCTCAATGGCTGCAATGTTCCATCTTCCATATTTCATTAGAACTATTTTGGCTATGAATATTCAGTTTGAATGGACATCAGAAATAAACATAGAACAGAGAAAGGGTTTAACCCTTATCCTCATATAAACGTGTTTTCACGCATTTGCAAACAGAGTAGACCCAGATCAGACGGCTCCTAGAGGAGCCGTCTGATCAGGGTCGGCTCTGTTTGCTAATGGAATTTGATATATCTGTTTCTTAACTTTCTAAAATGTCTGTAATGCTCCACCTTCAAGATTTCTTTATAACTATTTTGTTCAGTAGGTATTGAAATTTGGCTTAAATACAGAACAGGGGAAGGGTTGAACAATGATGGAATACTGCACTTAGAGAAATGATGATCGGTCGCATTTAGACGTGGCTTCTTAATTGCTGCAGTCAGCCACACACATGCAGTTTCAACAGCTGACCACGACCTCGTGATCTTAATCGAAAAAAAAATGTTTTCATTCTCCAAATTGCCAATAATTTCCGCGTAAAAGCCTCGTTTGAACATTTCGACCCGAAGAATGTTTTTTTTTCGTGAAAATATGAACAGTGATGAAGCCATTAAAGACGTGTTGCAACTCATAAACTGAGCATTATGCAACAGGGCCTGGAAAAACAGCTATAGCTAAAACCATACAATCTCAAATCTCGAGGGAACTGTTTTCATCGTTCATGGAAAAAACATTACCATTGACATAATTATCCATTACAGATATTTAATTGTTGAATTATATGCTCATTCGGGTGTTATAATATCGAAAGCTTTCAATCTTTAACCTTCAGCCTGCTATGGTCGGATGAATGAATACCTATGCAAACAGTTCGGATCCAGATGAGACGCCGAGTAACTCGGCGTCTCATCAGGATTCAAACTGTTTGACAGCCTGATTGCATTTTGGTAAGCAAATTCATTACAGCTTGAATTTAGAAAATGTAGTAGGTGAAAAAATCGGTTAAAAAAGTTTGCTCAGCTGGCTAAAGGTTAACCCTTCTCATACTGAAAAAATACAGTAACCCCGCTAATGCGACCACCCCGCTAATGCGACCATCCCGCTAATGCGACCACCTAAAATAGGTATAATTCTAGCTGGTAGAGGCAGGCGGTAGCTTAATGCAGGACAAACGTAATACAGAAAGGAGCTTTCTGTATTACTTTTGTCCTGCATTAAGCAACCGCCTGCTTATAGAGACAGGTACGTGTATGTTTATTCATTAAGTGGTCGCATTAGAGGGTTTCTACTGTATATAGTAAATCCATCTAAAGCGGCTACATGTACTTTATGGTTGAATATACAGCTGAACTTCGCTATCTCGAACTTCAATGGACCATAAACATTACTTCGGGATAACACAAGTTCGAGTTATCCTATTTCTAATCTGGACAATTTCTTAACTTCACAGCTTAAAATAATGCAAGTCTAAAATAAGTCTGAAAGCTCCTATAGGAGCATTCAGCATTACTTTCGACCTGTATTAAGCTGTTACATGTGTTTCTAAATATGCGTAATGATACATTTTAGAACAATTCTGCAGTGTACTTTTAAGGACCGAACATTTACTTCGAGGTATCACGAGGTTCGAATTATCCGGGTTCGAGATATCGAAGTTCATTTGTATATATGTATGTTTTCGGTGGTTGCTAAATGCAGGACGGATGTAATGCATAAATCTCCTGCTATTAACCTTTCGCTTGCTATTCACGTCAATATACCTACATGTAAATAGTGAAGACCCATATGAGACAGCTCCTGAAGGAGCTGTCTCATCAGGGTCTGCACTACTTACAAGTTGATTGTACAATCAGTGCACTCCACAGCAGTGATTGCACAGCGAAATACTTGTGCACGGTGAAGATATATGTAATTATACATCAGGGCATGGATAAAGAAGGAGAAATGTATTTTAAAATTCAGCAAGCGAAGGGTTAAGACACATAATTAGACATATATTTATATCAAAGACTAATCTGCTGACCGTTGTTTTGAATTCGTTAAAAGTTTTTGAGATATAACTGGCCGAAGTTCAAATAGTTTGGATCCTGATGAGACGTGTCTTATAACACTTTAATCCTTTGAATGCGGGGCATGAGTAAATTGATACTTGCAAACAGTGTTGACGCAGATCAAAGGGCGCACTGTTTCTTTTTCCTATTCACCTAAAGTAAACTGAATTCTTTCTCGATGGATTGTATTTTTTAAACAGTAATGGACCATTCCAATTTGAAAAATCAGCTTTCAAATGCGTACAATAATACCTCTCTAAACCGGAATTCTAGTAGAGAAGAATTTAGATACTTTTGTAGGCATGTAGCTGCTTAATGCAGGATGAAAGTCATGCAGAAAACTCCTAGAGGAGCTTTCTGCATGACTTTCACCCTGCATTAAGCTACTACCTGTCTTAAACACCGATATTTATACTTAAGTAAACGTTCGGTTCAATGGGGTTTTACTGTTATTTTTTCGCTGCTAATATCGCAAATGTGATACATGTAACCTATGCTAACGGTTTGGATCAAGATAAGACGCCGAGTTCTCGGCGTCTCATCAGGATCCAGACTGATTGTTACTATGTCTATAGTTTTTAAAACAAAAATGAAGAAATTGCAGCAGACGATAAATTATACAGACGACAAAATATGACATCAAAAAAGTTAATTGGCCAATAGTATAGTTCTAAAGTACATTTTTATTCTGATTTGTCGATCATAAAACCTGGTTTCTACGATAAAAAACGTACGTCCGATTTTTGGATTTAGGGTGTACTTAAGACGTATTTTATGATATGAGTATTTCCCTTAGGAGGACTTACTTTTATATCTAATGTTCTTGTAAAAGTATCCAGATATGATGAAGACATAAATACTAGTCAGCAGCGTAGCTAAATCCAAATGTAATGTACGCACTGTGGCTATAAGGGTCCGATGGAATGATCCCCCGGGAAAATTAGAATTGTGTAGTTTTTATACCATTGTGATAAATAGAGCATTTGCTCCTATAGGAGAGTCTACTGTGTTAGCACAAGCGCCTCTATCAGGCTAAAGGCTAAGTTCAAAGTTCTCGAGCCCTCTGTACGAGTTCAAAAATAGCCCCAATATTCCATGATATCCTTTTGGACTCATTGCGAATATGCTCGGTTTGTAACCAAAACATATTCACACTCTCCTACACTAGATGTTACAGAGGCACGCGCAAATATTAGGTCGGACATGTTGTCTTTATTGCCGATACCGGTTATTGGGGACCAGCGTGCATGCACAGAGATTATCAGTTATCATTTACCTGATAAACATTCATGCTTGACTTCGAACATTATTAATATCTAATTGTAACTAATAATACACAGGTATGCGTGTACAGTAAAACCTCTCTAAACCGGAATTCTAGTAGAGAAGTATTTTGATACTTTAAAGCAGGTGGCTGCTTAATGCAGGGTGAAAGTCATTCAGAAAGCTCCTGGAGGAGCTTTCTGAATGACTTTCACCCTGCATTAAGCTGCCACCTGTCTCAAAGACCTATATTTATACTGAATTTTATGTCCGGTTTAGAGGGGTTTTACTGTATTTGTTGTCACGATATATGTTCGACTTGCGATCGATATACGGTAAACGAATGCACTATATACGATAATCGTATCATATACGCTCGATACGATACACGGTATACGATTTGTTGTGAATACGGTGCTATGGCAAAAAGAATAAAATAATTTCTAACATATTCTTTTAGCAAATTTCACAGCCTCGGTAGAGCCACCTAATCTGGGCCGGTTCTGTTTACAAAAGGTGTCCTAGGGCATAGCAAGAAATACAACATTAGCATAATGCATAACACATACAGACATATATTGGTTAGTCGTTACATATATAAGTGTTTTGTTTGACAGTTATTGCATTTCTGTACTTGTCTAGGTCATAAACACTTATGTCGCTAACCGCACGCAACATGCATCGCATTTGAAAAACAGCTTGAAACCAGACGAGACGGATCAACTCGGGATCAAAGCTGACTGACACTTTGTCAAATAAATTCTAAAATATTTGATAGTCAAACTTGCCCTATAGATATATAGTAGAGTCTGTTCTAAGTGGTCATTCGTATACTGATCATAGGAATCTTAAAATCATGATTGTGGTTGCTGGGCAAAAGTAAAGCAGACATGATTGTATCGAAAACTTTTGATTGGTCAGATTTGAGTTCCCAAGCTTTTGATTGGTCAGATTTGAGTTCCCAAGCTTTTGATTGGTCAGATTTGAGCCATAGGCTCAAATCTGACCAATCAAAAGCTTGAGAACGATCTCAGACTCAACTAAAAGCTTTATAAGCATGGACCCTGATTATTTGTCTTTTTTTTAAAACTATGCTCGAATTCTTAAACAGTCCTGGTTCCATGCTTATAAAACTTTCTAGTTGAGTCTGAGTTCGTTCTCAAGTTTTTGATTGGTCAGATTTGAGCCTTTGGCTCAAATCTGACCAATCAAAAGCTTGAGAACAAACTCAGACTCTACTAATCATGGACCCAGATGAGAGGCATTGTTTCTCGGAGTCTCTTTAGGGTCCACGCCGTTTGCATACATGATTACACATTTATATATGGCAGCAATACATTTACTACACGTATGTATTTGAATAGACATAATTGCAATGAATATAAGAGATGATGCACGATTATGCAGACTCATACGCATTATGTGATATATCGTCAAAAACACTGTACAAATACATCTATATTATACTCAACAAAATAATTTAACCCTTTCGCTGCCAATGCCGGATCTGTGATTACCTATGCAAACAGTAACTCGGCGTCTCATCAGGATCCAAACTGTTTGTTACTGTTACTATGTTTTTGAAACAAAAATGAAGAAAATCAAAATAATGAAAATTTGTAGCAGACGACAAAGTTAGCAGACGACAGAGTTTGGCAGCGAAAGGGTTAAGGGTCACTGGTTAGTTTCCGGCAGGGCTCAATGTATTCACTACACAACTTTGGTACTGCGAATCTTTCACCAATGTCGCTTAATCTCAACGAAATTTGCAGGAATTTTTGTGTGAGATTACATTAACGGGTGCAGATGAAAATTATACCTGAGGGAGTCTTATGCTCCTCCGTGGAGAAATAAATGTAAAACGATGTTTTTCATACAAAAATGCATAATTTTCAACAGGAGTTTTCCTTGCTTTGGAAATCTAAAATCATACCAATATTGGAATTAATGGAACAGTTAACGGTTTATCAACATTTTTGACATACCAAAGACATGTTTATTGGTATTCCAGATAAGACTAAAATGAAATTGATTTTTTTTGAGAATTTCAGAAATTCTCAATTGTCGTTTTCCATTCCATGGATGCCTATAGGACCTTGGCATAACTCACTGGAATCTGTAGTTTGACATTTTGAAAATACTTCCTGTACTTTTTTGTCGAAATTCATTTATGTATGTAGAAAATATAGGATGCCATAATTGTAGGGTCATTGCATAAACCCTATGGGAAAAGTACCACTGACCCTTAAATATTTTTGTTGAGTATAATTCTTATGTAAAAAGAGCAGACGCTTATACATGTAAGAACCGTCTAATTTGCCTTTAATCTGTAGAGTATAAGGGTCAGAGTTCAAAATCGCGTTATGATTAGTTTGAATCCAGATAAGACGTCACTTGTAGACGTCACATCTGGATCCAAAGTGTTATCAGAATTTGGACTATGGTGTTAAAAAAGGAAGTACATGTACTGATGATGCTAACATTTTTGTATGTACGTAAATAAAATGAATCGGACAGCTGTATGTACGATATCCATACATGTATACGTAAATAAAATGAATCGGACAGCTTCATGTACGATTAACTAGTAAAGGTTGCAAGGCGACTACAGGAAACTGTTTTTGGCTTAACCATACAGGTTGTATCAAACTGTTGCTATCCCGTGTACATATATCGTTATAAAAATGCAGCTAATGAATGTGTATAGTGAGTATGTATCATTATTTCTTTAAGTGCATATTCCACATGGAAAGGTTTAACACATATATTGAAACCACTCTAAAGCATAATTCTAGCATAGAAGAGTTTTGATACTTTGAGGCAGGTGGCTGCTTAATACAGGGTGAAATTGTATCTGATATAAATACATTTCTTGACTTTGTATACAATTCTAAAACATTTGATTCTGTCATATTTGTTTTTGAAGATAACAACACATGACAGTTCGTCCGTTAACCTTGGCTACGATAATTATAAAAGCGTGGTGAATATAATAAGATATTGACAACCTGTCATGTAACTCCGTATGTTAATTGTGTCGATAACAGTGGGATAGTTCATCTTTTTGACAATAGAACTACAGTAAACCCCCTATAAACGGGGCGTTAAATTGTGTATAAATATCAATGTTGGAGACAGGTGGCAACTTAATATAGGGTGGAAGTCACACAAAATGCTCCTCTATGAGATTTCTGTGTGACGTTCATCCTGCATTAAGCAGCCACCTGCCTAAGAGTATCTAAACTCTTCTCTATTAGAATTCCGGTTTAGAGGTACAGTATGCACTCTTGAATAGTGTTGTTCATTTCACTGTCATTTGCTTTCCATGAAATATTGAGACAAATAAATTGCTATTTGATAGAATTTGTTTATAATTTTAAAGCAAAACATATAAATACTGGCAAGGAAAGCTAACTAGTATGTAAAAATTACATTAGGAAGAATATGTATGCAAAACGTAGATAAAATAATATTTAAGCATTCATGTCATTAGGCCAGAATGTATTAAGTGTGTGGATCCAACGAGTCTCTTTCATTAGTCAATAGGCATGAAACAGTTATTCACAGTATGGTTTCCAGAATTGAAATGCTCTGAAACATTTGTAAGAGTATTAGGATGGTGCCTAATGTCAGATTTATGACTGTTAATTCTTTGCGAGCGCGTTTGATATGTCTGTCCCACAGTTAAAAGGATTCTTGTTATAAAAAAAATCTGAAGTTACATGTAGATCTTCATTTTATCTATTATCTATACTTTTAAGGAGTGCATGATAAGTATGCATATTAAAATACATGTATAGAGTTGGATTGGTGTAAACTATTACACGTAAGCAACAATTACATTGTAACCCTTTCCCTCATATAAACGCGTTTTTACGCATTTGCAAACAGAGTAGACCCAGATCAGACGGCTCCTATTCGGTCTGCTATGTTTGCTCTTGGCATGGTATATATCTGATTTTACAGATGTTTTGTCAAAGCAAGTAAATCCCTTGAAACAGTTATATAATAAACATTGAGGTAATCAATATTCATGCTGTCATTATTAGTCCCCCACCGGTGACCGGTTGGGGGACTATAGGTTTGCTCGATTCCGTCCGTCTGTCTGTCTGTCCGTCCGTCCGTCGGTCCGTCTGTCCGTCCGTCACGCTTCGTGTCCGGTCCACATCTCCTACACAGGCCAAATTCATTATAAATTCACACATTGAACAAGCATGATGAGGGGAAGTGTCATGCACAAGGGCCATAACTCTAGCATCAATATTTTTGGAGTTATTCACCTTTTTCATATTTTCTTGTCCGGACAATAACTCTGTATCTATTGGTTCAACTGATTTGAAACTTCACATATGGAACAAATATGATGAGAGGAAGTGTCATGCACAAGGGTCATAACTCTAGCATCAATATGTTTGGCATCTTGTTGTTTTTTATGATTTTTACAAGTACCATTCAGGTTGGTTATGTATATAACATGGTCAACTACACCATGGGTGTGTGGGTCGGAGGAGTTTTTTTTCTTTAACCCGGTAGGGGACTCATGTATTGCATAGCAATACAAGATTAACTTGTTTCTTACATGAAAACAGAACAGTGGACGGGTTAAATACCCAGCGAAAACAGGTCTAATTCAGGGTTGTAAATTTAGGTGGTAGCTTAATACTGGACGAACTTTACACTTGATACAATAAACCCCTGCTAACTCGAACAAATACGCATTTCTATGCATTTACAAGCAAACAGAGTAGATCCAGATCAGACGGCTACTGCAGTAGCCGTCTGATCAGGATCTGCTCTGTTTGCCTATGATATTCTACAATTTATGCCATAGTCAACAAACACAGTTGCCATGTGCCTTTATACATGTACATGTAGCAATTATATCTAACTAATATGCATGATGCCATTAGTTCTTACATGAATATTCATGGAGTAAAGGCAGTTTGGTGCTTGACCTCTACACCTCATAGAGCCTACCTAAATAGTTCTCAAAACAATATCATTTACTAAAAAATCAAATTAGCGAGGATTTAATGTAGAAATAGAAATAGAAATTTAAAACTGGAATTGAATAATTACTTATATTAAATTGTAGAAATGGCTGGCGTGTCTGTTTAATGATATGTACAGTTGATATCTATCTAAAACGACCTACAACTAGATATATGTCTAATTCTGGGTGTGGATTGCATGTGGAAGCTTAATGCATAAAGAAGTTACGCAGAAAGAATTTCCAGTAGGAGTTTTCTGCATTACGTTCGTCCTGCATGCATAAGCAACCATCTACATTTAAAGGCATCAATTCTTGTTCACTATATGGTTGCTTTAGAGCGGTTCTTCTGTGTTTGATTGGTGTGTTTGGATTTTGTCAAATGCTATATAGTAAATGGAACAGTACAAAGGAAAGCATGATTCTGAAGGGAAATTAATTAGCTCTGCGTTTTAGCAAGTATAGTTTTGATGTTTATTTTATTCACACAAGCGATAGCGTGTGGTATTTGTTTGCGAGATATTTATTAACCAATACCACGATATAGGGGAACCTGTCTTAACCTAAATAAGTAATTAGTTCTTTCATAACCAGTTGACCTCATTGCCATTTGCAGTGTTTCAAAATGAAAGTTAACGAGTACATTCACTCTTTGAAAACGGATAACGAATGTACCGTCATTTGCAAACAATTTAGACTCCGATCAGAGCGCTCCTCGAGGAGCCTTCAGGCGAGGGTCTGCAGTTCTTAGGATCGTCTGATCTGGGTCTGCACCCTTTGTCATTCAAATTAAACCAGTAAATGAAGGTCATCAAATTGAATGGACTCTATACTTAAACACTGATGAGTCATTCCATTTTCATAATTCATCACAATGTTCTTTGCAAACAGTGTAGACCCAGATGAGAGGGCTCCTAGAGGATCCCTCTCATCTTGGTCTGCACTGTTTGTCATGTTGCACTTTTCTTCAGAAAAAAATCCTAGATATTCAGTGTACATGTAAGCTTGACCTGTTTGAATTTTGGAATAGTCCATTTGACAATTCAGCATGATAAGGGTTAAGGGTGATTACACCGGTTTGTAGAGCTCATAAAGTTACGTCATCATTTCGTGTTACTTCATAATTCATTTTTTATGCAGCTAGATTTATGTATTGTCTTTCTTCCATATATATCTTGCCAGTCGTGGTAGCAGACAGATATAGCGGAATTGAAAGAGACAGAAGATTATGTTAAAAAAGAAATAATTGTGATACCATTTCAGTTGAAAATGAATATACGTATGTATCATTTTTATGGTGTTATAAATTCTCAGAATTTCATAAATCATATTTCGATATATTCAAAAGGTCAACTTTATTTAAAATTTGCTTTTATATATCGCCCAGTTAAGGAAACGTAGTTATATATTCATTTCGTTCATTCTGTTTGTCTATGCCATATTACATGCACATACAGGAAAAACCTTCTAAAGCGACTACAGCCCAAACTCAATACTACGAAATGTTAGTAATGGAGATTTATGTCTTTTAGGCAGGTGGTTACTTAATGCAGGATGAAAGTCATGCAAAAAGCTCCTACATGAGCTTTCTGCATGACTTTCACCCCGCATTAACCTGTCACCTGTATTAAAGATCAATAATGGTACGTATTTGCGCGTTCCTAGTATCGAACTTTTAATATACTTTATGTATAAATCTAGACGCATTTACTTCTGGATTTGAAAAACAGGTGATAGCTTAATGCAGAACGGAATTTAATCAGAAAACTCCAGCAGGAGTTTTTCAGCACAACTTTCGCCTGTACTGTATTAAGCAACGACCTGCCTTAAAGACCCTAAACTAGACCTCTGGTTTAGTGATAGAGGCATTTATCGATATATAGTCAAAAGTCATAAAAATACTTGAACACAGCCAGCGCCATGTTTTATGATTTCGTTGAAAATAAGCTTTCATCTATACATACTATCATTTTAACACTTTTCCTGTTCTATGTGTATTTCAAATTTCAATACCTACTGATATGTGTGGACAAAATAGTTATAATGAAACATGAATTGTGGAACATTATTGCCATTTTAGAAAGTAAAGGAACATATCTATCAAATTCATTAGCAAACAGCAGACCCAGATCAAACGGCTCCTATAGGAGCCGTCTGATCTGAGTCTACTCTGTTTGCAAGTGCTTGAAAAGCCTTTATATGTGGGAATGGGATGTAGCTTAATATAGAACGAAATTTAGACAGAAAAAAACTCCAGCAGAAGCATTCTCAATATAACTTTGGTCTGACCTGTATTAAGCAACCACCTGTCTTTAAAACCCTGACATAGACCTCTGTTTAGAGTAATAGATGTATTTATTGATATAAGTTCAAATTGACAATATTCGTACATGTAAGAATACTTGAACACAGCCAACGCCATGTTTTATGATTTTGTTGAAAATAAGCATCTATCTAGAGACTACATGTATCATTTTAACTCTTTCGGTGCTCATTTAACTCTTTCGGTGCCCCGCATTGTCGTCTTTGACTGATTTCAGCTTTCATTGAAAACGATACATGTAATTACAGCATCAGAACATCGGATTCTAATGAGAGGTGGGATTACTAGACGTCCCATCTGGATCCAAGTTGTTTGCATCGGTTTACAATTAGCACAGAAAGAGTCGTTTCGCTTTAAACCTGGAGTACTCGAAAACGCAGTATAGCATTGTAAAGTGTGGAGGAAATGTTAATTACAAGCCAGCACATAAGTCATTCACTCTACCAAATTGGTAACTGAACTTTTACACAAAGTACATGACGACAGTTTATCGTAGTTAAATTATCCCTTTCCTTCATATAAACGTCTTATAGGAGCCGTCTGATAAGGGTCTGCTCTGTTTGCGACTGAAAGTCAATACATCTGTTTATTTACTTCTAAAACGGCTACAATTGTCAACCATCTATATTTCATTATACATATTTTGGCCATGAATATTCATTAGGTATTGAAATTTGGAATGAACGTAGAACGTGGATTGGGTTAATAAGAACGGCACCATATGGATATCGTGCAATAAATTACAGTAGAACCTGTCTTAAGCGGCCATAAAAAGACGTCATTCCCTCCTAGACGAGGTTTAGACCCAACCTATTTGAATTAATCTACCGAAAAGGAGCATTAGCTAGAGAAAATGAGTATAGTTTTGTTTTGAAACCATTGTGATAAATAGAGCATTTGCTACAAATGCTCTATTTATCACAATGGTTTCAATAAATGAGTTCTAAAGGGGCATGGATCTGTAAGTCAGGTGGAAGCTTAATGCAGGTCAAAAGTAATACATAAAGCTCATATAGGAACTTTTTGCATTACTTTTGCCCTGCGTTAAGCAACAAACTGCTTTTTAACACTCCTATATTCCATAAATGAATGACCGCTTGAGGCTTACTATATTATAGTTTGAACATATTTTATTTACATATTAGCGGAAATTGGGTCGGGTCACACGTTCTTACAACATTGGATTTGACCCTCCCCACACAAAGCATTTATATATACGTACATTCTTGAGACATATTATACTGTATATCGTTTTAACCCTTTACCTAATAGCGATATATTTCCACGTCAGTACAAACAAAGTAACCAAGATCAGCCAGTTCCAGTGTTGGAGCCGTGTCATCAGGATCTTTCCTGTTTGCTTATGAACTAATAGAAATATATTTCTACAAAATTTACAACTGCCAAGATTTCCTTTGTTCACCTACAATTGTATGAATACTCGTGATGGCATTTCTTCCATGAATATTAAAGAAATAAAGCGTCAATTAATCAAATCGTTTGAAACATCTAGACGGAGTCAGGGCTGTTTCAAAATTAAAACTTTTAAGTTAGAAAGGAGGTCGGTGACCTATTTAAACCTATTTAAACCCAATACATCACACTTGGCTTTAATGTCGTTCCATAACCCTTAATCTACTGCCTTTCTGAAGATTAGTTAATCAAAATATTGTATCAAATTAGTCGCTGAAGAAAATAATGTGTGTAACAAAAAGCGCTGCCACTGGTAAAGGGCTCCCCATGAACATTTTCATCTGAGTCTACACTGTTCAATGATCTGATATACTCGGTTCCCGATCATGCTATCGGTAATCACGATCTGACGCGCATTTGCAAGCAGCTGTGTTCCAAACTGCTTGACAAAAAATCTCAGAGCTACATGTACAGATAAAGATGCGTACCCAAACACTAAAATTGTTATTTCTCCACTAAACCCTGAACTGTGACCACTCTTTAGAATCGTCTCGAAGAGACGATTCTACAGAGTGGTCACAGTATAGGGTTTGATGGAGAAAAAATGACCTATTGTTGAAAATGTTTAAACTTAGGCACCTTCTCTAGACCTCTGCTGACATTCGATCACGTGACCAGTTTCTCAGATGCTAGTAAGATCAATGATTTTGCATACATGTATGGTTTAACATTTACCTAGTAGGGTTTGCTGTAATACATTCACCTAAAACATTCTTCATGTTTGACCCTAGTCATCTATTCTCATGGTAAGTGCATTTTCAAACAGCATGACTCCAAACTGTCTGACACTCGGTCAATAGTTTCTTAAAGATTTGATCGGATCAGAAATACAGTAGAACCTCTCTATATAACGGCCACTAAATTCCATCAAAAAATTTGTGGTAAAGGCAGGTGGCTGCTTAAAGCAAGTTGAAAGTAAAACAGAACGCTCCTATAGGAGCGTTCTGTTTTACTTTCAACTTGATTTTAGAAACCACTAAATACCTACTAATTAACACAATTTAGAGGCCGTTATAGAGAGGTTTTACTGTAGGTGAAAAGTTCAGCAAATCAGGGATTTATATTTCCAGCGTCAGAAGGGTAATTTTTTTTTTTTAAAAACAACATGCCGAGAATGTTTGACAGCTATTGTTGAATGTATTTTCGTTTAAACCTTACCCTGTTTAATCCAAACTTTACCTACTGAATACTCATGGACAACATAGTTATAATGAAAAATGGAAGATGGACCACTGTAGCCATTTCAGAAAGCAAAGCAAGAGATCTTTCAAATTCCATTAGCAACCAGAGGGCAGACACTAAACAAACGGCTCTTATAGGAGCCGTCTTATCTTGGTCTATTCTGTTTGCAAATGTATGAACATGCGTTTATATGAAGGAAATGTTTTATCTGGAGTACATGTAATGGATAGCTAAGTACAGTAAAACCCCTCTAATGCGACCACCAAAAAGAGGGATATTTATGGGTGGTAGAGGCAGGTGGTAGCATAATGCAGGACAAAAGTAATGCAGAAAGCTCCTCTAGAAGCTTTCTGCATTACTTTTGTCCTACATTAAGCAACCACATGCTTATAAAGACACCCATGTTTATTCATCAAGTGGTCGCATTAGAGGGATTCTATTGAAGGTCAATTAACTTTAAACACACTTCTAGAAAAAATGTTATATTGGCTCTGCAAATTGTCTGGATCCGGAAAAGACAGCAAGTAACAGTTTGGGCCCTGGTCATCAGTATCTAAATTGTTTTGCATTCTGAACTTGCCGTTAACCCATTACATCATAGGCTATTTTTAGATACGACCTCTTTGAATAAATCTACCAAAAGGAGCATTAACTAGAGAATAAGAAACTTTTAGAATTTTGAAGTTTGAAACCTTTGTGATAAATAGAGCATTTGCTCCTATAGGAGTAAATGCTCTATTTATCACAATGGTTTTAAAAAGTATCTTTTACAGAGTCGTGTCAAAGGTCGCCAATATGACGGAATGGGTTAACCCTTTCCTTGAAAGTGATACATTTTACAAATATAACACCTTTACAAACCAAAGTAAATACATATCAGATGGTTCCTGTAGGAACCGTCAGATCAGGGACTACTCTGTTTGTTAATGGACTAAAATGGACTTCGTTCTACAATTTCCGTCATAGCCAAGCAGTCATGTGTTTATTCTCAGTGTTGTTATATTTCCTGGTCCTTCGGGATCATTAATTTCAATGTTATTAGTTGTGAAAATTGAATACCGCTTAAACCGGTACTAGGGGCATGAGTTAGTATTGCACTTTTAATAACTGCTCACGAAAAACCGAGTCTGCAATTATCTGTTTTTGCATTGCTGCTTTTACTTTCGAAGGATCTCCTACTTTCAGAAATTTTAGTCTGCCTGAATAAAAAATCACCTAAAATATATTAATTACATGACGTCATATCTTACATGAATATTCATCAGGTAAAGGGTTAAATGGAAGAAAGCGCTACACGCAGCAATGGTATAGATACGATTTTCTGCCGACGATACATGCTTAACCCATTCCTTCATATTGACGACTTTGACGACTCTGTAGAAGTCACTTTTCGAAACCATTGTGATAAATAGAGCATTTGCTCATATAGGAGCAAATGCTCTATTTATCACAATGGTTTCAAACTACAATATTCTAAATTTTTCCTTTTCTCTAGTTAATGCTCCTTTTCGGTAGATTTATTCAAAGAGGTTGTATCTAAAAATAGCCTATGAGGTAATGGCTTAAGGTTGTCCTAAGTTTAATTATCAAGCTCAGTGATCATTATTCATATTTTTTCATCTGCCTTGGAAATAATTTCATATTACATGTAACCATATATGTGATAAAGCCGCTCTTTTGTTGCAAGTGCAAATAGAATAGAACCAGATCGTGTAGGACCCGCATGCTCAGGATCTGCTTTGTTTGATTATGGATTGATGTATGCATGTACAGTAGAATCCCTCTAATGCGACCACTTAATGAATAAACATAGGTGTCTTAATAAGCAGGTGATTGCTTAATGCAGGACTAAAGTAATGCAGAAAGCTCCTAGGGCAAAATTAATGCAGAAAGCTCCTCTAGGAGCTTTCTGTATTACTTTTGTCCTGCATTAAGCTACCACCTGCATCCAGCACCCAGAATTATACCTCATTTAGGCGGTCGCATTAGCGGGATTTTACTGTACAGTGCTCCCTCCCTACAACGGCCCTCTCAATAACGATTCCCTCCTTACAACAACGTATGCCACTGTTTCCGACACAACCAGGCTCCAGAAACAACCTTTTTCCATCGTATTTTCTTTATGCCTCGATCAAACCCTATGTTATGACCACTTTTTAGAATCGTCACTTTGTGACGATTCTAAAGAGTGGTCACAACATAGGGTTTGATCGAGGCATAGCGGTTTTAGTTCTCGAAATACACCTTATCTGGGGATCTGCAAACAAGCTAATTATGTTTGATTTTCCCTCCCTATAACAACTCCCTCTGAACAACACATACAATATTCGTATCCCAAAGGGTGTCGTTGTAGAGAGGGAGTACTGTATATCTGATTCTGCAATTTCTGTCATATATTTGTTCATGTGCCACAACGAAATATCAGATAATTAATATTCACGATGACAATATTTCTTACATGAATATTCATTAGATACAATGTTAAAAGAAATGGAGTAAGGCACTACACGTAGAAGTGGCAAATAGAAGAGAAGATTTCCTGTCGACCACACATGCCGTTTAAAGGTCGTAATCTGTAATATGAAGCTCAGAGATTGTAATTAATATCCTGTCATCTGCCTTGGAAATTATTTTATATTAATGTTTTACATGATAGAGATGCCTTTTGCGCTTTTGCAAACAGAGTAGACCCAGATCTGGGTCTGTTCTGTTTGCGCATGAAATAATATAGACATGTATGTTAAAGGTTGTCCCATGAGTAATATCAAGTTCAGAGATCGTTATTGATATTCTGTCAGCTGCCTTGTAAATCATTTTATACAATCCCTGTATCTGGTAGAAGCGTCTTTTGGCTCTTCTGTACATAGACTAGATCCAGCTTTTGTAGGAGCCGTCTGATCAGGGTTTGCTCTGTTTGCTAATGAACTAATATAAATATGATTTATCCCTTTACGCCATGAATATTCATGTAAGAAATAATGACATCATAAATAGTAATTGTTATTATAGTGCATAGGATACAGGAATATGTCGCCATGGCAGAAACTGTGGAATCATGTCTATATTATATCATAAGCAAACAGATTAGACCCTGATCAGACGGCTCCTATAGGAGCCGTCTGATCAGGGTCTAATCTGTTTGCAAATGCCTAGCAATGTAAGGGGTATGTATGGAGTAACGAGTTTACTGTTTATGTCGACGACAACACCTGCTAAAGGTTGTCCTATGAATAATACGAACCTCAGAGATCTTTGTTAATATTCTGTCATATGCCTTGTAAATCACTTCATAGTACCCCTTTATCTGACAGAGATGTAGTTTAGTGCCTTTGCAAATATAACAGACAAAGATGAGACGACTCATGGAGGGACCGTCTGATCAGAATCTGCTCTGTTTGCTGATGAACTGATACACAGTTGAACTTTGATATCTCGAATTCGGATAAGACGACCGTGGGAATAACTCGAAGTAAATGATCAGTCCTTCTAAAGTTTACAATACAGAATTGTTCTAAAAGGCATCATCTTAGGAGCTTTCAGCATTATGTTAGACATGCATTAAGTTGTGAACATGAGAAATTGTTCATATTAGATATCGAATGAGTCGAACATCTGTTATCTCGAGTAATTTGTATAGGCTTATGAAGTTTGAGATAGATACGTGTATTCTACGTATCTCCCATGAGTGATATCAAGCCCGGAGATCGTTATTCATACACTGTCATCTGCCTCAGAAATTATTTCATATTCACACTCCTCGTGTCTAGTAAAGCGCTGGTCTGTTACGTTTTACTTAACCCCTTCCTTCAGGGATACTCGTGGAAGAAATTGTGATTTTTTTTAAAAAATCAAATCAAATGAAAACAAGTATTTAGCACTGGAAATAACTATACAGTAAACCCCCTCCAATGCGACCACCTAAAAAAGGTATGATTCTGGGCGCTAGAGGCAGGTGGTAGCTTAATGCAGGACAACAGTAATGCAGAAAGCTCCTAGATGAGCTTTCTGCATTACATTTGTCCTGCATTAAGCAACCACCTGCTTATAAAGACACCCATGTTTATTCATGAAGTGGTCGCATCATAGGGTTTCTACTGTATTATGAATTTTATATTATTTCATAAGCAAATAACGTAGACCTTGATCAGACGGTCCCCCTACAGGAACCGTCTGATCTGGGTCTACTCTGTTTGAAAAATACATTAAAATTCGTATCTATGGAGTAAATGGTTCAATCCGCTTCATTCAAGACTTTAACCCTTTCCCTTAAGTAAGCGCATTTTGAGGCATCTGCAAACAGAGTAGACCCAGATCAGACGGCTCCTATATGAGCCGTCTGATCAGGGTCTACTCTGTCTGCTTATGGTGTAATATAGCTCTGATTCTACAGTTTCTTCCTGAGCCAAAATGTCATGTGTTCATAAGCCATTATAAAAAAATATATTATTAATATTCATGACGTCATTATTTCCTATATGAATATTCATCAGAGAAAGGTTTAATAAACTATTGACCGAGTGTCAAACAGCTTGGTGCCGGATGAGAAGTCGTATCACTCGGCGTCTAATTTATACAACTAAGCTAGTTAGGTCTAACTTAGCATGAGAAGCGTTAAGCTTCTTTGGAACTCTTCATATGGTCATTACAGTAAAACCTCTCTGAACCGGAATTCTAGTAGAGAAGAATTTAGGTATTGTTAGGCAGATGACTGCTTAATGCGGGATGAGTTGATTTTCACCCTGGAGGTCCGGTTTAGAGAGGTTTTACTGAGTCCCAATGAAGTAAACATGAATATAACCTCAAAATATGTTATTGAACGTTGTTAATGGTAAATTAAGAACTTAAAACATAGATAATATGATATCTAAAGACATTATGCCTATGACTGTCACGTTCTAGAAGTCTGTAAACATAGAACAGAATTTTGTAATTTGTTTAACCCTTTCCCTCTTCTCTTATTGGATCCAAGTTCATATACCATTATAAATTTCAGCTCATAAATATTCATGATGTCATTACTTCTTACAATAATATGCACCAGGGAAACGGTTAAACGCCATTCCTGCACGTTTAAGTTCCGTAAGTGTCCGCGTTATCTATAGAACAAGACACTTTAACCCTTTCGATGCCAGCATTGTCGTCTGCTGGGCACAGTTTCGTTTATTTTTAGTGTAAGTGTGTGCATTTCTTCCATTTTCTTTATAAAACCGTAAACAGAGTGTCAAACAGTTTGGATCCTGATGAGACGCCGAGTTACTCGGCGTCTCATCTGGATCCAAACTGTTTGCATGTGATATCATAAACCCGTCATTGTGGCACGGAATGGGTTAAACCATTATTATTTATTCATGCACGTGTTTTACGATACATAAAAGTGGTTCTACCAGTATCACTTCAGTTGTTATGAGATACAGCTGAACTTCGATGTTTCAAACTTGGATAATTCGCACTTCGAGATAACTCGAGGTAAACGTTCGGTCCTTACAAACTTTACGAAACGTAAGTGTTCTAAAATAATATCACTACGCAAATCTAGAACCACACGTGACAGCTTAATGTAGGTCGAAAGTAATATAAGAGCTTTCAGCATTACTTTAGGCCTGCATTAAGCTATGAAATTGAGAAATTGTTCAGTTTTAGAAATGGATAACTCGAACCTCTGTTATCTCGAAGTAATTTGTATGGTCATTTGAAGTCGAGATATCGAAGTTTTGCAAACAGAGTAGACCCAGATCTGGGTCTGTTCTGTTTGCGCATGAAATAATATAGACATGTATGTTAAAGGTTGTCCCATGAGTAATATCAAGTTCAGAGATCGTTATTGATATTCTGTCAGCTGCCTTGTAAATCATTTTATACAATCCCTGTATCTGGTAGAAGCGTCTTTTGGCTCTTCTGTACATAGACTAGATCCAGCTTTTGTAGGAGCCGTCTGATCAGGGTTTGCTCTGTTTGCTAATGAACTAATATAAATATGATTTATCCCTTTACGCCATGAATATTCATGTAAGAAATAATGACATCATAAATAGTAATTGTTATTATAGTGCATAGGATACAGGAATATGTCGCCATGGCAGAAACTGTGGAATCATGTCTATATTATATCATAAGCAAACAGATTAGACCCTGATCAGACGGCTCCTATAGGAGCCGTCTGATCAGGGTCTAATCTGTTTGCAAATGCCTAGCAATGTAAGGGGTATGTATGGAGTAACGAGTTTACTGTTTATGTCGACGACAACACCTGCTAAAGGTTGTCCTATGAATAATACGAACCTCAGAGATCTTTGTTAATATTCTGTCATATGCCTTGTAAATCACTTCATAGTACCCCTTTATCTGACAGAGATGTAGTTTAGTGCCTTTGCAAATATAACAGACAAAGATGAGACGACTCATGGAGGGACCGTCTGATCAGAATCTGCTCTGTTTGCTGATGAACTGATACACAGTTGAACTTTGATATCTCGAATTCGGATAAGACGACCGTGGGAATAACTCGAAGTAAATGATCAGTCCTTCTAAAGTTTACAATACAGAATTGTTCTAAAAGGCATCATCTTAGGAGCTTTCAGCATTATGTTAGACATGCATTAAGTTGTGAACATGAGAAATTGTTCATATTAGATATCGAATGAGTCGAACATCTGTTATCTCGAGTAATTTGTATAGGCTTATGAAGTTTGAGATAGATACGTGTATTCTACGTATCTCCCATGAGTGATATCAAGCCCGGAGATCGTTATTCATACACTGTCATCTGCCTCAGAAATTATTTCATATTCACACTCCTCGTGTCTAGTAAAGCGCTGGTCTGTTACGTTTTACTTAACCCCTTCCTTCAGGGATACTCGTGGAAGAAATTGTGATTTTTTTTAAAAAATCAAATCAAATGAAAACAAGTATTTAGCACTGGAAATAACTATACAGTAAACCCCCTCCAATGCGACCACCTAAAAAAGGTATGATTCTGGGCGCTAGAGGCAGGTGGTAGCTTAATGCAGGACAACAGTAATGCAGAAAGCTCCTAGATGAGCTTTCTGCATTACATTTGTCCTGCATTAAGCAACCACCTGCTTATAAAGACACCCATGTTTATTCATGAAGTGGTCGCATCATAGGGTTTCTACTGTATTATGAATTTTATATTATTTCATAAGCAAATAACGTAGACCTTGATCAGACGGTCCCCCTACAGGAACCGTCTGATCTGGGTCTACTCTGTTTGAAAAATACATTAAAATTCGTATCTATGGAGTAAATGGTTCAATCCGCTTCATTCAAGACTTTAACCCTTTCCCTTAAGTAAGCGCATTTTGAGGCATCTGCAAACAGAGTAGACCCAGATCAGACGGCTCCTATATGAGCCGTCTGATCAGGGTCTACTCTGTCTGCTTATGGTGTAATATAGCTCTGATTCTACAGTTTCTTCCTGAGCCAAAATGTCATGTGTTCATAAGCCATTATAAAAAAATATATTATTAATATTCATGACGTCATTATTTCCTATATGAATATTCATCAGAGAAAGGTTTAATAAACTATTGACCGAGTGTCAAACAGCTTGGTGCCGGATGAGAAGTCGTATCACTCGGCGTCTAATTTATACAACTAAGCTAGTTAGGTCTAACTTAGCATGAGAAGCGTTAAGCTTCTTTGGAACTCTTCATATGGTCATTACAGTAAAACCTCTCTGAACCGGAATTCTAGTAGAGAAGAATTTAGGTATTGTTAGGCAGATGACTGCTTAATGCGGGATGAGTTGATTTTCACCCTGGAGGTCCGGTTTAGAGAGGTTTTACTGAGTCCCAATGAAGTAAACATGAATATAACCTCAAAATATGTTATTGAACGTTGTTAATGGTAAATTAAGAACTTAAAACATAGATAATATGATATCTAAAGACATTATGCCTATGACTGTCACGTTCTAGAAGTCTGTAAACATAGAACAGAATTTTGTAATTTGTTTAACCCTTTCCCTCTTCTCTTATTGGATCCAAGTTCATATACCATTATAAATTTCAGCTCATAAATATTCATGATGTCATTACTTCTTACAATAATATGCACCAGGGAAACGGTTAAACGCCATTCCTGCACGTTTAAGTTCCGTAAGTGTCCGCGTTATCTATAGAACAAGACACTTTAACCCTTTCGATGCCAGCATTGTCGTCTGCTGGGCACAGTTTCGTTTATTTTTAGTGTAAGTGTGTGCATTTCTTCCATTTTCTTTATAAAACCGTAAACAGAGTGTCAAACAGTTTGGATCCTGATGAGACGCCGAGTTACTCGGCGTCTCATCTGGATCCAAACTGTTTGCATGTGATATCATAAACCCGTCATTGTGGCACGGAATGGGTTAAACCATTATTATTTATTCATGCACGTGTTTTACGATACATAAAAGTGGTTCTACCAGTATCACTTCAGTTGTTATGAGATACAGCTGAACTTCGATGTTTCAAACTTGGATAATTCGCACTTCGAGATAACTCGAGGTAAACGTTCGGTCCTTACAAACTTTACGAAACGTAAGTGTTCTAAAATAATATCACTACGCAAATCTAGAACCACACGTGACAGCTTAATGTAGGTCGAAAGTAATATAAGAGCTTTCAGCATTACTTTAGGCCTGCATTAAGCTATGAAATTGAGAAATTGTTCAGTTTTAGAAATGGATAACTCGAACCTCTGTTATCTCGAAGTAATTTGTATGGTCATTTGAAGTCGAGATATCGAAGTTCAATTGTATCTTCAAATCCATATTATTACATTATATTTTAAAGACATGGCTATGCAATGAAATTATTTTAATTTCAGCATTACAGCAAACCCCCTCTAATCCGGAAATCTAGTGGAGAGTAGAGAAGAATTCAGATACTTTTAAGCAAGTGGCTGCTTAATGCAGGGTGAACGTCATGTAGAATGCTGCTTGAGGAGCTTTCTGCACGACATTCAACCTGCATTAACCCATTTGCTCCCAGTGTATTCTTCCATGCTTAAATATTGGATTAGTCTATCTTTTATCTAAGGGATGTCTGGTCTAAATTGTCTTTTTTTTGTTTTGTTTTATATTGAATTTCCTTTCAGCAAATAGTGTAGACTCTAATCAGACGCCGCATCATGCGGCGTCTGATTAGAGTCTACACTGTTTGCCTAAGTCCCATATATGGGATCATGAGAGCAGAAAGGTTAAGCTGCCACCTGTCTCCAATATCGATATTTATACTAAATTGCTCGTTCGGTTTAGAGAGGGGTTTACTGTATTCCTCAACAAATACGTACAAATGTACAAATGTAGTTTTGCAGTTTGTTTTACTCTTATGTCGCTATTTGCGACCTGACTCGCTTTTGAAAATTGTTTGAATTTAGAACCCAATCAGAACCCAATGTATTTGACGCTCGGTTAGTATTTTCTCATGTAATGAAATAAAGCTGAACTTCGATATCTCGAACTCGGATAACTCGAACTTCCGTACTTCCAAAATGTACAATACATAATTGTTATAAAATGTATGACTGTGCATATCTAGAAACGCATGTGATAGCTTAACTCTTTCGGCGCCAATGTCGCCTGTTGGCACCATCGAAAACAGTGTTGTCCCAGGTCAGATTCCGCCTGGGATTTCACTGTTTTCTGTATTATTTTAGCCCAAGCATACAGGTTTTTAAAAACAAATGTTTTACTAATATACCTTATTATTTAGTTTAGAATTCTATTTAATATGAAATTATTATTGCAGACGACACTTTTAAATTTGGCACCAAAAGAGTTAGTGCAGGTTCGACCTGCATTAAGCTGAGAACATGAGATATTGGTCAGATTATAAATCGGACGACTCGAACCTCTGTTAACTCGAACTAATTTGTATGGTCCCTTTAGGTTCGAGATATCGAAGTTCAACTTAAACACCAAACCCTATGTTGTGACCACTCTTTAGAATCGTCTCTTCGAGACTATTGCAGTACATGTATATCATTTAACCTCATCAACAGTGGTCTCGGTAAAATTAAGTCTTTACTTTATGGATATTCATGTCAGAAATAATGACATCATTAGATATAAGTGAGGTGATTTTTTACAATTGCATATATACACTGGATGTTGTGGTCATGGCAGAAACTGTTGAATCAGATCTAAATTACAGTAGAACCCCGCTAATTGCGACCACCTAAAATAGGTATAATTCTGGGTGCTATTTGCAGGTGGTAGCTTAATGCAGGACAAAAGTAATGCAAAGCTCCTGGAGGAGCTTTCAGCATTTCTTTTGTCCTGCATTAAGCAACCACATTCTTATAAGAAATCCATTGTTATTCTTTAATTGGTCGCATTTGAGGGGGTCTTACTGTATTTCAAAAATCAAACATAGCAGAGCGTGATCAGAGGGTTCCTACAGAAACCGTCTAATCAATGTCTATGTCTACCCTGTTTGCAACAGGCGTAACCAGACGTATCCAACAGGCAAAGAGTTAAAGTAGATGTAATTTGTTACAACCACTTTATAAAGAATATATGCAAGCATAAAGTAAATTATATCTTTAATGACAAGACTACTAATTAGTCAAATTGCTTAGGGACTCTTTGCAATCGACTTAATTATATCAACATGCACTTGATTGAAAAATTAGCAGGACATTGTCTCAAGGGCCTGCCGCTGGCACAAAGTGTGATGTTACGGACGTAGACGTTTAGAGTTTGATGCAAAATTGCTTTCTATGAATAAATGACCTAGATGTAAATTTGGGTTGTTAGTGTCCTCTGAAAGTAATTGAAGATATAACGGGTCAAGGTCAATGTGAAGGTCATTTTAATGCATTACTCCATGAATATTAAAGAAAGAAATAGTGACATCATGCATAATAATTAGTGTATTTTTAAAATAACACACAACTATTTAACCAAGACAGAAAGTGTTGAATTAGATCTATATCATGTTATAAGCAAACAGAGAAGACCCTGATCGGACGGCTCCTATAGGAGCCGTCTGATCTGGGTCAACTCTATTTGCAAAGGAGTAGAAAGGCGTGTTTATGTAGGAAAGGGTTAAATGAACATCTTGCAATATATATCATAAAACATTGGACATGGATGATAAATTGTACTGTAATGTTTGTATCTTTCTGTGAATAAGTGATCAATATTCAGATGTTGTATGTTCGTTTGATATAATCCTTTGAAAACGTTTGAAGATAATACAGGTCACGGCCATTGTCAAGGTCTTTGTTAAAGTGCATATGGCAATATGTACTCTTAAATGTACAGCATGTAAACTAACCTTTATTTCAGTCTATGAAAAAATAACCAATACATAATGTTGGTACGTTGGTACTAGAATAAACCATTGAAAGTGTTTGAAGATAACATGGGCCATTTCCAATGTCAAGGTCATTGTCATGAGATACAGATGGTTATGCAACTTGACGTTTATTTCCCTAATGTTCAGAAGACAGATTGGAGTTTGTATGACAGCAGCTGAGGACAAATCAATTGTATTGTCACTGACGAAGGACATTATAGCTATAGCTAACCTGATCACGATATACTCAATGCAAACTTACGTACGCCGTCAACAATTGATCCGGTAACACTCTACTCCCTACAATTCGTACGTAATATTTACAGTACAACCTGTACAACACATTACCTCATACTATTAGGCTATTTTAGATATAACCTCTTTGTATAAATCTACCGAAAAGCAGCATTAACTAGAGAAAAGGAAAACAATTAGAATTTTGTAGTTTGAAACCATTGTGATAAATAGAGCATTTGCTCCTATAGGATTAAATGCTCTATATATCACAATGGTTTCACAAATTGACTTTTACAGAGTCGTCAAAAGTCGTGAATATGAGGGAATGGGCTAAGCGATCATTCATGTATTGAACATAGTAGTCTTAAAAAGCAGGTGGTTGCTTAATGCAGGACCAAGGCGATACAGAAAGCTCCTATAGGAGCTTTTTGCATTACTTTTGACCAGGATGAACCTACTACCTGCCGTGTAGACCCATAATTATATATCCTTTTGATGGTCGCTTAAGACAGGTTCTACAGAACGATGGAACGTCTCTTAACCCTTTCCCTGATGAATAGCCATGGAAATAATGCGGTAATGAATATTAATCAGATTATTTTTATAATGGCATATGAACACAGGACATTTTGCCTCAGACAGAAGCTGTGGAATCATATCTATATTACACAATAAGCAAACAGAGCAGACACTGATCAGGCGGCTCCTATAGGAACCGTCTGATCTGGGTCTACTCTGTTTGCAGATGCGTCAAAATGCGCTTATATAAGGGAAAGGGTAAAGTAACTACACAATTAACTGATATAGAAGTCTTTAAAAACTGATTTTTGCGTAATGCACACCTTTTGTCCTGCATTTTGGTATTTGATGGTTTGGTTTAGTTTGTATCGCGTTTTTGCGTCTCTTTAATAGTATTTCAGTCATATCACTTATTACAGGTGAAGGCAGAGCCCAGTGGTTCTTCTGTGCACGGAACAAATTTTATTGTTTCGTGCAGAGAAGAAAATCCGGGTAGAACCACTGATAAAGTACTAGACACTCAGGGGAATTATTATTCATGTTTACATTTGCAAATGTTCACATTTAACCCTTTCGGCGCCAAATTTCTAATTGTCGTCTGCAATCCAATTTTTGTTAATTCATTCAGTACAACAAGGAAATGAGATAAATAAATGCAACTTTCAAAGGAATAACGCACATATATAGAAATAGAGATTGAGACAAAAAGTGAAGTCCCTGATCTGACGCCGCCCTTGAAAAGGCGGCGTCAGATCTGGGACTGCACTATTTGTCGTGGTGCATTTATGCGACATCGGCGGTGAAAGGGGTAATCATTTATCTCATGCAGACTGATTGTTGTCCATTAGGAAACAGAATAGACGCAGATCAGATTGCTCCTGTAGAAGCAGTTTGGTCAGGGTTCTGGTGTATTTGCTTTTGAAATAATACAAATATCATTATTCAGTTTCTGTCATGATTAAAGATTCATGTAATCTTATGCCTTTATAAAACGCATCTAATTAATATATATGATGAAGTTATTTGTCACCTTAGTATTTTGGGATAAAAGTTTAACCCTTCGCTTGCTATTCACGTCAATATACCTACCTGTTAATAGTGAAGACCCAGATGAGACAGCTCCTGTAGGAGCTGTCTCACCAGGGTCTGCACTATTTACAAGCTGATTGTGCAACCAGTGCACACCACAGCAGTCATTGCACAGCAAAATACTTGTACACAGTGAAGATATATGTAATTATACAACAAGGCATGGGTAAAGAAGGCGAAATGTATCTTAAAATTCAGCAAGAGAAGGGTTAATACCGCTTTACTGTTTTCACATGAGAACATTTTGAGACTTAGATACATTGTCTCTTGCAACGTTCACTGCTTGTTCTAATCCATTCCCTCATATTGACGCCTTTTGATGCTTCTGTAAAAGTCAATTTTTGAAACCATTGTGATAAATAGAGCATTTCACTCCATAGCTCCACAATGGTTTCAAATCTACACAATTCTGAAAGTTTCCCTTTCTCTAATAAATGCTCCTTTTCAGTAGACTTATTCAAAGAGGTTGGGTCTAAAAATAGCATATGAAGGAATGGGCTATAACAAGAATCATGGACAAAGGGTATATCGTCATTTCACCACTGAACATTATATTGCAGCTGCTTTTTTAGAATCGCCCCCAAAGAGGACATTGGAATGTGTAGTCATGGCGCAGGGTTTGATGAAGAAATAAAGGGTTATTTATTTGCTTTTGATGAAGAAATAAAGGAGTTATGCATTTATTTTTCGTTGAAAAAACAACAACAAAAACAAGGGTTTCATTTACACATCATATTTATTCCTCTTTAATGTATATTTTGTTCCTTATACTAGTTGTATGACAGTAAAACAAATTGTTTGTAATTTGATGGGAAATTTGTTGATGCAATAAAACCTCACAAATCCAGTAAGCGTCACTAAAACTTGGCAAATCAATAACTATCATTATTTGGGTTGAATACAGGTGACAGAGTACTGCAATGTGAAATTCATACTTCTAAGAAACCCCCTTTTAAGGATTTCTGCATAAGTTCCAAAATGCATTAACCCATTCAATCCTAGTATATTTATAGATCCAGTCTCTTTGAATAAATATACCGAAAGGAGCTTTTACTAGAAAAAAAGGAAAAGAACAGAACTGTGTAGTTTTGAAATCATTGTGATAAATAGAGCATTTGCTCCTGTGGAGCAAATGCTCTTTTTATCACAATGGATTAAAAATTACTTTTACAGAGTCAAAAGACGTCAGTAGGAGGGAATGGGTAGTACAGTAAAAACCCTCTAATACGACCACTTAAAATATGTATACTTCTGGGTGGTAGAGACAGCTGGTAGCTTAATGCAGGACAAAAGTAATGCAGAAAGCTCCTAGAGAACTTTCTGAATTACTTGTGTCCTGCATTAAGCAGCCACTTGCTTATAACGACACCCATGTTTATTTATTAATTGGTCGCATTAGAGGGGTTCTACTGTATTTACTAATAGATCGGATTCTCGAAGCTTTACTGTAGTCAGAGTTTCCTGCTCATTCCATATCTTTTTAAAGGTTATCGCAAACTCAATACGAGACCTAGAGGTTTCTGAATATAACGGGCGTTCCACAGAAGTGACAATTCATTTAGATATACGTCACAATGTCTTCAGTTTCTTTTACCAGACTACTATGTATTAAATGCAAATGAACTGTCGTAGTTCTGGGAAGAATGTGATAACGAAATAACAATACGGAAATTAAGATCATGCCATACTGGTCTAATTACCCCTGGTACAGTAGAACCCCTCTAATGCGACCACTTAATGAATAAAGATACCTGTCTTTATAAGCAGCAGGTGGCTTAATGCAGGACGAAAGTTATGCAGAAAGCTCTATATATAGGAGCTTTCTGCATTACTTTCGTCCTGCATTAAGCTACCACCTGCATCTAGCATCCAGAATTATACCTATTTATGTGGTCGCATTAGTGAGGTTTTACTGTATTCAGACATATATACTTTTGCAAATTGTGCAAACGCATATCAAACGGCTCTTGAAGGTACCATTTGAACAGGGTCTCCATTATTTGCTACTATTTATCTCATTTAACCCTTACTTCGTACAGGCGTCTTTCTATTGCCTCGCTTCATTCTATATAACACTTTATCACATAATCTGCCTTGTGGGAGTGCCGTAACAAAGCGCCGTAAATCGCGGAAATGCACAAGTGCATTTTTTGATGCAAATTAGCAATCATTAGCCAATCGAAAGCGCTCATTTAAGCGTTAGCAAATCGTAACACTCCATGTGCGTCTTCCGTTGTATTACTACGCTGTTTGTAAGGAATGGCCGAAACAGCCGTCAGCAATAGCCTGTTTCATTTTCTATGGCATTTCTAAGGCTTATGTGATAAAAAGAATCTTAAATTCGTGTTAATTACACGTTGTTTTCATGAAACTCGTTTACTGTTATGAATATGACACTCGTTAAAGCTCGTGTCATATTATTATAGTAAACTCGTTTCATAAAAACAATTTGTAATGAACACTCGTGTAAGATCCTCTATTTCCGTTATAGACAGATGAAAATAGAAATAAACGACATGCATATTTATATACCTCTATTGACCTAAATGTCTGCTTGAACATAGGAGGAAAGTGTGATACAATTAACAATTGAAACATTATATTGAGAGACATAACCATTTTACGTCAAAATAAATACGCGTTTTAACGTCCTTAACAAACAATGTAGACCGAGATCAAACGAATCGAACAGGGCCTTCCCTGTTTTCACATGTAATAATATAGACCTGACTTTACAGTTTCTGCCGTGGCTACAATATCATGTATTCGCAAGCCAAGATAATGTAATTAATATACATAATTGGAACTGCAGATAAAGGTGCGTACTCAAATACAAAAATCGCCATTTCTTCACTTTGGTGGAGAAATTAAGGAGATATTCTTGAATATGTTCAGATTTACGCATCTGGGTCCATGCTTATATAACGTTTAGTTGAGTCTGAGTACATTCTCAAGATTTGACTCAAATCTGACCAATCAAAAGCTTGATAACGAAACTCAGACTCAACTAAAAGCTTTATAAGCATGGACCCTGATCTGGACCTCTGCATAACGTCATTGTGTCTTACAACAATGCTTATGAAGTAAAGGTATGTATAAACACGTTAATATAATCTGTAGTGGAACTAACACTGATACGTTTGAATATCTAACAGAAATTGTCTTCAGTAAGCACTCTATATAGGGCTTAATACAGAATACTGGCAGAATAGTCGGATGGAAGACAGTGTACGGACATTACTTCATTTACAACACATAATTGCATCATAAATATTAATTAGATATGTTTTATAAAGCATAAGAACTCATGTGTGTTTAATCATGAGAGACACTTAATAATTATATATATCTTATTTCATAAGCAAACAGAACAGACCCTGATCAAACAGCTCCTACAGGAGCAATCTGTTCTGCGTATTCTGTTTGTAAAGGTGCAGCAAATCCGTCTGTTCCAGATAAATGGTTAAATGTGGACATTCGTAAATGTAATCATGAACAAAGAAGCAATGAGTGTCTAATACTTTATCACATCTCTGCTGTATATGTATTCATAGACAGTAATGTCTCGCTCTTTGATTCTTTACTTCTATTGGTAGAAGTTAGAAAATACAATTTCATCAGCAAACAGAGCAGACCTTGATCAGACGGCTCCTACAGGAGCCGTCTGAGCTAGGTCTGCTCTGTTTGCAAATGTGAAAAGACCGTCTGCATAAGCTTAAGAGTTAAGTGTGAACAGTAAGCCCTGATTGTCTATTCCTAAGTAAATGCATACATCTCTGTCGAATCTGAACTCAGACACTGGGAAGCATCACTCTTTGTGTCTCTACTTCATACCAGTTAAAGATTGATCCTACCAGACCATATATTTCCGCTTGATTTACTTTTCTCTCTTTGAAACATTGGGAACTTTTGGGAAAACATTAAGATATCGTTTGTAATGATTTGATAGCTAATGGAAAATGTCTGACAAAGCATGGCCAATGCAGCACAACATGCTGATGTTTGAATTTATTTATAACCTATGGCTAAAACAGATGACGATGTTTATTCTTATGAACGAGCATGCAATGTAAAATGTCCGAGATGGATTTACTGCTCACTAGAGCAGCTCACTCCAACATTCCGGCAAGCAGTACACAGAATGCTTCAAATATCAATTTCAACATGTTAACCCGTTCCCTTATATCGACGCCTTTGGTGACACCTCTGTACAAATCACCTTTGAAAACATTGTGATTTATTTTAAGAGGTTAGGTCTAAAAATAACCCATGAGTGAAATGGTCTAAACATAGCCTCTGAGGGAATGGGCTAAACCTTAGCGTACTAAGAAAATATTTCGTTAATAGATTTTGCTACTCATTTTCTTACAGTTGAAGTCAGACACGTAATCAGAGTATCCAATATCTTGAATCCAGATGATACACCAAGTTATTCCAAACTGTTTACACATATGCTATCAGATCCACCCACAGCATGTTAAAAGTTAAAGTTGTGGTGCAAGACCTGTCTTATATAGTAAAACTTCCATAATACGAACTTTCTTTTTTTTTCTTTTTTTTTGCATTTCAGGCCCTGCAGCGAGGGACCCCACCCCCTCCACATCTTACAAACCTGCATACAAAACATAAATTTACAAGCAGTAAAGAATGGATATCGTACATATAACGAATATAACGATAACAGCATTTTTGTAATGAGTTGTTATACATTAAAATGTTAAGCTAGTGTTAGACATAAGGCTCTCATCTTACTAGTTTTGGTTCAAATCTTTTATGATACTTTTAATCTTTTTGTCTAAGATCAATCATTCAAAGGCAGTCGCTGCAAGAACCTGTTCAGCTGAATTATAATATTAACATACTGAACAAAGAAAATGAAAACAAAATTATAATAAAAAAGAAAAAGCAAAAAAAACCCCCAAAAACACACACACACACACCAAAAAAACCCAACAAAATAGCTGCCAGTCCGGTTATTTGTTTATTATTCTTTTATTGTTTACATCCTACATGTATCAGTACACTGATATTTTAAGGTCTTCGTCTAAAACACACTGTATTTTAAGATTTTTGCAACAGATGTTCTATATTTTGCCATGTTTTTTTTAAATTTATATTCGTTGTTATTTTGTACGGCGGTCTGGCTAAGCAGATTGTATTTAAAAGATATGTATTTTTTTGCACCTTGCTCAGTTGGAAGAAAATTCAGGTTTCTGCATTGAAAAATATACATTTTGAAGAACATGAGCACGAGATCATAAGCTGTATCTAAAGTATTTGAGTATCCAAATAACATAATTTCTAAACTTAATTCTCTAAAATGGTGTAGATCAAACATATTTTGTATTAGGTTTAAGGTAATTGGGCAGTGCCAAAACAGATGTTCAATCGTTTCCCCGATTACTTTTACAAAAGGTACAAAGTGGATCGTCCGTGTATTTCATTTTAGTGAGGTATGAATTTACTCCTAAAAGTCTATGAATGACTCTTACCTGGAACCACTGTATTTGTGTATCGGTAGTAATTTTGAATGGCAACGAAAATATGTCTCTCCATTTTTTATCCGGGATATGTGCTGTTAATTTGTTATTCCGAGTGTAAATACATTTTGGCTCAGTTTTATTTTTATTCAAAGCATTGTAAAATCGTTTGGCACCTTTGCTGTCCTTAATAATAAGATCAATATAAGGGGGTACATAGGGTTTGTGCAAAGGTTCAGCTTCTTTCAAAATTATATTCAATTTTCTTGCTGTTACTTGCAATGCACATATAACACCATTATAAGTTAAAAAGTCAGTTTTAAGATTGTATTTTACTTTCAACTGTTCGAACCCTATGATCGAGTTATTTTCGTTTAGCAAATCACCAATACAGTGTATTCCTGCACGAAACCACGATTTTAGGAAAACACTTTGTGACCTAATTAAGAGCATATGGTTATAGAAAAGGGGAAAGTTGACAATGTTTTCTTTCCCCATACACCGAGTACACATTAACTTTGAAAATGCTTCAAAGACATGAGCCCAGAATTTATTGCTGCATTTAAAAGATAATAGCTCGGGATAATGTTTACCACAATTCATTAATCTTTCTACGTCAACATATGTCTTGGTAATTGTTGACCATCTGCTTTCACAATGTACTAATCTTCTTATCCAAGTGATCTTTAAAGACTCTATAAAAGCCTTGATATTCACCATTCTAAGACCACCTTCTGTGTAATCTTTGACCACCACTTGTTTTTTAATCTTGTGAGGGCCATTCCATATAAAATGAAACAAGGTAGTTTCTTCAAAATTTCATCAGATGGGTTTGGTAATGAAAGAAATAAATGATTTAGCTTTGCAATTATTAGAGTTTTAATGACTGAAATTTTTCCAATGGGAGATAGAATACGTCTGCTCCAATTTTTAATTGTATCTTCTATCTCTGCAGTTTTAAATTTATAA
Organism: Azorinus chamasolen; assembly: GCA_963576725.1. Classification (NCBI taxonomy): domain Eukaryota; kingdom Metazoa; phylum Mollusca; class Bivalvia; order Cardiida; family Solecurtidae; genus Azorinus; species Azorinus chamasolen. Next base: position 17,101,917 of record OY755240.1, on the reverse strand, counting down.
TTCAAGGCAATCATTTTAGTTAGGTCGACATGAAAATTTATGCCCAGCATACAAAACTGCTGTTGATTCCATGTCAGTTTCCATTTAGTTTTAATTGTATCTCAGCTATATTTTTTCCAGACCACCTTAGTTTTATCAAAATTTACTTTTAAGCCTGATATCAAAGAAAAATTTGAAAGTGCATTCAGTGTTTCATTTAATGATTCACTAGATCCGTCTAATATAACGCTTGTGTCGTCTGCAAATTGTGATAATTTATATTCTGTATCATTAATGGTAATGCCATTAATTTTAGGATTAGATCTTAAATGAATAGATAAATTTTCTGCACATAAAATGAAGATGTAACAACTTAAAGGATCACCCTGCCTACAGCCCTAATACGAAATTTCAGAAGAATTGGGAACTTTTAGGCAGATGTTCATTTTATCCCGCTAACGGCGAATTTACATGTTGGATCCAGATGATATGCTGAATAAACTGGGCGTCTTATCAGGTTTCAAGCTGTTTGACACCTGGTCAATAGTTTCCTAAAAGCTTGTTCAAATAAGAAATAGTCAAAATTGCTTCAGACATTTGAGCAAGCTATAATATTAAATTCAGGGGTCCTGGTAAGATGTGTGAGTTAAATATTTTTCAAGAATATCTTCTTAATTTCTCCACCAAACTCTATGTCTGGAAGAGACGATTCTAAAGAGTGGTTACAACATAGGGTTTGGTGGAGAAATTACGATTTTAGTATTGGAGTACAGTAAAACCTCTCTATAACGACCACTAAATTATGTTAATTAGTTGGTATTTAGGGCAGGTGGCTGCTTAAAGCAAGATGAAAGTAAAACAGAACGCTCTATAGGAGCGTTCTGTTTTACTTTCACCTTGCTTTAAGCAGCCACCTGTCTTTAACACATAATACTTGATGTAATTTAGTGGCCGTTATAGAGAGGTTTTACTGTACACACTTTTATCTGTAGCCCTATATGTTTACAGAGGGGCAATTATACGACAGCCTTCGGTTGCGTTAAATGCTTCATCTATTATCCACAAAGATGTACAGTAGAACCTGTCTTAAGCTGACATCTAGAGTTGGTCTAAGTGTGGGCCTGTAAGGCAGTTAGTAGCTTAATACAGGTCGAACGGCATGCATAAAGATCCTATAGGAGCGTTCTGCTCTACTTTTGCCCTGCATTAAGCAACCAGGTATTTGTTTTAAAAAAAAACCTCATATGTTCAAAAGATGATGACCGCTTAAGACAGTTTCTGTTGTACACTAATAACGATTACCATTCTGACAGACACATCTAGGCAAATGGTTCAGACCAAGACCAAACTGCTAGATAGAACAGTCTGATCTAGTTGCTACTATATTTGTCTGATTGAAAACTACCAAAATGATTCCAAATTGATTTAACACGTGAATATTGGAAGTTGTGTGTCTGAATACATATTACTTAAATACTGTGTACCAAATCAAGGTTTTGATTAGGATTCGTTTTGAATTTGGAGAAGCAGAATCGTTTAATCTAATATATCAAAAGTGTCGTCTTTAATTTCTTTCCGTATGACGAACAGTCTTCGATTCATTATTTACAGTAACAGATGTAGCATTGTCAGGGGATTAGGTGTCATTCAGCAACATGTGTGCGAATTAAAATTTCTCAGGCCTATTTTCCGTAGGCTCTTACTTTAACAATCAGCTCTTTTAACCGTTTACGTTATGAATATTCATGTAAGAAATAATGACCTCTAGAATATTAATAGATTGCCAATTTGATTGTTATAATAGCACATGGACACGCGAATTTGTTGAAATGGCAGAAACTGTAGAATCATATCTATACGAGTATTATATCAGAAGCAAACAGAGTAGTCCCTGATTAGACGGATCCTATAGGAGCAGTCTGATCTGGGTCTACTATGTTTGTAAAGGCGTATGTATGGAGTATAGGGTTAATTAATAAAATAGATAATTGCAAACAAGCAGATTAATTCATCTCGGTATTTTACTCTCTTGATAAATAAACTGTCCTCTCTTTTGTGAATAATAATTAAACCAGATGTTGTATCATAAGCTATTGCCAACGAATTTTATTTTTATTACAAACAGTGCAGATCTTGATCAAAAGGTTCCCAAAAGGAGCACTTTAATCTGGATCTGCACTGTTTGAAAATTTATTATGTACCTGTAGTTGAAATAATAAAAAAGAATATGATGTGTGTAGTCATTTTGTACAAACTAATATTAAACTCGTCTTGGAAAATGTTATTAAGCTCGTCAGAGGTTCGCTTAATAATATTTTGCAATATGTGATTAATAGCAGTTTGTACAAAATGATTACTCGCACTATAGGCTATATATAATAGATGTAAGGAACAAGACGAATATCCAGTAGGGGGGGGGGGGGGCGCTACAGGGATGTAATAAAACATACGAATACAGTAGAACCCGTCTTAAGTGGCCATCAAAAGGAAGTCTTTTGTGGATATGTAAGGCAGCTGGTATCTTAATGCAGGTCAAAAGTAATACAGTATAACCTCTCTTAACCGGAATTCTAGTAGGTAATAATTTAGATACTTTTAGGCAGGTGGCTGCTTAATGCAGGGTGAAAGTCATGCAGAAAGCTCCTCTAGGAGCTTTCTGCATGACTTTCACCCTGCATTAAGCTGCCACCTGTCTCCAAGACCGATATTCATACTAAATTTAACTGCCGGTTAAGAGAGGTTTTACTGTACATTTCTTTTGACCTGTATTCATCAACCTCATGTTTTAAGACTCCTATGTTCAATAAATGAATGACTTAATGAATTAAAACAGGTGTTACTGTATACAAGTACATATCTTGATCTGAATTCCTCCAAACAATTGTACAACAATAACTTTGCTAATCCTGTTGTTAATTATCGACTTAACCCTTTCCCTGATGAATATTCATGTAGGAAATGTAGGCTCAGACAGAAGCTGTAGAATCAGATCTGTATTACACCATAAGCAAACAAAACAGACCCTGATTAGACGACTCCTATAGGAGCCGTCTGATCTGAGTCTACTCTGTTTGCAGATACGTCAAAATGCGCTTACATAGGGGAAATGGTTAAAACCAATTCATGTTTACAAAATAAACCATTATCCCTGTCATACTATAGTATCACTGTCTCTCTATTTTCTTTTTCTGTAACCATAATATTATATATCCTTAACGCCTATGAAAATCGAATTGACCTACAATACTGTAGCCGTCAGGGTCTGCTCTGTTTGGTTATGGAATATTATTAATCTGGTTCTACAAGTGCTGCAGTGACAACTATTTCTATGATTATTGGCCATGATAAAAAATAGCAAATTATTATTCATGGTGTCATAGTTTTTTTTAATGTTCTGTGTCAAAATTGTGTATATTGGCGTGATACAAACGTGTGTTAACCCTTTCCCTGTTGTATATTCATGTAAGAAATAATGACGTCATGAATATTAATTAGATTTTTTTTTATAATGGCATATGAATACGGGACATTTTTGCTCAGGCAGAAGCTGTAGAATCAGATCTATATTACACCATAAGCGAACAGAGCAGACCCTGATCAGACGGTTCCTATAGGAGCCGTCTGATCTGGGTATACTCTGTTTGCAGATGCGTCAAAATGCGCTTACATAAGGGAAAGGGTTAAAATGTTTCTATTTATTGACGTGTTACAGTGTGCATCAAACTGTTTCTTTGTATTAACCTGTTACAATGTGTATCAAACTATTTGTACTTATTGTCATGATAAAAGTATAGGTAAACGTTGGGTCTATTTACAACTGTGTATCAAAATTGCTTCTATTTATTCTCGTGATACAAGTATGTATACATGTTGTGTCTATTTATTCTCGTGATACAATTATGTATAAATGTCGTGTCTATTTATTGGCGTGATACAAGTATGTGTAAATGGTGTATCTATTTATTGGCGTGATACAAGTATGTATAAATGTTGTGTCTATTTGTTCTCGTGATACAAGTATGTATAAATGTTGTGTCTATTTATTGGCGTGATACAAGTATGTATAAATGTTGTTTCTATTTATTCTCGTGATACAAGTATGTATAAATGTTGTGTCTATTTATTCTCGTGATACAAGTATGTATAAATGTTGTGTCTATTTATTCTCGTGATACAAGTATGTATACATGTTGTGTCTATTTATTCTCGTGATACAAGTATGTATACATGTTATGTCTATTTATTCTCGTGATACAAGTATGTATAAATGTTGTGTCTATTTATTGGCGTGATACTATTAGTTACACGGTTATTTGGCAGGGTGTACGGGCTAGTATGACCGGGTTAGATCCCGTATTTCCTGAGGCGTTAGCCGAAGGAAATACGTGGTATAACCCGGTCATACCAGCCCGTACACCCTGCCAAATAACCGTGTAACGAATTTATTACCAGTCAGAGATCCGATTTACCTAATTAAGAAACGAACAACTCTTATTTTGCTGACATTAGATCTCTAATTGTATGACGACATGACAAAGAAAACATGACGTCATCACAGATCAAATATGACGTCGTCTCAGAGCAATTTCGAAAGAGGAATTGAAACTTCACTTGTAAACATCAACGGTAACACGTTGTACTGATAAGTTGATCGTGTTAAATTGAGGAACGTATGAAGTACAGTTTTTTTACGTTTATTATCGATTATTTGGTCGTAATCCATCCAGAATTATTGGAGTAAGGACGATATGAAATTTCGAATCGACGCTAAAAATTTAAAAAAAAACGAATGACGTCACGCGTCAAATTTGAATAATTCTGTATTCTCCGTGGAAGACGCTGAATACGGTACTGTACACCCCGGCAGTTTTTGGCAAACTGACCAATCAAATTACAAGGATTTACTCTGACTGGTAATAAAAGTATGTATCATTGTCGTGTCTATTTATTGGCGTGATACAAGTATGTATCATTGTTGTGTCTATTTATTCTCGTGATACAAGTATGTATAAATGTTGTGTCTATTTATTCTCGTGATACAAGCGCGTATCAAACATGCTTCTACATTTTGGCGTGATACCAATGTGTATAGAAAATGTACGACGCGAGAAAACCAATGAACATGACTACAAGAAGAAACTAAAGTAGGCACACTACAACGATTCAATGGTGTCAGTAAATGTCATAAATTGAGTAGCGTTTGTCTTTCAACAAGCAAACAAACCAATTGCGGAGACTTCATCTCTTTTGTTTCCTTCTTGTTTAAATCTGTAAATTGACCCGGTGAATACCCTCTACTGTGATAAATACCAGTCATTGTGAATACAATATGAGACACCGTAACGACGGTCTGTCATACAATGCGATACAATAATTGTGGCATGTGATGTATTTAATAGCATTCGAGCATTTATCAATATTGATGAAGTAATAGAGAATACATATGAATAAATAATCTGGAATTGTTCCAATGTTTGACTAAGGATACAGGCGCTAGAGATGTGGTTTTATTGTTATTCTGGGGAATGTTGTTAAACCCTTACAGTGCTGAATTTGCAAATAGACTTTTCCAAATTTCAAACAGGACAAGCTTATTGTGAATATTTAGGGATTTTTCTATAGAAAAGTATAACATGGCAAACAGTACAGACCCTAATGAGAGGGCTCCTCTAGGAGCCCTCTCATCTGGGTCTACAATGTTTGCAAAGACCATTAGTGTCCCGTTTCCCGAACTGTAAGGATGGGCGCATTACAAGTATGCAAATAAGATTGTTCAAATGCTTTGCCTGGTGGTTGGGTTTGTATGTTTACTATTGTTATCCTGTCAGGCACAAGCAGACATGCATTCACAAATACAAATACTGTAGCATATTTCTAAAATACCATTGCCTGGCTGAATGTAGATGTCTTAAACAACAGGCGGTTGCTTGACCCATTACGTCATAGGCTATTGTTACATGTAGCTACAACCTCTTTGAATAGATCTATCGGAAAGGAGCATTAATTAGAGAAAAGGATTTCTTTTAGAATTTTGTAGTTTGAAACCATTGTGATAAATAGAGCATTTGCTCCTATGGGAGCAAATGCTCTATTTATCACAATGGTTTCAGAAAGTGACTTTTACGGAGACGCCAAAAGTCGTCAATATGAGTGACTGGGTTAAGAGGTCAAGTAATGCAGCAAACTTCATTTGTAGCCGTCTGCATTACTTTCGACCTGCATTAATCTGCCACCCGCCTTTAACTCTTTCGGCGCCAAAGTTCTAACTGTCGTCTGCAACCCAATTTTGTTAAATAAGTCGGTAAAATAAGGAAATGAGATAAATTAATACAGAATTCAAAGGAATAAACCACATATCTAGAACTAGAGATTGAGACAAAAAAGGGAAGTCCCTGATCAGACGCCGCCTTGAAAAGGCGGCGTCTGATCTGGGACTGCACTATTTATCGTGATGCATTTTGACGACATTTGCGGTGAAAGGGTTAATACCTAGATTTAGACTCATTTTAATGTTCGCGTAAGACTGGCGATGCTGTAGGTTGCGCCCAGATTAAACGCCGAAGGATTCGACGAATTGAATCTGTTGGAGTCCCGAATTGAAGATGTTTAGCGCCTTGGCAGTATGATCTGAAAAGTATGATGAGAAAAGCTCTATCGAATCAAAACTAAATCAAATTACAATAGATCAGAGTTTAAGCAGATATGTTTGTTCAGGGGGATAATAATTAAGATGATTCAGCAAAAAGAAATTTGACAAAAGGAAACATGCTGTTGTTGTTACAGGCGTTTTTGTTTAAGTCTTGAATATTCACGTAAGAAATAATGACATACGTTATTTCGTAAGAAATAATGGGCAGCGTTAAGTTGGCTGCCAGTTCGCAGTTCGCAGTTCGTTATTCGAATAACGAACTGCGAAATATTTCGCAGTTCGTTATTCGAATAACGAACAACGAAATATTTCGCAGTTCGTTATTCGCATGTGAATAACGAAATAGTTTGCAATTCAATTTACGAATAAACGAAATGGTCAATTTAGCTATAAATTAACAGTACAGTAGAACCCCTCTAATGCGAACACTAACATAATAACCATAGGTGTCTGTATTAGCAGGTGGTAGCTTAATGCAGGATGAAAGTAATGCAGAAAGTTCCTATAGGAGTTTTCTGCATAACTTTCGTTCTGCATTAAGCTACCACCTGTCTCTGCCAGACAGAATTATGCCCCATTTCGGTGTTCGCATTAGATGGGTTTTACTGTAATTATATTCTAGATACTGCAGAACCGGATTATCGCGGGTACATATAAAAGTCAGGCCACTTTGCAGTTTTCATTCGAATAACAAATTAGGTCCTAGTTCAATATCCGAATATATTCAAGACACTGTAGATCTAACTCATATGTAAATCAAATCATGTATATACAATCCGGAGCCATTTGAATAACGAAATATTTCGTAGTTCTACCTCTGAATAACGAAATGGTCAAAGTAAGTTATTAATGTTCAATGATGATATTTTAGACACTGTACACCCCAGTCATAGTTAAATCAAAGATTAATATATTAATTCCAGAGCCATTTTGCAGATCATTATTTGAATAACGAAATATTTCGCAGTTCGTTATTCGAATAACGAAATATTTCGCAGTTCGTTATTCGAATAACGAAATGATACAAATTAATTATAAATTATCAGAGATAATATTTTAGACACCGTAGGCCCCAGTCATAGTGGAATCAATGATTTATATATTAAATACGGAGTCATTTCGCAGTTCGTTATTCGAATAACGAAATATTTCGCAGTTCAACCTCCGAATAACGAAATGGCTAAATTAAGTTTTAAATGGGTAAAGATGATATTTTAAACACACTAGACCCCCTTCATAGTGGAAGCAATGATTTATATATAATAAATACGGGACCATTTCGCATTTCGTTATTCGAATAACGAAATATTTCGCAATTCAACCTCCGAATAACGAAATGGCCAAAACCAGCTATATATGCGCAAAGATGATATTTTAGATACACTAGACCCAAGCAATAGTGGAATCAATGGTTTCTATATAAAATCCAGAGCCATTTCGCAGTTCGTTATTCGAATAACGAAATATTTCGCAGTTCAACCTCCGAATAACGAAATGGCCGAAACCAGTTATAAATGCGCAAAGATGATATTTTAGACACACTAGACCCCTGTCATAGTGGAATCAATAATTTCTATATAAAATCCGGAGCCATTTCGCAGTTCGTTATTCGAATAACGAAATATTTCGCAGTTCAACCTCCGAATAACGAAATGGCCAGAATAAGTTTTAAATGCGTAATAATGATATTTTAGACACACTAGACCCGACTCATAGTGGAATCAATGATTTCTATACAAAATCCGGGACCATTTCGCAGTTCGTTCTTCGAATAACGAAATATTTCGCAGTTCAACCTCCGAATAACGAAATGGCCAAAACCAGCTATAAATGCGCAAAGATGATATTTTAGATACCCTAGACCCAAGTCATAGTGGAATCAATGATTTCTATATAAAATCCGGAGCCATTTCGCAGTTTGTTATTCGAATAACGAAATATTTCGCAGTTCAACCTCCGAATAACGAAATGGCCAAAACCAGTTATAAATGCGTAATGATGATATTTTAGATACCCTAGACCCAAATCATAGTGGAATCAATAATTTCTATATAAAATCCGGAGCCATTTCGCAGTTCGTTATTCGAATAACGAAATATTTCGCAGTTCAACCTGCGAATAACGAAATGGCCAAAACCAGCTATAAATGCGCAAAGATGATATTTTAGATACCCTAGACCCAAATCATAGTGGAATCAAAGCTTTCTATATAAAATCCGGAGCCATTTCGCAGTTTGTTATTCGAATAACGAAATATTTCGCAGTTCAACCTCCGAATAACGAAATGGCCAAAATAAGTTTTAAATGCGTAATAATTATATTTTAGACACACTAGACCCATGTCATAGTTGAATCAATGATTTCTATATAAAATCCAGAGCCATTTCGCAGTTCGTTATTCGAATAACGAAATATTTCGCAGTTCAACCTCCGAATAACGAAATGGCCAAAACCAGTTATAAATGCGTAATAATGATATTTTAGACACACTAGACCCATGTCATAGTAGAATCAATGATTTCTATATACAATCCGGAGCCATTTCGCAGTTCGTTATTCATATAACGAAATATTTCGCAGATTAACCTCCGAATAACGAAATGGCCAAAACCAGCTATAAATGCGCAAAGATGATATTTTAGATACCCTAGACCCAAATCATTGTGGAATCAAAGATTTCCATATAAAATCCGGAGCCATTTCGCAGTTCGTTATTCGAATATCGAAATATTTCGCAGTTCAACCTGCGAATAACGAAATGGCCAAAATAAGTTTTAAATGCGTAGTAATAATATTTTAGACACACTAGACCCATGTCATAGTGGAATCAATGATTTCTATATAAAATCCGGAGCAATTTCGCAGTTCGTTATTCGAATAACGAAATATTTCGCAGTTCAACCTCCGAATAACGAAATGGCAAAAACCAGCTATAAATGCGCAAAGATGATATTTTAGATACCCTAGACCCAAATCATAGTGGTATCAATGATTTCTATATAAAATCCGGAGCCATTTCGCAGTTCGTTATTCGAATAACGAAATATTTCGCAGTTCAATCTGCGAATAACGAAATGGCCAAAACCAGTTATAAATGCGTAATGATGATATTTTAGATACCCTAAACCTAAATCATAGTGGACTCAAATATTTCTATATAAAATCCAGAGCCATTTCGCAGTTCGTTATTCGAATAACGAAATATTTCGCAGTTCAACCTGCCAATAACGAAATGGACAAAATAAGTTTTAAATGCGTAATAATGATATTTTAGACACACTAGACCCATGTCATAATGGAATCAATGATTTCTATATAAAATCCGGAGCCATTTCCCAGTTCGTTATTCGAATAACGAAATATTTCGCAGTTCAACCTGCGAATAACGAAATGGCTATATTAAGTTTTAAATGCGTAATAATGATATTTTAGACACACTAGACCCATGCCATAGTGGAATCAATGATTTCTATATAAAAGCCGGAGCCATTTCGCAGTTCGTTATTCATATAACGAAATATTTCGCAGTTCAACCTCCGAATAACGAAATGGCCGAAACCAGTTATAAATCCGCAAAGATGATATTTTAGATACCCTAGACCCCAGTCATAGTGGAATCAATGATTTCTATATAAAATCCGGAGCCATTTCGCAGTTCGTTAATCGAGTAATGAAATATTTCGCAGTTCAACCTCCGAATAACGAAATGGCCAAAACCAGTTTTAAATGCGCAAAGATGATATTTAAGAAACGCTAGACTCAGGTCATAGTGGATGCAATGATTTCTATATAAAATCCGGAGCCATTTCGCAGTTCGTTATTCGAATAACGAAATATTTCGCAGTTCGTTATTCGAATAACGAAATATTTCGCAGTTCGTTATTCGAAATATTTCGCAGTTCGTTATTCGAATAACGAAATATTTCGCAGTTCGTTATTCGAAGAACGAAATATTTTGCAGTTCGTTATTCGAATAACGAAATGATCAAAATAAACTATAAATGAGCAGAGATAATATGCTAGACACTATAGACCTTGTCATAGTGAACTCAATGATTTATATATTAAATCCTGCCATTTGGCATGCGTTCAGGCTGCATTCGGGCTACGGATAATCCCAAGTACGGGTGACGCATGTACCTTCTACAGCCAATCAGCGCACAACGCACTGGTTCTAGCACATAGAACGCACGTGGACCGTACCGAAAAAGCACGAGCTCCGCAGTTACAGCGCACGTTGTGCGTACTGATTTCTGCAGTACAGTACAACCTCTCTATTACGACCACATAAAAGAATACTGATTGATTGTATCAAAGACAGGTGACAGCTAAAACAAAATGCAAGTAAAACAGGAAGCCCCTGAAGAGTTTTCTGCTTTACTTTCACCTTGCTTTAAGCAACCACCTGACTTAAACACAAAGTAATTAACATAATATAGTGGTCGTAATAGAGTGGCTTTACTGTATATATAAAAGCCGAACCCACGGATGAGTCCTAACATTTCGTCTCCAAGATGCCTAATAAGGGGACACAGAAGAAGGGTCAGCTGCATCTGCAGCTAAAAAGGCAGCGGATTTATGCTCGACCCAAACATAAACTTCCATAATTTAAAAAAAATCAGGACCCATAACCAAGTCAATGTTAATCAAAATTCGTTAAATGAAAATACCCAGGTGCACACGTGCGTACCCTGAAAATATATTCATGAAGTTTCATGTCTGTAAGACAAGTGTTTTAAGAGTCATACACTATATATACAAAAAATCGGAACGGACCTACGTACGTACGTACAAACTGACGGACGGACAACGGCAAATTTATCCCCTTGACACGTATAAGTAGAGGGGCATAAAAAGTAGCCAAAGAACACTGCATATTAAGTATTGTAACAGATGTCAGTTTAAAAATGCCGCATGAAAATGGAAAATATGAATCCAGATGGGGTGGGGGCTAAAGGCCCGGTCACAACACACTATGCGTTTTTAAGCCCGTGCGTATTTTTGGGGTGGCCACGGCCGCGACGTTTTTCTGTAAACGTTGAGAGGGAGTTGCAAGAGCAGGGAGGGAGTACGTCAAAGCACGTTACTCCCACTGTTGCGCAAAGTGTAAGGTACGTGGTCCGCACCCCACACCTGACCGTCAGCGGTTGCGTGCATCGAACGATGAACACGTGGTACATGTAAGTGTGTTGTATGTGCTAACAAACAACGTGCTTACAACATACCGTCTCCGCGCGATTTTCTAATTATCGTACGGAGGCCGTACTTACACCTGCTGCTCACATACGGTGTCCTTACTCGCTCGCATATTGTAAGTGCGTGCAAGTGCGATGAACGTGAGCTTTTCCGCGCGATGTCTGGATGGTATATATAGGACGACTTTCCGAGGTTCTTCTCTCGGAGAAGTCCCAGCAGCACTTTCCTTATAATCAGACTCTTTGTCGTCACTATCTGAGTCTTCTTCGGTCCTTCTCTCGTCTTCTTCTCTGACTCTCTCAACTTTCAATGCCCGTTTACGTCTCTAAAAGCAGGTGGCCTACAGTCCTCCATCCTCATGATTATATTATTCAGGGTATGTACTTGTGCATCGGATTATTTTTGTTTTACCACAATTAGGGTCGATTTCGAAGTTTGAACTGCGAACTAGTTCGTTATTTAGATGGCGAACTGCGAAATATGTCCTTATTCGAATAACGAACTGTGAAATGGCTCAGGATTTTATATATCAAACATTGATTCCTCTATGACTGGGTTCTAGTATGTCTAAAATATCATCATTGCGCATTTCCAGAGCTACAGATAAAGGTGCGTACCCCATTACTTAAATCGCCATTTTCAACCAAATCCTATACTTTGACCACTCTTTAGAAATCTCTTCGAGAAGATTCTAAAGAGTGGACATAATATAAGGTTTGGTGGAGAAAAATGGCAGCTATTGTTGAAAATATTTAAATTTACTCATCTTTTTTTTTACCTCTGCATCACCAAATTATTTTGGTCATTTGGTATCTAAAATGTAATCTTTGCGCATTTATAGCTGGTGTTGGCCATTTCGTTATTCGGAGGTTGAACTGCGAAATATTTCGTTATTCGAATAACGAACTGCGAAATGGTCCCGGATTTTGTATAGAAATCATTGATTCCGATATGGTTTGGGTCTAGTGTGTCTAAAATATCATCATTACCTATTTAAAACTTAGTTTTGCCATTTCGTTATTCGGATGTTGAACTGCGAAATATTTCGTTATTCGAATAACGAACTACGAAATGGTCCCGGATTTTGTATAGAAATCATTGATTCCTATATGGCTTGGGTCTAGTGTGTCTAAAATATCACCATTACCTATTTAAAACTTAGTTTTGCCATTTCGTTATTCGGAGGTTGCACTGCGAAATATTTCGTTATTCGAATAACGAACTGCGAAATGGTCCCGGATTTTGTATAGAAATCATTGATTCTGATATGGCTTGGGTCTAGTGTGTCTAAAATATCATCATTACCTATTTAAAACTTAGTTTTGCCATTTCGTTATTCGGATGTTGAACTGCGAAATATTTCGTTATTCGAATAACGAACTGCGAAATGGTCCCGGATTTTGTATAGAAATCATTGATTCCACTATGACTTGGGTCTAGTATGTCTAAAATATCATCATTACCTATTTAAAACTTATTTTGGCCATTTCGTTATTCGGAGGTTGAACTGCGAAATATTTCGTTATTCGAATAACGAACTGCGAAATGGGTCCGGATTTTATATAGAAAACATTGATTCAACTATGACTTGGGTCTAGGGTATCTAAAATATCATCATTACCTATTTAAAACTTATTTTGGCCATTTCGTTATTCGGAGGTTGAACTGCGAAATATTTCGTTATTCGAATAACGAACTGCGAAATGGGTCCGGATTTTATATAGAAATCATTGATTCCACTATGACTTGGGTCTAGTGTGTCTAAAATATAATTATTACGCATTTAAAACTTATTTTGGCCATTTCGTTATTCGGAGGTTGAACTGCGAAATATTTCGTTATTCGAATAACGAACTGCGAAATGGTCCCGGATTTTATATATAAATAATTAATTCCACTATAACTTGGGTCTAGTGTGTCTAAAATATCATTATTACGCATTTAAAACTTATTTTAGCCATTTTGTTATTCGGAGGTTGAACTGCGAAATATTTCGTTATTCGAATAACGAACTGCGAAATGGTCCCGGATTTTGTATAGAAATCATTGATTCCTATATGGCTTGGGTCCAGTGTGTCTAAAATATCATCATTACCTATTTAAAACTTATTTTGGCCATTTCGTTATTCGGAGGTTGAACTGCGAAATATTTCGTTATTCGAATAACGAACTGCGAAATGGCTCAGGATTTTATATAGAAATCATTGATTCCACTATGACTTGGATCTAGTGTGTCTAAAATATCATTATTACGCATTTAAAACTTATTTTGGCCATTTCGTTATTCGGAGGTTGAACTGCGAAATATTTCGTTATTAGAATAACGAACTGCGAAATGGTCCCGGATTTTATTTATAAATCATGAATTCCACTATAACTTGGGTCTAGTGTGTCTAAAATATCATTATTACGCATTTAAAACTTATTTTGGCCATTTCGTTATTCGGAGGTTGAACTGCGAAATATTTCGTTATTCGAATAACGAACTGCGAAATGGTCCCGGATTTTGTATAGAAATCATTGATTCCGATATGGCTTGGGTCTAGTGTGTCTAAAATATCATCATTACCTATTTAAAACTTATTTTGGCCATTTCGTTATTCGGAGGTTGAACTGCGAAATATTTCGTTATTCGAATAACGAACTGCGAAATGGGTCCGGATTTTATATAGAAATCATTGATTCCACTATGACTTGGGTCTAGTGTGTCTAAAATATAATTATTACGCATTTAAAACTTATTTTGGCCATTTCGTTATTCGGAGGTTGAACTGCGAAATATTTCGTTATTCGAATAACGAACAGCGAAATGGTCCCGGATTTTGAATAGAAATCATTGATTCCGATATGGCTTGGGTCTAGTGTGTCTAAAATATCATCCATACCTATTTAAAACTAAGTTTTGCCATTTCGTTATTCGGATGTTGAACTGCGAAATATTTCGTTATTCGAATACCGAACTGCGAAATGGTCCCGGATTTTATATAGAAATCATTGATTCCACTATGACCTGGGTCTAGTGTGTCTAAAATAGAATTATTACGCATTTAAAACTTATTTTGGCCATTTCCTTATTCGGAGGTTGAACTGCGAAATATTTCGTTATTCGAATAACGAACTGCGAAATGGTCCCGGATTTTGTATAGAAATCATTGATTTCGATATGGATTGGGTCTAGTGTGTCTAAAATATCATCATTACCTATTTAAAACTTATTTTGGCCATTTCGTTATTCGGAGGTTGAACTGCGAAATATTTCGTTATTCGAATAACGAACTGCGAAATGGGTCCGGATTTTATATAGAAATCATTGATTCCACTATGACTTGGGTCTAGTGTGTCTAAAATATAATTATTACGCATTTAAAACTTATTTTGGCCATTTCGTTATTCGGAGGTTGAACTGCGAAATATTTCGTTATTCGAATAACGAACTGCGAAATGGTCCCGGATTTTATATATAAATAATTAATTCCACTATAACTTGGGTCTAGTGTGTCTAAAATATCATCATTACGCATTTAAAACTTATTTTAGCCATTTCGTTATTCGGAGGTTGAACTGCGAAATATTTCGTTATTCGAATAACGAACTGCGAAATGGTCCCGGATTTTGTATAGAAATCATTGATTCCTATATGGCTTGGGTCTAGTGTGTCTAAAATATCATCATTACCTATTTAAAACTTATTTTGGCCATTTCGTTATTCGGAGGTTGAACTGCGAAATATTTCGTTATTCGAATAACGAACTGCGAAATGGCTCCGGATTTTATATAGAAATCATTGATTCCACTATGACTTGGATCTAGTATGTCTAAAATATCATTATTACGCATTTAAAACTTATTTTGGCCATTTCGTTATTCGGAGGTTGAACTGCGAAATATTTCGTTATTCGAATAACGAACTGCGAAATGGTCCCGGATTTTGAATAGAAATCATTGATTCCGATATGGCTTGGGTCTAGTGTGTCTAAAATATCATCCATACCTATTTAAAACTAAGTTTTGCCATTTCGTTATTCGGATGTTGAACTGCGAAATATTTCGTTATTCGAATAACGAACTGCGAAATGGTCCCGGATTTTATATAGAAATCATTGATTCCACTATGACCTGGGTCTAGTGTGTCTAAAATAGAATTATTACGCATTTAAAACTTATTTTGGCCATTTCGTTATTCGGAGGTTGAACTGCGAAATATTTCGTTATTCGAATAACGAACTGCGAAATGGGTCCGGATTTTATATAGAAATCATTGATTCCACTATGACTTGGGTCTAGTGTGTCTAAAATATAATTATTACGCATTTAAAACTTATTTTGGCCATTTCGTTATTCGGAGGTTGAACTGCGAAATATTTCGTTATTCGAATAACGAACTGCGAAATGGTCCCGGATTTTATATATAAATAATTAATTCCACTATAACTTGGGTCTAGTGTGTCTAAAATATCATCATTACGCATTTAAAACTTATTTTAGCCATTTCGTTATTCGGAGGTTGAACTGCGAAATATTTCGTTATTCGAATAACGAACTGCGAAATGGTCCCGGATTTTGTATAGAAATCATTGATTCCTATATGGCTTGGGTCTAGTGTGTCTAAAATATCATCATTACCTATTTAAAACTCATTTTGGCCATTTCGTTATTCGGAGGTTGAACTGCGAAATATTTCGTTATTCGAATAACGAACTGCGAAATGGCTCCGGATTTTATATAGAAATCATTGATTCCACTATGACTTGGATCTAGTATGTCTAAAATATCATTATTACGCATTTAAAACTTATTTTGGCCATTTCGTTATTCGGAGGTTGAACTGCGAAATATTTCGTTATTCGAATAACGAACTGCGAAATGGTCCCGGATTTTGAATAGAAATCATTGATTCCGATATGGCTTGGGTCTAGTGTGTCTAAAATATCATCATTACCTATTTAAAACTAAGTTTTGCCATTTCGTTATTCGGATGTTGAACTGCGAAATATTTCGTTATTCGAATAACGAACTGCGAAATGGTCCCGGATTTTATGTATAAATAATTAATTCCACTATAACTTGGGTCTAGTGTGTCTAAAATATCATCATTACGCATTTAAAACTTATTTTTGCCATTTCGTTATTCGGAGGTTGAACTGCGAAATATTTCGTTATTCGAATAACGAACTGCGAAATGGTCCCGGATTTTGTATAGAAATCATTGATTCCTATATATATGGCTTGGGTCTAGTGTGTCTAAAATATCATCATTACCTATTTAAAACTTATTTTGGCCATTTCGTTATTCGGAGGTTGAACTGCGAAATATTTCGTTATTCGAATAACGAACTGCGAAATGGCTCCGGATTTTATATAGAAATCATTGATTCCACTATGACTTGGATCTAGTATGTCTAAAATATCATTATTACGCATTTAAAACTTATTTTGGCCATTTCGTTATTCGGAGGTTGAACTGCGAAATATTTCGTTATTCGAATAACGAACTGCGAAATGGTCCCGGATTTTGAATAGAAATCATTGATTCCGATATGGCTTGGGTCTAGTGTGTCTAAAATATCATCCATACCTATTTAAAACTAAGTTTTGCCATTTCGTTATTCGGATGTTGAACTGCGAAATATTTCGTTATTCGAATAACGAACTGCGAAATGGTCCCGGATTTTATATAGAAATCATTGATTCCACTATGACCTGGGTCTAGTGTGTCTAAAATAGAATTATTACGCATTTAAAACTTATTTTGGCCATTTCGTTATTCGGAGGTTGAACTGCGAAATATTTCGTTATTCGAATAACGAACTGCGAAATGACTCCGGATTTTATATTGAAATCATTGAGTCAACTATGACTTGGGTCTAGTGTGTCTGAAATCTCATTTTACAAAATACAAACTATATTTTGTGATTCGAATGAAAACTGCATAAACTTTCACGATACTTTTATATGTACCAACGATAATTCAGTTCTACTTTATCTAGAATATAATTTGAGTAAAACCCCTTTAATGCGAACACAAAAAAGGGGCATAAATCTGGAAGAGACAGGTGGTAGCTTAATGCAGAACGAAAATTATGCAGAAAACTTCTATAGGAGCTTTCTGCATGACTTTCACCCTGCTTTAAGCTACTAGCTGCTTATAAAGACACCTATGTTTATTCTGTTAGTGGTCGCATTAGAGGGGTTCTACTGTACTGTTAATTTATAGCTTAAATGACTATTTCGTTATTCGTAAATTGAATGGCAAACTATTTCGTTATTCACATTCGAATAACGAACTGCGAAATATTTCGTTGTTCGTTATTCGAATAACGAACTGCGAAATATTTCGCAGTTCGTTATTCGAATAACGAACTGCGAACTGCGAACTGGCAGCCAACTTAACACTATAATGACATACATTATTTCGTAATAAGCTGTAGAATCGTATATATATTACTCCATAAGTAAACCGAACAGACGCATATCAGACGGCTCGTATATGAGTCTATCTACAAGATGTTTCTAGCAGGTAAATGGTGAATTGAAAGTGTAGTTCTCAATCGTTGCATCAATGGTTAAGAAACCTGGTTGTTTAGAAAAGAATAAAAGTAATATGTCCTGTGTATGCAAAGATGGACACTGTTTGTAAATGGCTGTTGTTGAATACTCCATGGTTTATTTGATTGATACATTTTCATATAACCCATTCCCTCATATTGACGCCTATTGACGCCTCTGTAAAAAGACGCATTGTGAAACCCATTGTAATAAATAGAGCATTTACTCCACAGGGGAAAATGCTCTAAATATCACAATGGTTTCAAAACTACAAAATTCTGAAAAATTCCTTTTCTCTAGTAAATGCTCATTTTCGGTAGATTTATTCAAAGAGGGTGTGTCTATAAATAGCCTATGAGGTAATTTTATAATTGCAAGGCGTGTTGGCCATGGTAAAACCTGTATATGATCAGATATACATTCTATTTCGTATACAAGGAGCGCAGAACCTGATTTGACCGCTGTCTGATCTTGGTCTTCTCTGTTTGCTAATGCATAAATATGCGCTCTCATCAAGTAAAGTGTCCATGGAGGTCTGTCTTGCGATATACTTGCTACAAGAGTACTTTATATATTGCATGTAGTATGTCCAAACCTAACCATGCACCTATTTATGTAAGAAATAATAACACCATGGCTATTAATTCGGCGAAACGTTCAATGACATAAATACATGGTATTTTTGGGAATGTCTGATATTGTAGAATCAGTTCTACTTTATTGCATACGCAAACATAGCAGACCCAGATTAGACGGCTCCTACGTGATCCGTCTGATCTGGGCCTGCCATGTTTGCAATGGCGTTATAAGCGTATATAGCAAGTAAAGGGTAAATTAAATATGTGCTTCTCAAATGTCGCAATCGTCCAGAAAACATTGGATGAAAGAATGGCGTTGTTATCCAGGTTAACCCTGTTGTATATTCATGTAAGAAATAATGACGCCATGAATATTAATAAGACTATTTTTTACAATGACATATGAACACAGGACATTTTGTCTCAGACGGAAGCTGTATTACAGCAGAAGCAAACAGTGCAGACCCTGATCAGACGGCTCATATAGACCTGGGTCCATGCTTATAAAGCTTTTAGTTGAGTCTGAGTTTCGTTCTCAAGCTTTTGATTGGTCAGATTTGAGTTCTCAAGCTTTTGATTGGTCAGATTTGAGCCAAAGGCTCAAATCTGACCAATCAAAATCTTGAGAACGAACTCAGACTCAACCAAATGTTTTATAAGCATGGACCCTGGTCTGATCTGGATCTACTCTGTTAGCAGATGCGCGAAAATGCGCTTACATAAGGGAAAGGGTTAATCATTCGATTTGTTTGCCATCGTTACTGTTTATAAACGAAATAAAAATATCATGTCCCGTGTATACTGAATGATATCTGTCGCTGAATGCTCGACCGAATGACCCTTTATTTGATGAATATTCATGTAAGAAGCAATGATAGTATGCATATCACGTAGGTGATTTTAGACTGTATTGGTATTTTATAATGGTATAAGACCGCAATACGGTTTGGCCATGCACGAAACTGTAGGATCCCATCTATATTTTGTACAAACCCAAACAGAACAGGCCACAGTTTCACGAGTTTTCTTAAGAAATTACTTAATATCAGGTTTAACTTATTAGAGGTATTTGACATGAATCTAGAGAAGATAATTGAAATAATTCTATCTATACAGAATCATTAGAGATATTTAGTTGTATTTTTAAACAGAAAATGCATTTTTTGTATGAGACATCTAATTGAACTCAAAATGAATTTGATAAGATTCTAAAGGTCGTTTGAAATGCTTTATTGTTTCCCTTTAAAATTACTTTGAATTGCTATCAAATACAATATTTATTCTCAAAATGATAATTCAGCAAACACCGTTCCTTTTTTCCATCGAAATAGATACTAATTTATGACAAATAATGTTCTTGTATAATTCTAAATAACAGGCTTAGCTAATGTATTACTTAAGAATACTGGTCAAACTTGGATTTAGATTCAGCTAGACACATGTCTGATCAGGATCTTCTCTGTTTGCAAATGCATAGATATGCAAACAAAACACTCTCTAAACCGGAATTCTAGTAGAGAAGAATATTTAGATACTTCTTGGCAAGTGGCTGCTTAATGCAGGATGAAAGTCATACAGAAAGCGTCTAGAGGAGCTTCCCGTGTGACATTCACCCTGCATTAAGCTGTGACCTGTCTGCAAAACCGATATTTGTACTGAATCTAACGTCCGATTTAGAATAGGTTTACTGTATTTCACCTCGGAAGATAATTAAGTATCATGTATTACTAATATTTTGCCGACTCTTATTATAGTCATGATAATAAATAGACATAGACACATATATTTCCTATGATTAAATTTCGTTATGCGAATTATACATAAACATGGGTACATGTACTGCACCATTATTCCGTGAAACGGTGTCTCTATAAATTTCAATTTTATATAATAGTTACTACTTCCGATTTGATCAAGCTATTGAGAAATTAATAACCGAGTGTCAAACAGCTTGGATCTTACTCGGAGTTACTCGGTGTCTAATTTGGAAAATATGAGTCTGGTCGCGTATAGAAGGATTAATCTTAAGCATATTCTGTCAAGGATACGCAGCTATTCAATTAATTATCAGTTTCACTTTTGTTACTGGCAGTCAGCATTTAATAATGTCTAGCCATTTACAAAACAAATTATCAAATATGGCAAGGTTCTTACATTTATACATATATATATATATACATTATGCTTACGTTAAAAATGTATGTGTTAGGTAGCATTTCAAGGAATGTTTGGGTGGTTCAAATGCTTCATTAATATATTGAATTGTTTTAAAAAAAATACATCTGTGTTTTCAGAAAATAAACATAATACGGCCATGTTCTATAATAATTTTCAAAGATAGAAGGAAGAAGGACGAACTATTTTGGGCAGCACAGTAAAACTTGATTCTCTAGTTCAACTACAATGCAGAACCCGTCTAATTCGACCACTTAATGAATAAACATCGGTGTCTTTATAAGCAGGTGGTTGTTTAATGCTGGGAAAAAGTAATGCTCCAGGAGCTTTCTGCATTACTTTTGTCCTGCATAAAGCTACCACCTATATCTAGCACCCATAATTATACCTCTTTTAGGTGGTCGCATTAGCGGGATTTTACCTGTACTAATACCAAATTTGCATACGCGTTCAAGTTTCTTAACACCAGTAAATCTTCCAGACTCTGTTGCTAGATTATGTAATGGTAACATCCTGGATGTCAATTTCTTATACGTAAACCATCATCTTTGATATAGACTATGTAGTTCTCAAAACAAAAAAGGTATTCCGATTGGTTCCGTACATACAGTGCTTCCTCCCTACAACGGCCCTCTCAATAACAATTCCCTCCTTACAACAACGCATGTCACTGTTTCCGAAACAACAAGGCTCCAGAAACAACTTTTCCATCGTATTTTCTTTATGCTTTGATGGAGGCATAACGGTTTTAGTTCTCGAAATACACCTTCTCTTGGGATCTGCAAACAAGCTAATTATGTTTGATTTCCCTCCCAATAACAACTCCATCTGAACAACACATACAATCTTCGTATCCCAAAGGGTGTCGTTGTAGAGAGAGAGCACTGTATTCGCGTTATCCCAATTTACTATTTTATTCCAGTACCAGTACTTACAAGTGACGATGTTAACCTCAATTATGTATTCACAAATATGCTTTACGATATACGCTTCTCTGTGAAATCTTCATAAAATGGTCATATATAACCTTTACCCTTCACTTCATATAAACGTATTTGAACCATTTGCGAACAGAGTAGACCCAGATCAGACGGCTCATATAGGAGCCGTCTTATCAGGGTCTGCTCTGTTTGCTAATGGAATTTGATAGACCTGTTTCTTTACTTGCTAAAATGGCTACAATGATCCACTTTCCATATTTAATTTTAACCATGAATAATCAGTAGGTATTGGACTTTGAAATAAGCACAGAACATGGATAGGGTTAAGTGAAAGTAACAACAGCAATAAAATTCCATCTCCGTTGTCGTTCTGTTTAAGAGGTTGATAGTGACTGGTTCCAATTATAATTACAGTAATGTCAAAGAACATTGTTAACCCCTCGCTTGCTGAATTTTAAAATACATTTCTCCTTCTTTACCCATGCCCTGTTGTATAATTACGTATATCCTTACTGTGCACTGGCTTCACAATCAACTTGTAAATAGTGCAGACCCTGATGAGACAGCTCCTGCAGGACCTGTCTCATCTGGGTCTTCACTATTTACAGGTAGGTATATTGACGCAATTAGCAAGCGAAGGGTTAATTAGCTCTTCAATCGCCTATGTTGCAAAATGCAATACGACAAAAAGCGCAATCCCAGATCAGATGCCGCCTTTTCAGGTCGCTATCTGATCAGGGCCTACACTGTTTGTCTCAACCACTAGTTTTATTCATTTGAACTTTTGAAATTAACATGTACAGTTGAACTTCGATATCTCGAACTTCAAGGGACAATATAAATTATTCGAGATAACAGAGATTCAACTTACTTCGAGATAACAGAGATTCGAGTTATGCGATTTTTAATTTAAATTATTCCTTAAGTTCACAGTTTAATGCAGAATGCTGAAAGCTCCTGCATTAAGCTGTCAAGTGTGCTTTCTAGATATGCATAGTGATATATTTTAGAAAAAAATCTATATTGTAAATGTTAAAAGGACGGAGCTTTTCCTTTGAATTATCCTGAAGTTCGAGTTATCCGAGTTCGAGATATCGAAGTTCAACTGTATTTATTTTCAAGTCTTATTTTTACCGAACATTTTATGGGTTTCAAAAACAATTTTAAAGTTGACACCAAAGAAATTAAACACATAGAGTATGATTGATATATTTACCGTCTTCGAACACTAATTGTAATATGTTATCTACATAAAGGTTAGAGGCATATACCATTTAACTATTGTAAACAAAATACATTGTAGTGTTGCACTTACTCAACAAGTAATAATCTAAAAGTTATTTGTTGACTTGTAATATATTTTAACGTAAAAACAGCTGAACCTATTAAGTATAAATGACACTAAAAAACTATTTTGTTACATTTATATTTGTATCGTATGCATTTCAGAGTACAGTAAAAGTCGCTTATCCTAAGGTTTAGTAAGAAGAATCGATATTTTTGGCCAGTCACTTAGGTGGTTGCTTAGCCCATTCCCTCATATTGACGACTTTTGACGACTCTGTAAAAGTCACTTTCTGAAACCATTGTAATAAATAGAGCATTTGCTCCTATAGGAGCAAATGCCCTATTTATCACAATGGTTTCAAACTACGAAATTCTAAATTTTCCTTTTCTCTAGTTAATGCTCCTTTTCGCTAGATTTATGCAAAGAGGATGTATCTAAAAATAGCCTATGAGGTATTGGGTAAATGCAGGGGAGGGAGGATCATGTAAAATGCTCCCGTATCAGCTTTCTGCATGACTCCCATCCTGAATTAAGCTATCGCCTGTCTGAAAGACAGAAAATGACATTGTTTTGAGTGTTCTGATTAGGGAGACGATTATACCAGAGAAGTTGCGGTTGGTGCGTCAGCTTTCCGTTTCATGCGGATATTTCGGATCTTATCGATTATAGCCATTTTCAAGAAAAGTCCGAATGAGTGATCTGATTAGGGAAGGTTTACTGCATTCAATATCTGTTTGACGTATCACACGTATCTGAACAGCAAGTTGGAAAATAATTAGGACAACGTGTGCAATTACGAGACAGATAATACAGCAACAACAAATAAAATAAAATAATGATGATATCAATAATAAAAATAACAATAATTTAACTCTTTCATCTCCGCAGTCGCATAAATACACCACGACAAATAGTGCAGTCCCAGATCAGATGCAGCCTTTTCAAGGCGGCGTCTGATCAGGGACTTCACTTTTTGTCTCAATCTCTATCTCTATATATGTGTGTTTTATTCCTTTGACATTTGCATTTATTTCTCTCTTTTTTATTGTACCGAATGATTTAACAAAATTTGGATTGCAGACTACGATTATAAATTTGGTACCAAAATGGTAAAGAAATAATAATAAAGATAATAATAAAATTGTTATAAACATAGTAATAAACATAATAATGATAATAATAAAATGATTATAATAATGCTATGATAATACTCTTTGCGTATTCATTTAGATACTTGTTATAATACGAAAACAATAACAGAACATTGTACATTTTTCGTCTGTCACACAGTATGTTCGCAAATGCGTGATACACGGATAACTCGAACCTCTGTTATCTCGAATTAATTTGTATGGTCCCTTGAAGTTCAATATATATTTGTCTTAGATTTACTAAACACGTCTCTTTTCAACAGCCCTGTTTCTATCCATCGATGCAAGCTTCGATATAAATGCTCTATTTATCACAAAGGGTTCAAACGGTGACTTTTACAGAGGCATCAAAAGGTGTCAATATGAGGGAATTAGTTAAAGTTTACATGACAAGACAGGACGTTTGTAAATGTCTACCCCTTAGCCTTCGATATGTGTTCCATTTGGCCATAGTAATGTTTTCACCTTTCAAAATGATGTTAGTCAACGTGGGTTGTTGCTAGCTGTCCCCTTGTTACGTACAATACATTGCAAAATAAATGAATACAACTCAGAAACTATGAAAATAGAGCAAAAGTCAGACGGAACATTAGAAAGTGACACTAGAAAGTCTACATCAACTTCAGAAGCGCAACTGAACTGTTCGCTCATATATACACGACCTTCACAAAGTATTCCATGCCTGTTCCGCACCAGGAGCATAAAAATCAAGTACAGTAAAACCCCTCTAATAAGACCACCTAAAAGAGGGATATTTCTGTGTGGTAGAGGCAGGTGGTAGCTTAATGCAGAACAAAAATAATGCAGAAAGCTCCGCTTTCAGCATTAATTTTGTCCTGTATTAAGCAACCACCTGCTTATAAAGACATCCATGTTTATTCATTAAGTGGTCGCATTAGAGGGGTTCTACTGTACACCAAATGGCGGAGCTTTCTTCACCAGTCAGCTCATTTATAAATACAAACTTGCGTTCACTATCATTAAAAGTTTTCTCTCCGTTTCCACCATAGCCAATATTGTATGTCATTCTTCAATTGGTTTTAATTAAAATTCTGACTGAATACATATCGCGTTGCAAATGCGCTTAATTGTTTAAAATCGTTTCTATTCCACATAACAGCGGCCAATCGATATTTAAGAAATACATTATATATTATATGAACGCTTTCCCTAATGAACATTTACCCTTCACTCCATGAATATTCATGGAAAAAATAAAAACATCATGAAAATTAATTATATTTATTGTTATAATAGCGCATGGGGACAATGAGTCTTGCCATGGCAGAAACTGTAGAATAGTATAATTAACAAACAAAGCATATTCCTGTATGAGCTGTCTGCTTTGCGTCTTCACTGTTTGCAATATTAACTAAACACTTCATCTTTTCCATCATGAATATTTGTGCTTGAATTGGCCACTTCATGAATATTCAGTAATTTAATATTTGTTTTATAATATTAACATTGTTTGTGAATATTTTGCTTTAACAGAAATGGTAGTATCATATCTATATAAGTCCGTTAGCAAACAGAACAGACCCTGATCAGACGGCTACTATAGTAGCCGTCTGATCTGGGTCTACACTGTTTGCAAGCGTTTGTGTGAGGGACATGGTTCATTCATTGCCCATGATAGGCTTTACAGAGAGCTTGGAATCAGATAATATGCCGAGCTACGTTGTGTCTTAAACTTGTTTTTATATAAACATTCAATTAATAACTATACATGATAATAATATCCTTATTTCTTCAATGAATATTGATGGGATAAAGATTTAGATATAGCTCAGGTAAATAATGAGTTTTACTATCTACCATGACGTCTATTTTCAGGCCGTTACAAGCTGTAGGTCCAACAGATGTCATATCTCGAATGTCAAAAGTTCTGTAAGTCAGTACTTGCACTATGGATTGTGAAATGTCCTCATCTTCCACGCCTGAGGTACAACGTAAACCCGATCCAGTATACACAAAGAGGTTAACAAGAGGTTACACTGGAAACAAAGTTAAAGACACCAACATGGTCGACGATGACAGCAAAGATTCCGAAGACAGCACCGCCAAATGTAATGGAACACGAACGTTTAGGAACATGGCCAATGCTAAGGACAGGTGGGGGAAGCTAAAAACAACCATGGCAGTAGCTAACAGTATTACACCTAAAAAGAAAAATACAAGACTGGACAGAGGCGATTCGTTTTTAAGGAAATTTTCAACCCGTAACCAAGCCGAGGTAAAAGAGGACACTAAATTCGAAGATTTGGATTTTAAAACGACACGTAAAAGAAAGAAATGGCGAAGACACTATGTGATTCATCCGTATGGCGGGTTAATGTTTTACTGGTTAGGTGTTGTCACAATTGCTGTGATGTACAACCTCTGGACTTGTATAGCTAGGGAAGCATTCAGGGAGATCCAGCATGGTTATACACTTCTTTGGTTCTGTCTCGACGGCGTCAGCGATTTTATCTACATTTGTGATATATTTGTTCACCTTAGAACAGGATTCTTGCAACAGGGACTAATGGTATACGATTCATCGAAACTGTGTAAGAATTACGTGAAAGACAGATGTTTCATCGTGGATCTAGTGTGCTTGGTTCCTTTAGATTTGTTACAATTATACATAGGAATACATCCCATGATTCGCTTTCCAAGGTTCTTAAAGATGTACCGATGTATTCGGTTTATGCACTTATATGAATCTCGGACGGCTTATCCAAACTTACTTCGGGTGGCTAATCTGACACATATTCTGTTCCTTGGGTCTCACTGGTTCGCAGCTTTCTATTATCTAATATCCGAGGCGGAGGGATTTGACGGAGATTGGTCATATCCCAAACCGGAGGAGAAGTACGCTTCCGTGACTCGGAAGTACTTGGCGTCTCTGTATTGGTCGACATTGACCTTGACAACAATTGGTGACTTACCTCCCCCGGATACTAACTGGCAGTGAGTATAAGTTTTCATTTAAGTGTTAGTAATATCTTTACGTATTATTTGGTTACATTTATTTTAATGATTTGAGATCAATGATTGAAGATCTGAATTTAACAACTAAATAACCCTTCTCTTGCTGAATTTTAAAATACATTTCTCCTTCCTTACCCATGCCCTGTTGTATAATTACATATATCTTCACTGTGTACAAGTATTTCGATGTGCAATTACTGCTGTGGAGTGCACTGGTTGCACAATCAACTTGTAAATAGTGCAGATCCTGCAGGAGCTATCTCATCTGGGTCTTCACTATTTACAGGTAGGTATATTGACGTGAATAGCAAGAGAAGGGTTAGCTGCCAATGTCGCATTTGTTTTAAACCTATGCAAACAGTTTGAATCCACCTGAGATGCAGAGTCACTATGACTTTCTAAAAGAAAAACTGAAGGAAAAATATAAGAAAAAACGAAATTGTAGCAGATGACAGAATTTCCAGACGACGAAATAGTTCTATTTTATCACTGTGTATCTTATTTTACCCCTTTAAACATCTCGTTTTTAAACCTTTACTCCAAGAATATTCATGTTCGAACTAATGACACCATGAATGTTATTTAGATCCATTTTTATATAATGGCACATGGACACGGGAATATTTTACCAGAGTAGAAACTGTAGAGCCATATCTATATTATTTCATAAGCATACGCCTTTGCAAACAGAGCAGACCCTGATCAGACGGCTTCTAGGGTTAGGGTTAGGGTTAGGGTTGTGTGGCGGCCGTAAAAAGTCGCCCTGTACTTCATTCTCAGTGTTGTTATATTTTCTGGTCCTTCGGGATCATTAGTTTTGATGTTATTGGTTTTGAAAATTGAATACTGCTTAAGCCGGTGCTAGGGGGCGTGAGTGGTGTTGCACTTTTAATTACTACTCATGAACAGACTCAATAAAACCGAGTCTGCAATTTTCTCCTTTTGCATTTCTACTTTTGCTTTCGAAGGATCACCCATTTTCAGAATATTTCTACAAAAGAGTGGGTCTACTATGTTTACAAAGGCGTAGAAAGACGTATTTATGGAGTAAAGGATTAAGGGTGTTTCTGCATGAAGTGTTAAAACAAATTCTAAAAAAAACAAAACTAAAACTGTGTCCTGCCTTAGTTCTTACTTTCATTCAGCTACTGTTTTACTCAAAAACCTTTTACAAACTATTGAAGCTAGAGATACAGAGCTTGGAGTCCAAAATGTTTGTAAATTATAGCCAGGTGGCGCTGAGCAGGAGAAGGCTTTCATTGGTACAAGCTTGAAAATGTACAGTAAAACCCCTTAAAACCGGACGTTAAATTTAGTATAAATATTCGTCTTGGAGACAGGTCGCAGCTTAACACAGGGCGAAAGTCATGCATAAAAAGCTCATCTAGGGACTTTCTGCGTGACTTTCACCCTGCAATAAGCAGCCATCTGCATACATGTAAAAGTAATTGAAATTCCTTTCTACTAGAAAGTCGGTTTAGAGGTGTTCTATTGTATGTACGTTACAAATAGGCCGGACGCAAATAAAACCACCCATTCGCTGTCCTCATATATCAGTCTTACTGCTTTCCTTTATGCGTGTGATTAGATACTTGGCATCAACGTAGAACACACTTTCGTTTCCTTTAAGCCATTAGCCTGTTGTCGGAGGATCCGTAATTACCTTTGCAAACAGTTTAGATCCAGATGAAATCGAAACTGTCTGACACGCTGGTTGCATTCTAGTAGACAAACTGGTTATAGCCTCAGTTTTAAAAATGTAGTGGATGAAAAACTGTGTAAAAATAATTAGCTCTGCAGGCTAATAGTTAAGTAAGTTTAAATTTTTCCTTCATATAAACACATTTGCACGCAATTGCAGACAGACTAGACCAAAATCAGAGGGCTCCTATATGAGCCGTCTGATCTGGATATGCTCTATTTGCTTATGGTATGATATAGCTCTTATTATACAGCATCAGCCTGAGCCGTTTACATATCGTGTACATATGACATCATAAAAGAACTCGTTTAATCAATATTCATGATGTCATTAGTCATTACATGAATATTAAACAGGGGAAGGGTTATACATGTACCGACTATTTAACGATTTGTCTGGTATAAAGCATTGGATCTGTTTAAACTTCGATTTGTTACAGTTTTCACTGTCTTCCGATTCATGCAAGCTTTTTTGAAAGTATTGTACGAGTGTCAGCCACCTTGAATCCTGAATAGATGCCGAGTTGCTCGGCATTTAATCAGGGTACAATATGTAAGCAATATTCAGTTGGATTGCTCTAAAATTGTTTAATTGGCAGAGCCCATTCAGTATAAAATGATCAAAATTGTAATAAGGGTTTAACCCATTAGCGCCCAGTGGATTCTTCCTTTTTATATATTGGATTAGTCCATTTATTATCTATAGTTTCAATTTAGTTTTGTTTTATATTGAATTTCCTATCAGCAAACAGTGTAGACTCTGATCAGACGCAACATTATGCGGCGTCTGATCAGAGTCTACACTGTTTGCCTATGTCCCATATATGGGATCGTGGGCACACAAACAATGTATGTCCTGATCAGAGAGTTCCTCTAAGAGCCATATGATACGTTTTTTTGACAAATAGCAGTTAGCCCTTTCCCTGTTTCATATTCATATAGAAAACAGCACGAATATTAATTAGGTTATTTTTATAATGTCATACGAGCACATACCATTTTGGTTAAGGCAGAAACAGTGGAATCAGATCTATATCCTACCATATAAGCAAACAGAACAGATCCTGAGCTGACGGCCCCTACATGAACCAACTGATCTAGGTATGCTTTGTTTGCAAACGCGTGGAAAAGGCGTTTATATGAGGGAAAGGGTTAAATCGTTTCCCGTAATTAAAGAGTTAATTTCAGTTGACTGATTAATTAAGAATTAAAGCAATGTAGAAAACCCCTGTGGAAACAATCTACATTACTTTAGTCTGCATTAAGCTACCCTCGTTCGTGAAAACCCACTATTCAACTGGTGTTATTATGATGGTTGTAGAATGCCTGACTGTGTTTGTACCCACCCGTTTCAAATTAAGTAGATATTCAAAGTTGCAGAATGACAGGCAATCACACACATACAATACCTTACAGAAGACCTTACATCGCATTTCTACCAACCGTCTATGCAACAGGCTGTTACTGTCGTCTGTTTCTACTGCAACATTTTTTTTGCTTGAGATAATAGAATTGCCACATCACAGGTTCATTGTAATTAATGAAAATAATTACGAAAGCGACACAACACCGCGAGACTTTCCTTGACTGATTCCTCAACTTCCACAAACCCAATCAACTAAGAACGAGAAACAACACTACAGTCGATCTATTCTAATAGCAAAGGAAATGTCTGCTTCTTTTATAAACCCATTTCCTCCTAGACTAGTTTTAGACCCAACCTCTTTGAATAAATCTTCTGAAAGCATTTACTAGAAAAGGAAAAGATTAAGGATGATATAGTTTTGAAACCATTGCGTCAAATAATAGATAGAGAATTTGCTCATATGGAACAAATACTCTATCTGTCCCAATGGTTAAAAAAGTGACTTTTGCATATGCTTCAAAATGTGTCCGTAGAAGGGAGCAGCTTAACGTTCGCTGTGTTTTCTGATTTCTGAATACTTCCCAGGTTAACCCATTCCTCCATAAATACCCCTTTCAACGCCTCTGTAAAAGTCAATTTTTGAAACCATTGTTATAAATAGAGCATTTTCTCCTGAGGAGCAAATGCTCTATTTATCACAATGGTTTCCAAAATACAAAATTCTAAGAAATTCCTTTTCTCTATTTAATGCTCCTTTTCGGTAGATCTATTCGAAGAGGTTGGATCTAAAAACCGCCTATAGGGTTAAACAATAAACAGCATCTGAAGCTAAATCTGCTGTTTCCTTTAACTATCTACTCCATATATACGCACTTCAGCCTCTTAGCAAACAGGATAGACCCAAACCAGATGACTCACGTAGGAGCCGGCTGATCAGGCTCTGAATTATCTGCTTATGCAATAATATACATGTACACATGATTCTACAGTTAGTTTCTGCAATGACAAACAATCCATATGTTAAAATGCCAGTATAAACATTCGGCTAACTAATATGTTGTCATTATTTTTACATGAAAATACTACTACTACTACTTCTACTACTACTACTACTACTACTACTACTACTACTACTACTACTACTACTACTGCTACTACTACTATTGCTCCTACTACTACTACATGTACTACTAATGATAATAATGATAATGATAATTAAAAGTAAACCCCCATCCCCACACAATATTTTGGGTCTTCCTCCCTCTGTAGTTAGCTAAACGTTGCGATTTGAAAGATATACTGTGAAAGTGATTTAAAGCCCCAGTACAAACAAAAACATGAATATTAATGGAATATAGGGCTAATTACTAATGTTGAGCATTTGTCTGCCATTAGTTTTTAAAAACATGCTAATCCATTCTCTGATATTGACTCATTTCGATGTCTCTGTAAAAGTCACCTTTTGAAGCCATTGCAATAAACAGAGCATTTGCTCGTATGGAGCACATGCTCTGTTTATCACAATGGTTTCAAAACTACATAAGTCTAAAAGTCCAGAAAATGCTCCTTTTTGGTAGATTTATTCAAAGAGGCTGGGTCTAAAAAAACTATGAGGGAATGTGATAAGAGTGTGTATATCCTAATCAGATGCAGAGTTACTTATGCATTTACAGTTAGAGTTGCTGGAGACAAATGGTTACACACTGCTATACAAATAATGTCTGCTCAAATTGACTACCTCCGAAATTTGATCAGACTTCTGAGAAACTATTGACCTAGTGTCAAACAAAGATTTCGACATTTCGTCTTGATCCAAGATGTTTGCAAAGACGAATCTGATCATGGCTAGCTCAGCCGTGACTAGTACATAATCTGATCAACATGTAGGTATAGAGAAATTAGAGGAGTCGGCTGATCACGATCTCCATAGTTTGCTTATGAAATAATAATAATAATAATAATAATAATAATAATAAATATTTTATTCTTCAGTTTGTTGCCATAGCAATAATGTAAATAGGTCATTATCAACATTCAGCCAAATCATATTCATGCTGTCATTTTCTTACATTATTAATTAAACCTTCTCTTGCTGAATTTTAAAATACATTTCTCCTTCTTTACCCATGCCCTGTTGTATAATTACATATATCTTCACTGTGTACAAGTACTTCGCTGTGCAATCACTGCTGTGGAGTGCATTGGTTGCATAATCAACTTGTAAATAGTGCAGACCCTGATGAGACAGCTCCTGCAGGAGCTGTCTCATCTGGGTCTTCACTATTTACAGGTAGGTATATTGACGTGAATTGCAAGCGAAGGGTTAATTAACAATTTCCTTCATATTGCTGCCTTTTGACACCTCTGTTAAAGTTTGTTTTAAAACCTAGGTGATAAATAGAGCATTTGCCTCAAAGGTGCTCTACTTATTGCAATGCTATCCAAACTACATAATTCTAAAACCATTCTTTCCTAATAGCAAATGCACCTTTTCTGTAAATGTATTATAAGATGAGTGGTCTAAAATACCCTATGGGGTAATTGATTAATAATGGTGTAAAATGGTTAACTCTTTCGCTGTCACCTACTGTAGCTTATAAATTGAGCGTTTGTTTCGATTTCTCACCTCCTCATTTAAAACAGAAAATACATCGATATGGGATCCTTATGATACGTCATATCCCTCGATTTCTCATCCAGATCCAAACGTTTCGCCAAGGTGACCATAGAATTGCTAATGGCAGCAGAGACGTTAACCTAAAGGTACAGATAAAGTACCGAACATGTTCAAGAATATTTTTTTCCATTTCTCCACCAAAGCCTATGTTGTGACCATTCTTTAGAATCGTCTCTTCGAGACGATTCTAAAAAGTGGTCACAACATAGGGTTATGTGGAGAAATGACGATTTTAGTACGCAACTTTATTATCTCTGTAGCTCTGTGTTAACCCGTTCAGTCCCGGGAATACATTAGGTTTCAACATCATTGCCTACCTTTGCTTCCAATAGGCATAATTTCTTAACCTTCTCTACAGAAAAGTCTACCAGAATGTCAGACGTCGAGTTACTCGGCGTCTCATCTGGATCCAAACTGTTTTCAAATGTAATCACCAATTCGTCACCATGACAGAATGGTTTATATGTATATTGTTCAGATAATTACATGTATGAGGAATTGAAACATGCCATATAAATACTTTAACCCTTTACTCTATGAATATTCATGTGAGAAATAATGGCATCATGAATGTGGATTAATTATTATAATAGCACATGGACACAGGAACTTTTGGTCATTGCAGAAACTGTAGAGTCATATTTATATCAATTCATAAGCAAACAGAGTAGACCCTGATCAGACGGCTCCCATAGGAGCCGTCTGATCTAGGTCTATTCTCTTTGCAAAGGCAAAGAAATGCGTATCTATGGAGTAAATGGTTAAGCAATTTAATCTAATTTCGCTCACGTAACCATTTAGTTGACAGCATTGCTTTTCAACGGCTTTGTAAACAGTAAGAACCCGTCTGACCAGGCTCTGCTCTGTTTGCTTATGAAATGATACAGATCTGGGTTTTATAACATCGGGGCCAGGGGCTACTGAGACACTGAATTACTTGACTTCACACTTGGTTGCGAACTGTTCCCAAAGGCAAATACAAAACTTCAACATGCTACCTAATGAATAACCATGCACATTAACCTTTTCGCTGCCAACTTCTGTCGTCTGCTACAATTTTTCATTTTTTTTTATTTTCTTCATTTTTGTTTCAAAAACATAGTAACAACAACAAACAGTTTGGATCCTGATGAAACGACGAGTTACTTGGCGTCTCATCTGGATCCAAACTGTTTGCATAGGTAATCACAGATTCGGCATTGGCAGCGAACGGGTTAAAATTCTGTGAATATTAACCCTTTCGGCGCCAAATTCCTAATTGTCGTCTGCAATCCATTATTGTTCAATCATTTAAAATAAGATCAATAAATGCAAATTTCAAAAGACATATATATAAATATAGATATAGAAATAGAGTTTGAGACAAAAAGTGAAGTTTCTGATCAGATGCTTCCTTGAAAAGGCGGCGTCTGATCTGGGACTGCACTATTTGTCGTGGTGCATTTATGCGACATTGGCGGAGAAAGGGTTAATCAGTGGAACGTTTACAGAGATACATGTATAGTATTATTAAGAAACCGTTTGGTCATGGTAGAAAGTAATAATCACATAAGCAAACAGGACAAACGTTGATCAAACAGTTCCTACAGGAGCCGTCTGGTCAGGGTCTACTCTATTTGTAGAAGGGATATCAAAAGGTGTCTCTACCAATAAAAAGGTTATGATATCATAAATTATGTCAATACCTTACCTATGGTTGGATTCTAAGAAATGTCCAGTAAAACAATGTTTAATCCTTTCTTATATATACGCGTTTTACATATAGTCATAAAACATTTGAGTGATTATGTGTTTAGCTGTTAGTGTGTTTGTATAGATGTGCTTGGTATCTAGATTCTTCGTGAAGTTTAGCAATATAATATCAAGTGAACGTGTAATGTCAGTAACACTACTGTGAATCAGGAGTGCAACCCGTTATTACATAAACACGCCTTCTTAGGCCTTTGTATGCAATGTAGACTCAGATCAAGCAGCTCTCAAGGGAACTGTATGATCGAAGTCTGTATTTGTTTTCTTATGTAATAAAACAGATCTGACTTTCATGTACACTTTCTCTCATGGCCAATTCAGTTGAACTTCGATATCTCGCACTCGGTAAAATCGAGCATCGGGATAACTCGAACTAAAAGTTCGCCCCTTCCACAATTTGCAATACAGGATTGTTCTAAAATGTATCACAACAGATATCTAGAAACACATGTTACAGCTTATTGCATGTCGAAAAGTAATGCTGAAAGCTCCTTGCAGGAGTTTTTAGCATTACTTTAGGCCTGCATTAAGCTGTGAACTTGACACATTGGCCAGATTAATATCGGATAACTCGGGCGGTTTTGTAAGGTCCCATGGAGTTCGAGATATCGAAGTTCAATTGCATTATTCTAATTTATAGCCATGATTATTTCTGACATGAGTATTCATGAAGTAAAAGGTTTAGTTGGTTCTCTCATACTGACGCCTTTCTGTGCCCCTGTAAAACTCATTTATTGAAGCCATTGTGATAAATACAGCATTAGCCCATAGGAGCAAACTGCTCTATTTAGGACAATGGTTTTAAAACTACACAATTCTAAAAGTTTCCTTTTCTATAGTTAATACCCATTTTCGGTAGATTAATTCAATGAGTTTGGGTCTAAATATAGTTTAGAAGGGAATGGTTTAAGGTAGCAGTTGGTTCTCCATGATATAAGCAGACGATATATAACGATACAGATGAAAGTTCGCTGTGAAACCCGTCTCCTTTTTAACTCATAAAAGTTTTTATAGCAAACATGTATTATATTATATATTTCAATACAGTAAAACCCTGATAGACCGAATGCTAAAAAAAGTATCATTTCCCGTCTTTAGGACAGGTGGCTGCTTAATTCTTTCACCGCCAATGTCGCAAAAATGCACCACGACAAATAGTGCAGTCCTAGATCAGACGCTGCCTTTTCAAGGCGGTGTCTGATCAGGGACTTCACTTTTTGTCTCAATCTCTAGTTCTAAATATGTGGTTTATTTCTTTGAATTATCTATTGATTTATCTCATTTCCTTATTTTACCAATTGATTTAACAAACTTGGTTTGCAGACGACAATTAGAAATTTGGCGCCGAAAGTGTTAATGCAGGGTAAGAGTCATGCAGTCGTCATAGATGAGCTTTCTGTATGTCTTGCACACTGTAATTACAATGTAGCAGCCATCTCCTAATAAGGAATCAATGTTCCATTAATTAAATTCGAGAAATCGAGTTTTTACTGTTTTTTCCATTTTTACTGTTTTTTCCATTTTTTTATTCATCAGTAACGGGTAGATGTACAGTGAAACCTCACTAAACCGAAATTCTAGAAGACAGAGGCTGCTTAATGCATGGTAAAAGTCATGAAGACAGCTCCTAGAGGAGACATTTATACTATTGTAAACTGAACGTCCGGTTTAGAGGGGTTTACTGTACAAAAATGCATAACACGTCTCTAGACCGGACACGGTCTATGAGACAGATGGCAGCTTATGCAGATTAAAGGCATGACAGAAAGCTACCAAAAAGAGGTCTCTGTTTACACTTTCATCCTGTATGAAGCAGCCACTTGCTTAAAACGACATAAATTCTTCTTATAACATTCCGGTTTAGGGGGGTTTACTGTATCAAGGACTCTAGATATCATTTAGATCACATATGATCAATATTGCGTATTATTCCGTATCCCCCTTTATCCCACTTTACTCGCATTTTCAAACAGTTTGTATCCAGATGAGACGCCGAGTAACTCGGCGTCTTATCAGGAAGCAAGTTGTTTGACACTCGGCCAAGACATTCTCAAAAGCTTGATCGAATTGGAAACACGGTAAAACCTTGATTATTCGAATTTTTTGTATCGACAAAAATAGACCATTTTAGGCAGGTGACTGCTTAATGCAGGGTGAAAGTCAGGCAGAAAGCTCATAGATGAGCT
This sequence comes from Azorinus chamasolen, assembly GCA_963576725.1. Classification (NCBI taxonomy): domain Eukaryota; kingdom Metazoa; phylum Mollusca; class Bivalvia; order Cardiida; family Solecurtidae; genus Azorinus; species Azorinus chamasolen. The sequence continues at coordinate 17,064,759 of OY755240.1, read as the reverse complement.
TTCTGCATGCCTATCATTCTGCATTAAGCTGCCACATGTCTTAAAGATCGATAATGATACGTATTTTAGTGTTCGAATAATCGAGATTTTACTGTAATCAAAATTTCACCAGAATCAAATTTGTGCGGACATCATTGTTTTCACAGCGAGGAAATATTTTTTATGATGCATACTTTAACTGATATTGCTCAAATATTTACAGAGCAACGATGTCAAACGCTTCGTGAGTATTAAAAGAAACATTTTAACCTTTGACCCTTTCAACACTACCCTAATCTGCAAATACAGTAAAATCCCTCTAATCCGGGTGTTGATAAACCCTTAACCTGTTGAATTTTGAATATTAACTAAGCCTTTTCTCCATATAAACGCCTTTCTACGACTTTGTAAACAGAGTAGACCCCGACCAGACGGCTCCTATAGGAGCCGTCTGATCAGGGTCTACTCTGTTTGCCTCAGATATGATATAAATAAGATTCTACAGTTTCTGTGTTGGCCAAACCTTCGTGTGACCATGTGCTAATACCGGTATTTAAATTTGATCTAATTAATATCTATGACGTCATTATATCTTACATGAATATTCTTGGAGGAAAGGGTTAAACAAACAAAATCGTTTCAAAATGTATTACTGAAGAAAATGATTATATGAAATGTGCATACCCTTATCAAACGGTTCCAGCAGTAGCCCTTTGATCTGGATCTACACTATTTACAAATGTCTTTTAAACTAGGTCCCGGCACGTTAAGGGTGAAATAAGAAGGCAAGTGGCTGTCGAATTCAGGCTGAATGTCTGTCAGAAAGCAGCTGTTATGGGAGCTTTCTGTATGACATTTACTCTGCATTAAAGTGCGATATTAAACAGTAGAAACTGTCTTACAGCGACACGGCATTAATTGAACATTGAAGTCTTAAAAACAGATGTTTGCTGAATGCGGGACAACTATAATGCAAGAAGTTCCTATAGTAACTTTGTATTACTTTTGACCAGCATTAAACTACCACCGGCCTTATAGATCCATAATTAGACATTTTCAAGGCCGCTTAAGACATATTCTACTATATAAGTAAACGTTCGCTGTTGGTACTAATTTGAAATTCCGTTTTAGTGGATTTTTGCTGTACACAAATGTTCTACAATTGTAAACACGTACATTTTTCTTTTATTTTATTTTGTAAAAAAAACAGCGTCTATGTGTCATTCTGTATGGATCCTAATGACACACCGTCTTACTCGATGTCTCATTCCGGAACCAAGCACTTTAATACATACATAATCAGAGGTAACAGATAAAGGTGTGTACTGAAATCCTAAAATCGTCATTTCTCCACCAAACTCTATGTTGTGACCATTCTTTAGAATCGTCTCGAAGAGACGATTCTAAAGAGCGGTCACAACGTAGGGTTTGGTGAAGAAATAAAGAAGGTATTGCCTTAAATGTTTAATTACACAAAGTCATCTTTTCTGAATCTCTGCATAATCATCTATTAGGTAATAGTGTTGAAAGCGTTGAACAATGGCATCCATTAATGCCACCATTTTTGTTATGCAGTATTGTCAAATGTAGTCCAAACCATTATGTTTTATTACACATTTTCCACTTTTTTTCGACACTAGATATATCGTCTGCTTGTTACTGTCGTCTGTTTAAAATGGGAATCTTGGTATTAACTTTATTTTGCAACAAATTTTAGTAATTAATTTTACATGTGCATGACCTTCGGCCTTTTCGATTTTAGCCCTGTGCCTGACAGAGACGTGTTATAAACGCCTTTGCAAACAAAGTAGACTCGGATAAAACAGTTCCTATATGAGCTGTATGATAAGGATCTGCTCCGTTTGTTTATGAAATACAGAAAAAACTCTCTATAACGGTCACTAAATTGTGTTAATAAGTTGGTATTTATGGCAGGTGGCTGCTTAAAACAAGGTGAAAGTAATGAAAAGTAGTGAAAGTAAAACAGAACGCTCCTACAGGAGCTGCTTAAGGCAAGGTGAAAGTAGAACAGAACGCTCCTACAGGAACGTTCTGTTTTACTTTCACCTTGCTTTAAGTAGCCACCTGCCTTTAACACAGAATACTTGATGTAATTCAGTGGACGTTATAGAGAGGTTGTACTGTATCCTAACTCTGGTTATCGACAATATTTTGCCTTATTTTATTTAGAATAATGACACAGTGATTTAATATTCAGAATGAGTATTGCATAAATATTCATCAAGAAAATGGTTACAGTTATCGTCTCATGTGTCAGATGGAACCTGTCTTAAGCGGTCATTAAAACAGCGGTCTACTGATGGGTCTTTAAGGCAGGTTGTAGCTTAATGCAGGCCAGAAATTATGCAGAAAACCCCTATAGGAGATTTCTGCATTACCTTTGGCCTGCATTAATCAACCACCTGCTTTTTAAGACGTCTGTGTTAAATAAATAATTGACAGCTTAAAGTATGTTCTACTGTACATGTACAAGCATGCAACTTTTATTTATTTTTTACGTTTGTTTTACGATATAGTAAAACCCTTTTAAATAGGACATTAAATTGAGTATAGATATCGGTCTTGGAGACAGATTGTAGCATAATGCAGGGTGAAAGTCATGCAGAATGCTCCTCTGGGAGCATTCTGCCTTACTTTCACCCTGCATTAAGCAGTCACCTGGCTTAAAGTATCTAAATTCTTCTCTAATAGAATTTCGGTTTAGAGTGTTTTACTGTACTAGCCAATAGTTGATAAACTACACAAACAGTTTGGTTCCAGATCAGAATACGGGTTACTTGGCATCTAAAAATGATCCAAACTGTTTGAAAGCAAGACACTGTACTTTGTACAAAAACGCTCCAAAGAGAATTAAAGCATTGTTGCATGTACTATAAGTTACAGACGAAAGTTACATAGCGTGTAACAGAATCGGACCGATACCAAAGTTACAGCCAATACTATGCTATAAAGACGGTCTGTACGGTATTTGCAAACAGTTTTGCGGTCGAATATAGGAATTCTGTACTGTAATTCGGTCAATTGGAGGCTAAATGTTCAATTGTCAGATCACATTAATATTCATAAAGTCATTGTATTGGTAAGGAATATTCATGAAGTACATGTGGCAGTTGTATTCTATCAATTTTAGCTACAATTTTGTTTTCAGTCTTACATGTAGTACGTGTAATCGCCGTGTTCAGTTGTTATAATTGAGATTATTCTAAATTTATGTTTTGAAATGTACAGTAAAACCTCTCTTAACCGGCAGTTAAATTTAGTATGAATATCGGTCTTGGAGACAGGTGGCAGCTTAATGCAGGGTGAAAGTCATGCAGAAAGCTCCTAGAGGAGCTTTCTTCATGACTTTCACCCTGCATTAAGCAGCCACCTGCCTAAAAGTATCTAAATTATTATCTACTAGAACTCCGGTTAAGAGAGGTTATACTGTATATGTTTCGTTGGCTTCCTTTCTAATAGATATCACCACAGAACGACATGTCCCGTTTTAACCCATTCTCTTCTACTGACGTCTCTGTAAAAGTCATGTTTTGAAACCATTGTGATGAAAAGAGGATTTGCCCTTTAGGAACAAACTACACCCTTATACACCCAAAAAACTCATTTTCTCTAGTAAATGCTACTTTTCGGTAGATTTATTCAGAGAAGTTGTGTCTAAATATAGTCTATGAGGGGACGGATTAATTAACCCTTTATTCCATAGATACATCTCTTGCCTCCATTGTAATCAAAGTATACTCAGATTCGTCGGCTCCATTTGGAGTCATCTGATCAATGTCAGCTCTGTTTGCTAAAGTACGAACACATATAATTATGAATTTCCTTTTTCTGTCATTATCAAAATTTAATAAGCTCGTAGTTCATATATCATTAAAAAACAGCTAATAGATAGTCACGTGTGTACTGAAATACTAAAATCGTCATTTCTCCACAAAACCGTATGTTGTGACCACTCTTTAGAATCGTCTCTTTGAGACGATTCTAAAGAGTGGTTGCAACAGATGTTTATTTCAGAAATGTCGATACAGTAAAACCTCTCTATAACGGCCACTAAATCACATCAAGTAGTTTTTGTTAAAAGCAGATGACTGCCTAAAGCTAGGTGAAAGAAAAACAGAACGCTCCTATAGGAGCGTTCTGTTTTACTTCCACCTTGCTTTAAGCAGACACCTGCCCTAAATACCAACTAATTAACACAATTTAGTGGCAGTTAAGGAGAGGTTTTACTGTAATTAACACAATTTAGTGGTCGTTATAGAGAGGTGTTACTGTATTAATATTTCAGTACGCCCAAGTATCTTTTACTCTGAAATATATCAAGATTTATCACTGAAAAAAAGAGAAATCAAGAATTTATTTTTCATAAAGTTTTAATCTATGCATCTTATCTGGATATCTGTAGCCATGGTGTCATTATTGCTTGCATATATATCTATGAGACAAAGCGTTAAGTCAATTGAATATGGTTCAAGGGTCTTGAATGTTATAAATGAACCCAACCACTCGTGCTGATACCAGGTTTGTCAACTGATTCTTACCTCTTTCTTAATGAACATTTATGTATGAAGTTACCACTTCAGTAATAGTCATTAAGTTAAATTGTGTTATGTAAGATAAAATTTTCAAGGGAAAGTTTTGTTACAGACAAAAGCTGTTATGTAAGATAAAATTTTCAAGGGAAAGTTTTGTTACAGACAAAAGCTGTAAAAGAAAACCTATACAATTGCATAATCAAATTGAACAGGCCGTGATCAGACGGTTTCTGTAGGAACCGTCTGATCTTGGTCTACTCTGTTTACAAAGGTGTGGAAAAATCTAAAAAAAAGGTGTGGCAAAATCTATATAATGCTTTGAAGAATAAAGTTGTCCCGTATGTCTAACTTTATGCCAGTTTGATAACACTGAGTGTTTCAAATTCTCTTTACGATAGCATTTTTGTAAATCAAACTTCCCCGTTTATTAAACTCTCACAGTTCTACATCGCCCTGATTCTTGATATTGTAGATAATCAGATCAGAACGATCATTTTGGCTCCTTTTGTGTCGTAGAAAAACTCCGGTATTAGTGTTTAGAATTAGCCTTGATAATTTATATCTGTTTGGTGTTTGCTTTTATTGCTTCTGTGATAACGAAGATAACGGGAAGGAACCACAATTAGTGGTGATACATCACTGTCAGAAATGTGTTTTGGTTAATTAAAACATTTCAATGCTCAGGAGCGGGTTATTATTAGAAGGCCAAACGGTAGAGGGCAATTAAAGAATGCAAGGGGAGAAATCTATTTTGCCATTCAACACGCTTGGCTCCAAATGTCTAAAGTGTACGCTTCAACAGCTGGCATTGCCTTGTTCAGCGAAATGGTGTGATTTATAAAACAAAACTTTCCAGTGCAATAATGTTACAATGGACGAAGGGGTAAGGTTCGATCTTTGGGGAAATATATATTGTTGTATTGCAAATAGTGCAGATCCAGACCAGACGCTGCATCTTCGATAAGGAGACTGCTTAACCATTTCCTACGACTCTGTAATAACCACTTCTTGAAACCATTGTGATAAATAGAGCATTTGCTCCTATAGGAGCAAATGCTCTATTTATCGCAATGGTTTTAAACTACAAAAATCTGAAAAAAATACTTTTCTCTAGTAAATGCTCCTTTTGGATAGATTCATTTAAAGATGTTGGATCTAAAAATAATCTATGGAGGAATGGGTTTAGGCACTGTTTGCCTCTCGGTCTAGTCCAGAGCAACATATAAAGATGCGTACTCAAATAATTAAATGGTAATTCGTCCACCAAACCCCATGTTGTGATTACTCTTTAGAATCATCTCGAAGAGACGATTCTAAAGAGTTGTTACATTATAGTATATGGTGGAGCAATAAAGAAGTTATTTTTGAAAATGTTTAAATTTACGCATCATATCTGGACCTCTGAAATCTGTAAAAATAACTCTTACAGACTCGTTCTGGACAAACATTATACATAAGATAAGATAAGATAAGCTTTATTTTGAGTCGGCAAGACATATACAAATAACATAAGCTCTCAAGAGCTTTTATAACCGACTATATAACAAGTGTATGTAAACAAACATAAAGTAGCTACAAGTAAAATAAGTAAGATATAATTTAGCCTATGAGAAAGCTGCCAATCCTGTCTTTATAATATACTTATTAAAAGATTTTTTTCCATAAAATCTGCAAGCAGATTAAATTAATTAAAAAAAGGAAATGGATATTCAGAATTGGCATTTTTCTGATAGGTGCATTTGTTAAATATCACATTAAAGCAATTTAAGTACAGCTAAAAAATAAATTTACATAAAAACCAGAATGTTTAACATTATTAAAACAAGGAGGGTTTATTAACCATTGGTGTTGCAGTTGGATGTCACATCACGGACCTGCATCATGAGGCATCGTTCTGAAACACTCAATAGCACTAATTTTTAAAAGACTTTATATCACAGTAAGGTTGTTTCAATAAAATTTATGAAAATATTTTGACCAGCCTGTAAGTCAAGATTTAGCTAAGAGAGTATAGTTTCGTAAGCAAAAGAAAATATAAACAGTTTGATTAACCCCTATATTGCTGGACTATCGGAAAATTTAACGACAATGTAACTATTGTCTCTAAAAGAAGCACCGAAATTTATAGCAAACTGCATAGTCCCTGATCTGAGGGTTCCTTCTGGAGCCCACTGATCTGGGTCTACATTTTTTGCAGGAGTGTAAATCTCGGCTCCAGCACTGTAGGGGTTAAAAGCACACATAAGCAGATATAGCACATACATGCATAATATGACAAGCCACAATAGTCACCTATCAGGCACAATAGACATCCTTCTGATCTGGGATCCACACTGTTTGCAGAGAAATCCCCCCCCCCCCAAAAAAAAAATAAAAAAATAAAAAATATTATTTATGTCGCGTTACAAACAGTTTTGGGCCACTTAAGACGCTGAGTAACACTGCGTATCAACTGACTCTGCACTGTTTGCTGTTACAAGTCTAAAATGAAAACATTATCCCTTTTTACATGAGGAGTACAATATTGTATTCTAAGCGTACTACTATATATTTCAAGCCATTGCCCCATTGCCTGAAGCAGGTTGAAAGAAAAGCAGAGTGTGCTTTAAGGCATATATTCTGCCTTACTTACAGCCGGCTCTAAGCATTCATCTGATAGGATCTATAAAGATTTCCTATGTATTTGATAAAGTTTTATAAAAGTAACTAGTCTCAACAGGGAAAGTAACATCTAAGGAGTAAAAAGGTATATGTTTGGGGAATGGATTAAATAAATAGAAGCAAGCATACTGCACAAGGCATACACAGTAGAGCAACATTTACATAGTGCACAACACAGGGAAAAAAGGTAGATAAACTAAACAAGCAACACAAGAATCAAACACTTTAACATCAAAAGCACATTTATAAGCAAGCAAACTTCTGAATTGCAAACAGACAGGACAAACAGATATACATATCATATTTTCTTATGCTGTTCCTGTGCTGTTGATCTATCCCAGGAGCAAGAAGCACATTTACATTCAAGACCATTCCATGACTGGATAAGATTTTTGAATTGATTAAAGTTGTTAGAAGTTCTAAATTCATCTGGGAGGGAGTTCCACAACACAATACATGTAGAACTTAATCGCACTCCCCTTCATGGACTGGATATCTAATCTTAGTATACGTTATTTGCTATACAATAAGATCATTTGTTTGAGGAACGTTTTGTTTAAGAAATACAGCAAAACATCTCTATAACGACCACGAAAGTGTGATCATTGGTTGGTATTTAGGACAGGTGGCTGCTTAAAGCAATGTGAAAATGAAACAGAATGCTCCTATAATAGCGTTCTGTTTTACTTTCATCTTGCTTTAAGTAGCCACCTGCTTTTAACACAAAATAGTTGATGTAATTTCGTGGTCGTTATAGAGAGCTTTTACTGTAAATGATTTCATCACAGTTGTTTATCGCAAATTAGATCACAGTTAAAGGTTGATGTGTCGATTGATCCAACTCACAAAGCTTTAAGACCACTGATCAAGTTACCTACATCTCAACCAAGAACTGTAATCTGAGACACGATACCGCTGTATTAATACAATAGAACCTGTGTTAAACGACCATAAATAAGAAGTATAATTATCGGCATATAAGGCATATGGTAGCTTAATGAAGGTAAGAAGTAATGCAGAAAGCTCCTATAGGAGCTTTCTGCATTACAGTCGCCCTGCATTAAGCATCCACCTGGTTTTTAACCCTACGCTTGCTGAATTTTAAAATACATGTCTCCTTCTTTACCCATGCCCTGTTGTATAATTACATATATTTTCACTGTGTGCAAGTATTTCACTGTGCAATTACTGCTATGGAGTGCATTGGTTGCACAATCAACTTGTAAATAGTGCAGACCCTGGTGAGACAGCTCCTGCAGGAGCTGTCTCGTCTGGGTCTTCACTATTTACAGGTATGTATATTGACGTGAATACAAGCGAAGGGTTAAGACTCCTATGTTCAATAAATGAATGGTTGTTTAAATCAGGTTCTACTTGTGTTGAAGCCATTATAGTAAATACCCATCTCATTGACCACCAAACATGTGTTATATTGCTAGGTCATAAAGGCAGGTGGTAGCTTAATACAGGATGAATGTTATCCCGGTTTTTTTTTATTGTAGTTATATTCTCACATGTATGCAACAAGACGTGCATCCAGTGAACGCACGATACATTTTGTACTTTAAATAGACTATTTTTGCCACTTCATTAACTCTTTTGTCGCCAAATTTAAAAGTGTCGTCTGCAATAATAATTTCATATTAAATATAATTCTAAACTAAATAATAAAGGTATATTAGTAAAACATTTGTTTTTAAAAACCTGTATGCTTGGGCTAAAATAATACGGAAAACAGTGAAGTCCCAGGTCAGATGCCACCTTGTAAAGGCGGCATCTGACCTGGGACTGCACTGTTTTCAATGGCGCCAACAGGCGACATTGGCACCGAAAGAGAAAATTCTAAACATATGTGTTCGACGGTATCTAAACCAAATGGATACTGGCGTTTCAAATACATGTATGTCTAATTATTATAAAAAGGTATAATTTTCGAGATTATTTTAAACAACTAATTGGACTCCCTGTGTCTATGCTGTTAGTAAGGTACATTAACTCGTTTCAAGAATTTATTTTGTTAACTTTACTCATAGCAGGCAGCCATGTACACTAATTTCGCTAGGTATAGGTTAACAGGTTAAAGAAAACATATTAAACCTTTACTCCATATATACGCCTTTCTACGTCTTTGCAAACAGAGTAGACACAGATCAGACGGCTCCTATAGGAGCCGTCTGATCAGGGTCTGCTCTGTTTGCTTATGATATAATATAGATATGATTCTACAGTTTCTGCCGTGGACAAAAATTTCCGTGTCCATGTGCTGTTATAACAAATTAATCTAATTAATATTCATGACATCGTTATTTATTGTATGAATAGTCATGGAGGAAAAGGTTAAACAATACCGTTTTTACACCGATAATTACTTAACCGTTTCACTCCATATATACGACCGTCTACGCTTTGCAAACAGAGTACATGTATACCCAGGGGCCGTCTGATATGGGTCTGCTCTGAAAGAATACATATAATTCTGCAGTTTTCGTCAAGGCCAACATTTTCCATGTTAATAATCACTTATAAAAATGAATCTAAATAATGTCCAGGAAGTCATTATTCCAGTCATGGAATAAAGTGTTATACTATATAGTTTCAATGACGAGGAACGCACACACTTAAGATAAAATTGTCTACGAGTGTACGTTTAGCAATTATTAATAAGATGAAGTTAACAAGAGAGATATACTCCATCATACCAAACGTGGCGCGTGCTGTAATTTTGTTATGAATTTGATTACGGTTTTAACCTTTTCACCGCCGCAGTCGCATAAATGCTCCACGACAAATAGTGCAGTCCCAGATCAGACGCCATCTTTTCAAGGCGGCGTCTGATCAGGGACTTCACTATTTGTCTCAATCTCTGTTTCTATATATCTGCTTTATTCCTTTGAAATTTGCATTTATTTATCTCATTTGATTATCTTACTGAATGATTTAACAAACTTGGATTGCAGAAGACAATTAGAAAGTTGGCGCCGAAAGGGTTAAACAAGAATTTTGTCCTTTTAACCCTTAAAATGCTCATTTGTCTAATGGTTTATTCCAAAACTCAAACAGGTCAAGCTTATCAATATTTAGGGATTTTTTAAGATAAAAGTGAAACATGACAAACAGTGCAGACCCTGATGAGAGTGCTCCTCTAGGAGTGTAGCTAGCTCCTCTAGGAGCCCCCCTCTCCTCTACGAGCCCTCTCATCTGGGTCTACACTGTTTGTAAAGAACAGTAGTCACGTGTTTCCGGCACTGTAATGGCTAACCCTTTATTTCGCTATCCGCTATTCGCTGTACCTCCCATTTGTCAACAGCCTGGATCCAGATGAGACGTCTGATCTGGATCCAACCTGTTTGACACTCGATCAACGATTTCTTTAGCGCTTGATCGAATCCGAAGTAGACAAACTGCACTTTATCCAAATTTTGGCAATCATTATTTCTGTAAAGCGGGTTATAGGGGTTGATATCGGCAGACCGATGTCAGTTTAGTTTAGTATTATAAAGTCTTCTTTTTATGCATACATGTAATAGCTTATGCCTTTGCACCAAGAACACCCATATCAACCCGTGATGAGTGTTCAATTTGATTGTTATGCAGTAGAAACGGTCATCATGATGGTTCTGTAAAGAAGATGGTAGCTTAATGCATGTTAAAAGTAATGCAGAATGTTCCCATAGGAGCTTTCGGTATTACTTTTTCCCTGCATTAAGCAGCCACTAGTTTTTAAGACGCATGTGCTCAATAAATAAATGGTCGCATAGGGAAGGTCCTACTGTACACAAACATTTATTGTTAATCCGATCTACATCATATAATCGTGTAGAACAGACCCTGTCAGACAGTTCGCACTTGGGCTACTATCTAATTTGTGTCCTTCTCTCTGTTTGCAAAGGTGTTTGCAGAATTGTTAAGAACAGGGTTAATTAATAAATAATAATTTGATAATTTAATAACGCTTTTGAATGAATGTCAGACTTTATATAAATACTGCCATTAATTTACAAAGCGGTTGAAAATAAACAAGAAAGACTAATGACGATTTGTTTTATAAAAAAACCCTGAGCGATTGTTAATATTTTCAGCGCTCCCATTTGCACATGCTACTAAATATCAATTATTTCAGCCCGAGCCATAACCGAAGCCGTGTATCCAAACACTATATTTATCATTTCTCCAACAGAAGCTATGTTATTAACCCTTCGCTTGCTATTCACGTCAATATACCTACCTGTAAATAGTGAAGACCCAGATGAGACAGCTCCTGCAGGAGCTGTCTCATCAGGGTCTTCACTATTTACAAATCGATTGTGCAACCAGTGCACTCCACAGTAGTGATTGCACAGCGAAATACTTGTACACAATGAAGATATATGTAATTTACAACAGGGCATGGGTAAAGAAGGAGAAATGTATTTTAAAATTCAGCAAGAGAAGGGTTAACACTCTTTAGAATTGTCTCGAATAGTAGTCATAACATTGGCTTTGGTTGAGAAATAAACCATTTATGCTTAAAAATGGCTTAATGTATATATTATGTATATGCCATTGGATCCAAAACTCTACACGTGTTCTGACATCTCATATTTCAACATTTAGCGCACTCAGCGGTGCATGCTGATATTTTACAAAATAATTGTTCATATCCTAAATCTAATAGAAAGAAAGAAAACTGTATGAATGATGAGAAAGAGAGAAAGAGAGAGCCAAATAAAGTGTGATTCAATATTACATCAATCGACAGACGTAGAAAGTAGAACCTGGCTTAACCCATTACCTCATATTGACGGCCTTTGACGACTCTGTAAAAGTCACTTTGTGAAACCATTGTGATAAATAGAGCATTTGCTCCTATAGGAGCAAATGCTTTATTTATCACAATGGTTTCAAACTACAAAATTCTAAAAGTTTCCTTTTCTCTAGTAAATGCTCCTTTTCGGTAGATTTATTCAAAGAGGTTGTATCTAAAAATAGCCTATGAGGTAATGGGTTAAACAGCCGCCAAAAGATATCTTATTATGGATATGTAAGGCATGTGGTAGTTTAATGTAGGTCAACATAATGCAGAAAGTTCCAGGAGCTTTCTGCATTACTTTTTCCATGCATTAAGCAACCACTTGCTTTTAAGACTCATATGTTCAATAAATGAATGACCGCTTAAGACAGGTGTACATATTTATTGGTGCTTATGTGTAACCTCCATCAATCGACCACATAATTGGCAAAATCACGTAAAGCATCTGATTGCTTTATGCAGAATGCGAATAATGCAGAAAGCTCCTAATGGAGTGTTTTCTGCATAACCTTTGTCCTGCATTAAGATACCTCAAATATTTTGAGTGGTCATAACAAAGGGGTCATCCTATATTTATCTTATTCTAATGGTCTGCGAGCACTTATCGACAACATCTAGACATTGACAAATACAGAAATTAATTGAGGTGTATCTGTTTCTGTAAATGGTGCTTGTATAAAGTGTGTTTACATTCAGACATTTTGTTCAGTGTTCAAATAATGAATGGCCGCTTAAGACATATTCTACTTATTTATGCTTAATGTTTATTTGTGCTTAAGTGATGCAGCAAAACTAAATCGACGACTTAATTAGTGATATCGGGGATATTTTACATGCAGAGCAGATGGTTGCTTAATGCAGAATAAGCGTAATACAGAAAGCTCCTAGTGGATTCTTCCATGTTTATATATTTGATTAGTCCATTTTTGTATTCTTTGCGAAGCAATAGAATACAAAGGTGGCGTTCCACAGCCAAACCATGGTACCCTCGCCGGCCTGACAAAATAGTGCAAATTACTGACCTGCATTCGATGGATACAAAGGGTGTTTAATAACATGGCATCCGGAACCAATCGTGGTATACTATATCTGACATGAAAAAGCTTCGTAACATAAGCTTCGGCGTAGTATGTGCAAAAATCAACAAAACCGACAAAATATAGCATTGTGTAAGAAGGGCGCACGGATATACAAATATCAGTCACATGAAGATATCACGTGATCATAACATGAATGAAAATACTCAATGAATAAAGAAGCGCGAGTCGGATGACCTTATGCAAGCGATTAGGTAATCACGCCCATAACTGCGAGTGGTCAGTGTGATAATAAGCATAGTGGGAAACGGCTGAAGTGTCAGCTGCAACTCTATCATCAACTGGATGGAGTGTTAATGCCTTCCCTTATAGATACACAATTCCATGCCAAAGCGAACTTATTCGATATCAGATTGATACCATGCAAAGAAT